>JAWWMO010000121.1:44770077-44864627 GCA_035047845.1 Dendrocincla fuliginosa
TCGCTCCGGCAACACGGCGCCCGCCCCGCCCCGGGCCCGCCCCGAACCCCGCGGGCGCCGGCGGAAGGGCGGGCAGTGCCGCGGCCATCGCGGGCCCGGCGGGTCGCTGTGCTCCGGGCCCGGCGGGTCGCTGTGCTCCGGACCCGGGTGCCAGGCGAGGGCCGCGGGCTGCGGATCCCGCGGCTCCCACCGCCGCCACAGCCAGCCCGTCCCCGGCTTTCGAGGGTAAAAGCGCCCTTGTCACGTCTCTGTGCCCGCTGCAGGACCGAGGGCTCCGCTCTGCTTTGGTGTTTGCTCGCGGTGAATGCCCGGGGCAGGTTTGGGGCTGCGGAGCTCAGCTTTGGCGCTCGGCCGGATTGCCCAGGGGAAAGGGTTGCCGTGAGTGATGCTCCATCAGTAATCTCGTCAGGGCTGGTTCACAGGCGCAAATAAATCCATGGTGTGCCTTGATTCCATGTGGCTCCTCTCGCCTGCTCCGGGAATTCACCCTGCACCGCCAGGGCACTTACTGAGCTTATGAAAGTGGCAGCAATATGTTGCTGGCGGTGTTAACAAGCGCATGCTTTATATATACTCATACGTGCCTAGGTTTGGCATGACCATTCCTATTCTTGAAATCAGAAAAATGTACATAATGGAGGGTGCACAAGTGCAACCCTCTCAGGCCCTTACACCTCTCCCCGGTGCATTGGCCTCCTGAGCTTTGCTGCCTTTACTGGTGAGGACTCCCTGGTTGCTTTTCAGTTGTCCCAGGGCCTGCCGGATACCCCACTGGCGTATTGGCTTTCTAAATTTTAAGCCAGGCTGCCTGCAAGGATTACACGGCTGGACAGTCAGGTCTTGGGAATGCTTTAAACAGCAGGATCCCAGGATCTACCAGCCAAAGTAAGTTTAGATACACATGATGTAGCACCAGTTAAGTCTTGCACAAATAAACTTTGATCTGCCTGTACACCCTGCTTCTCATACTCTTTCCCATGGCACCTATTTATGGCCATGTTTCTTATTTTTTTTCCTTGACACCTTTTTGTTTTGCTGTTGTTCATGCTGGTCCTCACCTTATTGATAGGGAGCAACCTGTCCCTGTCAGATGGGTACTGGGCTAAATTGACCTCTAAACCAAGCCAAGAGAGCAATTTCCCTGCAAGGACCAGCTGAGCAGACCCCAAGACGGTGCCTTTCTCTGGGAATTAAGCACCTAGGCAACACTTTTGCACTCAAAAAAGGCTTAAATCCCTTGAAAAAACCCCAGTCCTAGGCAAGTGCCACTGCTATTTCAGTAAACCCAGCAAGGGCCAGGAGCCTGATGTGGCTTTACTGCCACCAAGGTTACACAGCACAGCCACAGAGCTGCAGGCGTGGGAGCCCCAGTGACAACTTGTGCCCCCACTTGGTTGCCCACCCTTGAGAAGATCAGATCTCAGCTCAGGGAGACAAGTGGCCTTCAAGGACACCCAGCCCTCTTCATTGGCCACAGAGGACTTAGGGAAAACTGGTTCATTCAATGCCCCGGAGTTTAGATGCCAGTTAGTTGCTAATTCAGGCAGACTAAATCCTACATTTAAGCCAGTTTATTTTAAACTCCTGGAGAACATGGTAGGATTCGGTCCAGCCCATCCCATCTGGCACTTTAGCTACTGGAGAGTGAGCCAAGATTCCCAACCCTGGGCTTATGGAGTTGCTGCCCTGAAGCAAACTCCCTAATAACACTCACACGAATCTGCTCTACTTCTTGGAGCCAAGAAGAAAGAGAAGTCTCTTCTACCTCTGAACTACCTCTGAAACAGGGCTTCCTGTTTACTGAAAAAAAAAGAGATAGCAGTATTTTATCCTTGTTTCAGATCTTATAGTTGTCAAAGGACTGCATGCATATGTCCGTCCTCGCTGCAGTTGCGTGCAGACAGAGGGCCTCTCCCATGAAAGTCCTGCCTGGCAATACCTCCAGTACTCTTTTCTGGTACCCCTGCTGCTATCCAGTTTTCCTTAGCAGCAGATGTAGGGCAGAGCAAACACAGTGCTTGACATTTATACATTACATATGGTTTTCTCAAGGGGAGCAGTGAAACTAAACATTGCCTTGTGTGGTTGTACGGCAGAACTGTGAAACGGCAGCAGTGAAAATTAAGTCAATGACTTAGAGTACATCAACTCACCCTTGGAACATTATCTTTCAAAGTGCAAAGAAAAGGAGCATTACAGATCGATAACATAAATTTTACTGAGTTTTCAGATAAGAATCAATGACCACATACAAACATCTGAGTGAATTTTTGCAAGGTATTTACTAAAATCTTCAGGAGGGAAGTTAGCTATAGCCTAAGTTGAAGTGCACTGAAGTGGTTATCATGTGTGTGCTAAAAAAAGATTATAAACTGATTGGACTAAAAATATTGTTGAGAAAGATAAGTAGGTGCAATTAAAGATTTTATCAGAATTATAATGTTGTTCTCACTTGAATGCTTCAAAGTGCAACCTGTCTTTCAGCTCATGAAGATTTTTTTTAATTACAGTAATTAAAACTCCTGCTACAGATACAACACTATGTCTTGTTGTTCAGTTTGAAGTCAGGGTTTTTCAGTAAAGTACTATGCATTCTGAATTCACGTATGTCAGCATAAATTTGCAGCAGCTCCATGACAGTGAGTAGAATGACACCAGTTCAAGCCACTTTCAATCAAGCCTGGTTATCGTTGGCTCACTGATAACTCCCTCTATCCTGCCAGCAGTATCTGAATCTTGCTTGAAATCTATAAAGTTCCTCAGCAGAATTCTTCCTGAATAATTCTCTCTCTTTTGCATACATGGAGAAGATAATAAGATGAAAACAAGCAAGAAACAAGAATACGAGTGGTATTTCCCTACTGTTGTTCTGAATGATAGAACAAGCCTGCAGCACTGAGACCTGCACAGGTCACATTGGTACTCGGATTCTTCAGTGTGTGATATTAATGTTCATGAAGAGTGGATTGAGATCAATAGTTCCAAAACTTTAGTGGTCAATGAACCACTGTCCATTCCTGGAACTTCCTAAGTACCCAGTACACATTTTTCATAATGCTCCATCTATTCTTATCATTAAAGTTTCAGATGAAAGCATTACAAAGCTAATGTAAGGTCTAGATTTCATGAGCTGTTTCTACAGTCTCATTTTCTCTCCTTTCCAATGAGTATCTTCTTGTTTAGGAAAATTTACCTACGTTTTAGTGGTATAATAAAAACAATATTTAAAACTGTGGAGTAACAAATCCAATGTATGAGCTGTCTTGAATCCAGGATCTTAAGTCAGAGACATTTGTGGAAAGGGCATCTTTTGTCACCTGAGATGAGCAGACTTTCAGCAGTGATTGAATAATAGTCTGTCTTCCCAAGGAAGCACATTACTCCTTTTCTTTTCCTCTGCTACTTCAAAAAAATCTGAAAGAGTGCATAAAATAGAAAAATAGCTTTGCACTTACGGAATCAACCAATGGTCTGAGGGATTCATTAAAAAAAAAACAGATTAGTCTAGGTGTGGGTCTATCCATACCTTGAGGAAAAAGAGTCTCTGAGTATCTACTCACTTCCAGATCATTGTTGGAGGAGATAGCTGTTGAATAAATTCAAGGACAAAGAAATCCAGGTTGGACACATTTCATGTTTGTGTTCTTCATGTTTGAATACAGTGGGATAGAATGAACAGGGAGAAAAGAAAAGCTTCACCAGTAGATAGAACCCAAAGACAGGAATTAAATGTTTCCAAAAGGAGCTTAAAGCACAAAAGTTGTGGAAGCCTTTCCTAGTTGATTGTAATCTTTCTTTAGATTTTCCTACTCCAAGCATGGCTTGATTTCCAGTGATGCTTGATTTTTCGTTGCAGTAACTCCTGGTCAGCACACACTGACATGAGGATGTATTTACTGATAGCCAGATAGGGGTCATACAGTAGATGTAAATGTATGGATTGCACCAGATCATGGTCTCTTACAGTTACACATTGTCATGTGTCTGCAACAATGTCTAAAGACTCATGCCTGTTCTGCAGTCAATAGTCAGGAAAAGGATGTGTTCTGGCACTGAGTCAGTCCAAGAGGTGACACTGAGATGAAATCTCAATAAAAGTGTGCCAGGCTGCAGTTTTCACATGTCCTTATTAGGTCCATTGTTGTCTTTAGCCAGATCTACAACCCACGCAAACATACTAGACCTCCTTATCTTCCTAATCCGCTGCAAAAAACATTGCTCATGGTTTCAAGACTCCTTGTCAAACCCCTCATCTGCTTCTTTTGTTCCATTCTGAAGAATCATGGACTGTTTAATAATTTGCTGTGTACAATTTGTTCAGCTTTCTTGCCCTTCTTTGAACCTTTTTCTTGTTCTTTGTAGCATGAGAGAATTAGAGTTGCAGACAATATTCAAGATGTGAGTTTTCCATAAATTTCCTGCATATTATACATATGTTTTCCTCTCTATTTTTTCCTTAAAATTTTCTAATGTTATATTCCCTTTCTTCCTCTACCACTGAATACTTGGTTGACAATTTTATAAAACTGTGTGTCATAACTCAGTGATCTTTTCTACCTCTTTTCTCCTCAGCACTTCTCTCTCTACCTGAAAAGTTAGGATTTTTTTGACTGGGGGTACTTACTTTTGCTGTTACCAACACTGATTTTTTTTTTCTGCCATTTTAACCCAATTACTCACAGCTTGAAGTATTATTTTTTCCATCTGACTTTCATTTTTGCTACCCAGAGTAACTTGCCATCAGGAAACTCTATAACCTCAGACTATGCTCCTTTTTCCAAATAATTTCTATGTCAAACAGCACAAATCCGGGAGCAGATTTCTGAGACTTCACTGAGGACTTCCCTTTCCTCCCTTCTCCCCAAAAATTTCATAGAGCCATGAGATTTTTTCTACAAAATGCATATCAATTTTTCCTCATTATATCACATATGTTCATGCACCTGCTAACTACTATATTTTCTACCTATTTGTTCAATATTTCTGCAATTCTTTTTTTTTTAAGTCTGTACCTTATTAAATTTCCCATGTTTAATTATAGTCAGTGTAGCATTAGAAGGTTCAGCAGCAGAACTTTGACAAAAAAAAGTCACTCGATGTTAAGGTTTTGTTAATTAATTTTTTTAAGGGAAAGAGATAAGACAGATCAACCACACAAAGCTGTTAATCACAAGACTATGAATAAATTATGAAGCACACATAATCATTTTATGGAAAACTGACTATGATTTTGACAAATGCATTAACACTACATAACAGCAAATAAACCTGTTTAAAACATTTCTGCTTCTTAATGAGCCTCATGTTGTGTTTCTGCCTGTGATTTCCAACCAGCAATCTAGTAATTTTTTTCCAGTCCAGCAATTAATTTCTTAGTGAATTTTCTTTGCTGAAAAAGGAAAAGTAATTTGGCAAAAAGAAATGTTCAATATTTATAAACACTTTTTTTTTTCTGATTAGAGCGTGGGATATCTTCATGTGCAAAAGCAGAAACCCACCTCTATGCATGGAATGCTAAGAAGTATTCAGGGTGCTCCTCAGTGCTGGTAAAGAAGAGAGAAAGCAATCACAGGGATGCTTTCAAATACTCCTTTGGCACTGGAAGTGCTCATGGCTGCCTGTTCCCCCTCCAACCCCACCCAGGAGGTACAGGTGCGGTGTCAGGGGGGGCTGGGGGTTGGTTCAATGCCTGTTGCCCACCAGACACATGTGTTCATGGGAGCTCGGGTCAGCATTGCGATCAGGATGTTTCCTGAGAGCTGCTCTAATGTGGACACACTGCTCCCCCCAGCCCAGCAGCTCCGAATATTTGGAGATGTTTGTTTCCCCGTTGGTATGTGTACCAGCCTCAGCTCTGGCAAGTGTGGGAATCTGACAAGAAGAATGATGATGCTAGGCAAGCAAAAGGGTGCAAGAGAGCCAGCAGGGATGGTACGCAGGGTTTCCACTGCCTGCTTTGGAATTAACCCAGCACATGAGGTAGTCACTGTAACAACACTCAGCCTTTGTGCTTTTCTGCTTTTCTGTCTTCAAATTAGCAATTCTGGGCAGGCACTAGCTCCGAAGACACAATGGGGCACAAAGCATGCTCTATTTCAGACACTGTAATTTCCCCACAACCAGCAGCACTCTGTGCTCCAGCATGAACCTTTCTGACAGTGTTAAGTCAGTTCCCCTCCCTGCTCCTCTTAATATGTTTTCTGCTCTTTCTCCAAATATCTTGAGCATTGCACCAAGCCACGAATTTGATGCTATAATGTAGCATTCAGAAAGAGAAAATGCCATTGATTCAAGGCAAAGGAGTGAGCCACTTTTGCAGTTTTATCTAACTCATTGGAGCTCTGTAGTTATTTAGTTGCATTGAATAATTCAGAGGGGAGGCTGTCTGAAGTGCAACAGCCTCTTTGTTTCTTATGAAGGGTGATGCATGCTCGTGGGTCTTCAGACATCTATCCAGCAACTGGCACAGACTTTTTTAGAAACACTTGCTTTTATGCATTCAGAGACTAGCTCCCAGCATCCATCCAGGCCCTCTGCCAAATCTCTTTTTCACAGTATAAGGCAAAATCCTGTTCACAGTTTTGTCAGCATTACTCTACCACTTTCAGTGGAGTCGCACCAGAGTCACACTGGGGCAAATGGGTTTGATAAAATCTTTAGTGTTTCAGCAACTCAGCATATACCATCCTGAACCTTCTGCCCCACCTGGTCAGTGGGTCTCCCTGCCTGCTGACCTGGCCCACAAGCTGATGCACAGATACCAAACCACAAATATCAGTTCCCAGACAAACACCAAAACATGTGTGACTCAGGTTCTAATCACCCTGAGTCCTCATGCCAGACCTTGCCAGAGACCTCCCTGCTAACCTGCACCCCAGGCAAATGCCCCAGCCACCTCCACTCAGGCTAATTTTCCTGCACCTCCTCACACAAGGAACCTGACTACCTCCACTCCATGACAAAAGCAATGACCTTCCTTGAGGACCTTTCTTTGTTGCATCAATCTTCCCCATTTCCATGCCCTTACCCATTACCCTTCCCTTAGAAATTAGACATTATCATAAGGAATAAAAACTGTTAAAAAACCTGTAGAGCATACCTGGTTTCCTCAGAGAGCTGCAACTGAAAAGCAAAAGGGCAGTGACACAGAATTACATGGGCATCCTCCTCCTGGGGACTCCTCTGCTAGCATTTGACATGGACCCAGTCAGAGGCATGCTGCTGCATCTGCACAAACTGCTGCAGTGAAACCTTGGAGTTTCTGTGAGACTGCTGGATGAAATCACAGCTTCCTTGCTGGTATGCTCTGGCTCTCTTTCAGGTCCACACGAGCAGCCTTTCCTGCAGAGCTTTGGAATTCAGAAGTTGCTTTGGTTTGTTTTTCTTTGAGTTGGTTATGCTGCTGTGCTGCTGGAAGGAAAAAAAAAGCCACAAGGAAAAGAAGGAAAGAAAAAGGATTCCTGCAGGTTTTTGCTGTCAATGGTGCAGGAGGATGAGTAAACAGTGCAGACAGCTAAAAAGGTTGTGCTAAGTGGTGCAAGAGGCTAAAAGCTTTCCAATATGCCATTCTATTGTGTTTGCTTGAATATTGTATATAAGCATATAAAAAGGGAACAGTTCAGCCTTAAGGCCATTTTAATGAACTGAGACAACTGTGTGAAGAACTAAAAACTCTGTTCTGCTCTGCCAAAAACACTTTCAGCAAGCAATCTGAACTGATTTTCAAAATTTGTGTTTTTTCTCCAATTGGTGTTATTTCTTGAAGCACAACATTACAGAAAAAAGAAAAGGGTGATCAAACCATGCAATTCAAAATCTGCACATACATCTCAGAGCCTGCAGTTTTAGACGTCTCCTTTTGCATTTCCATCTACTAGGACAGCAAGGCCAGGATCCCCTTATGCTAGTAACACCAAAGAAATTATATTAATTCTAAAATACCCAATTACTTGAGCCAAATGTGAGTGATCCCAACTACATAGGCACCAGCTCTCTTATGATTAACACGTATGAGCACGTTTCAACTAAATGTGAAGAAATGCAGAGCCACAAACCCTTGAAGACAGTGACCTGCATTAGCACCATGAGTGTGCTGGCAGCAGCAAGGTGTCAAAAGCACAGCTAGAACTGAGAAGTCACTAACTCTTTATGCACCCCTCCCATAACTTGTGTTTCTCATGAAGAATTGATGGTTGAGACTGCTTCTTTGAGCTTTCCTGACACATATCACCATGCCAATTTACCTATTAGTCTTAATTTACTGAATTATTGCGGCTTCTCCTGTTGGTATGATAAGGTCTTGGGATTTACCTCAAATATTTCCTGAGCACATTAGTTTTTTACTTACTGCATAGTCACAGCTATGCAGCTATGCAGTCTCAGGGCACAGACTAAAGCCAGGTGGAACACGAGTGCTTGTGCTTGTCTGGTCTTGCAGCCGGCTGGATCAGCCCACTGACCCAGCTGAAAAACAATCTGCTATTTTTCTAGGGCAAGTTTTCAACCAGATCAGCTTGCTGACCTCTTTGATGGCATAGTCACAAGTCCTTTGCCAACACAAAGGAGAAGGGGAACATACACCTGCAAGATGAAGGAAAATGCCATCCGTTTTGGTTTCAGTCTGCATGTCAGTCTCTTAAGCCTCACCATGAAGGCAAAGTTCACCACATGCTCATTGAACAGCGCAGGTCCTGGCTAAGCACAGTTGTATTGTGCTTGAGTCTGCATTTATAGTCACACTACCTTAACTCAGAGGATTTACTCCAAATTTATAGTTGTCTGAGGCATAACTCAGGCAGTCTCTGTACAAGGAGCAGCTGGTATGAAGGAAGAAGACACAGATCACCACCGTTGCAATGTTGCTGAAAATGCATAATCACTATTTAATTTGACTTCTCAGTTTTGGCAAGCTCTTGGAAACTCTCCAGGTGTAAAAGTCCTTTCTATTCTTATACCAAGAGGAATCTTCTCAATTTCAAGGGGACAAAAGCCAGAACAGGAAGCTATGAAATACTACAGCACTATAGCAGAATTTTCTATCTGACACAGAAACCTAAAACAAGTCCTGCACTGGTGCTGTAGTATCTGCATGTCATAAGGTCACCAGGAAATCTATTTGTATATCTGCCTGGGCATTTGTAAATATTTTGATGGCTCTTTACAGTTTTGCTTGAAATTTGGATACCTGCATTGGGCAGATGAGGCTTGATCTTTCTCTCATAAAACTTCTCTCCGCAATAAATTAGTCATACAGTCTAAACTAAAATTCTTATGTGATCAGTGGGGAGAGATAGTAATCTCCAGAAGGCAACTCAGTCCATCCTAACACAGATATGCTGCGTAAGTGGGGTGAACTGTCCCCTGAAAATGCCCCTCTCCCTCCTTTGCCACTGACAATAAAAGTTGCCAAGGTGTTACACTGAAGAAGGAAAAGAACTCCTCTGGGCTCATTAAAGGAAAGATCTGAACCAAAGAAAACCCAGATTCATGAGGAAGAAATGTACTGGGAGGATAATCTAGATCTGTGTGTGTCAGGCACTGCAGACCCATGCAGGTTTTTGACAGACCTATGCACAGGTCTGTCAAAAACTTGTGCCAGCCTATTTTCTTCTAACTCTTTGAGCTATTGTTTGACTATGGAATGGGAAACCAGAGCGCTGGAGGTCTGGTACAGGGTGTACTTAGGCAGCCAGGAAGTCCCAGGGCTGTTGCAGTTGTACAGGGGTTGAAAGAGGGGTCTCCTTTCTCAGGTGGGTGATTGTTGTGCATGGGCAGAAGAAGCATATGGTGAGAAGGAGCACAGAGGTCCAAAGCCAGAGTAGAGTTTAGATCCTGCTCACTGTGAGCATGTACCCAATAATCTGGAAGACAAGCACAATTACCTGATGAAGGTCCAGAAGTCTGCAGCACTTCAAAGTCTGGAAATGCTCTTCTGGCAGAGAGTGGGAGCGTGAGGCTTGCAAGTGTATATGCATGTTGTACAAAGTCAATTTGTCACTTGCTGGCTCCTGTCCAGGTAGGACATAAATCTTACCATTAGTCCAATTTTAAACAGACATTTCTGCTCAGACAAGAAGGCAAGTGTGTGTAATTTGGGAACAGCAAAGCCTAAATGCTGCATGCACTCAGCACTGAAACAGTACCATTTCCAGGGTCTGTGTGTGTCACAGCTGGCGGCAATGGAGTCTGAGTGTTGGAAATGGCTTCCTCCAGGCAGAGCAGGTTTGTTGTTATGCTATTTCTGAGCCCTCTGCTTACTGCTGTTACTGGAAAGGACTTATATTTGTTTCTAAATCTGTCTCTATTGATTAGCACTTAGTGACTGGCTGTGTGGCTTAATATAAGGAATCATAGCTCTTGCTCCTTTTGTTATTCCTGATGCACAGAAGACTGTTCTTTCTTTTTTTTAGTTGCAGGATGTTCTTCAAAGCTTAGCTTAGCACTGTGCATACTTCACAGTCCAGTGTATTTGGAATTTAATTTTGTAGCATTTTATACCAGCAACAAAGAGAAAACGAAGTACATACTACTCACTTTGAATGAAGTTACAACTATCTCCCAAAACATTATTGAGGTGTAAAATATCACGTAGCTCATCAGTTTTTATTGTGCTACATATTTTGTTGGCTCTCTCTGTTACAGAAAATGTGTGGGTTTCCCACAAGTGTATTAATTACACCTACAAATTGCACTGTTTGTGAGTCTATGCTTTGGGTCAAAATAAAGTTCATCCCTCTATCAGAGCAGTCTGTTACTATTCGCCTTTAAAGATATTCATTTCAAATATCACATTATAAAATCATCATTACCTGACAAGCTACTAGATTCTCTCTGTACTGGTTTTCCAACCAGGGCATTACACTTTTTGTGATTAAATCTTTAAGTAGCTTTTACTTAGCTCATGCATTTACTCTCCTTTCCTGAGGAAAACTTATTATCAGATATCAGTTACTGGTTATGGTAATTTATTCAACTATTTTCTGTAACAATTTCTACTACTTTTCTTTATGATGAGTGTTAGTTGAAAACACAAGTGATATTATACATGGTTACACAAGTGGTCACTTGTAGATGTTCAGTCAGATGCTCAGCAAGATGGTAACAATAGCTCCAGTGTAGTTCAGTGCAAAGAGAATATATGGATTATTATTGTAGGCAGTGTGTCCACTCATGTGATATTCATGCCCCAGCCCTTTCCACAATAACCCTCTAACATCTACTTCACCACAGACTGGGATAAGTTATGGTTCTTCAGGGCTTGTTGGGGAAGAGGATCAGACAGGTTTCTCAGTAGGAGGCAAGATTGTCTCCCAGCATTTCCAGGAATGCTGCTGTAGTGTTCGCCTCTGCTTCCAAATACTGCAGCAGTGCCCGCTGCAGGTCTCCCAGCCACAAGCCACTGTCTGAGTGATACTGCCTAGGGTAAAACAGAAGTTGCCAGGTGGCCACCGCTGTGATCCTTTTCAAACTGCAGAGCTGTGGTACAGTGGTACCCAGCTCCTAATGAAGACACAGATAGATTCTTCCCCATCCAACAGTTTTATTCTTCATTTTGAGACCCAGGAACATCAGGTTTTTGGTCAGAGTTTTTGGTCTGGATCTAAAAGAGGTCACAAAGACTTGTTTTAGATGCAGCATGGAGCCACCCGTGCAGGATGCTGCTAGAAGGTGTCTGATGACAGCATCATGAATTCTGGGGGCCATCTTTGAGTCTCTGCTTCTTCCTACACAGTTCTATCATGTCCTGAAATCAACTCAAATATATCTCAGCTGTGCATTACCTGTAGGAAATGGAAGCTGATCATTCACCTTTGCCCGTCTTCTGAGAAAAGGACTTTAAAGTGTTGTTGGTACTGGAAGACTGAGTGGAGTAGCCCAGCAGATGATACACTCCATCTTTTCCCACTCTACAATAGGGTTTCTATTTGAAAACCTACAGGAAGCTACTGCTTCAGGTATCTGGGACTGGTATCTGAGTCACCATGACTATAGACAGAACAGATATGAACACCATGGAAACAGAAGAAAGACCCTTGCATCTGGAACAATATCTTTACAGTGCACAAGCGAGGTCAGTTTTGCTTATGCTGATGCTGATTTACCAGGTCAGTTCTTGAATACATATTTTTCACAAGGAGATGCTGGAGACCAGAGGCTCTCCCCTGCGGCATGCACTCTGCATACCAGCTGCTTTAACACATCCTGCTTGTGCTGAACACACTCAGGAAATCATGCTCTAATATTTCGGATGTCACAAGAAGTGGCACCTCAATAGTGCTAGTGCTACTGAGACAGTGACAGCAATGCTAGAAACTTTAAGAAAGCGAGATGTCTGTTCCTGTTAACACAAAATCTCTAAGAGATGGATGAGGAAGATTACAAAAATTAGAAGAAAATACTAATATAGTCAGCTGATGCTGTTTTGGCATCAACATATGATAATTTTTAGTCATCCTTCAAAGGATTCTAACCTTTATCTTGTTAGGATGATAAACAAACCCACAATTGCAGGACATACAAACGAGTCATCCTGGAGGGCTCTGCTGCTTCAAATCCATTGTGATGTTCCACCTAAAACACAAAAATGTAGAATGTCATTTAAGACTCAAGAAAGGCTGGGGGTGGTATCTTCAGAATCTATGCTCCACTGCTCTCACAACAGCCTTCCTCCTGAGCTTGTGTAGAGTGTAACAGCTCCTATATTCTGCTTGTATGACTGTAAGAGGAAAACAGTGCAATCAGTCACAGATGGAGGCTGCCATTTCAGTAAAATGGCCAGAATCAAATCACACACCTACATTCAGGGAGATAGCCATTTTGAAAGGAGTTGCTAAGATCCCTTCCTTAACCTCACTGTGATGTAAAATAAAAGCAAACATGAATACACATCCCTAATCTTAATATTTAAACACTTTTCAACAAAAGAGACATTTTTGATCTCAGTCTCTTTTTTATTACTAAAATGGGAGGAAGGATGGTCTTGTGATTCTAGTTGCAGGCTACAAGTCAGGAGATCAACATTAAGCTTTTCAAAATTTTCCTCAGTGGCTTTGGTCTCTGTTTCCCCTAGGAAAGAGTGAGTGATGTGCTTCCTTAGCCTGAAGGATTGTAAGAACTTTTAAGAATAAAAATCAAAAATGCTGGATTTAAAGTCTGGTGATTGGATCAAATTTTGGCTAACAAGGTCTAGTTACATTTCCAGCAGAAAATCTGACTAAATGAATGCTCTGTGACTGTTCATCTTGCAAGCGAGCTTGAAGTAAGCATTCAGTGCTGTACTGATTGGCACATGGCTCACCTATGAGATGCTGGTTTGAGGTCATGGCCATGTAAACACAAAAGTGTCAGTTCCCAAATACATTACAGCCTGAGATTTTCTATAACAATGTAACATGGAGACACCAAGTAATGTCACTCATGCAATCCTGTCAATCTATCTGTTACATTTACAGTGCCTGAAGGCCAGGCAGTTCAGGGTCCTACTGGGCCAGGTGGGGTACAAATGACCCCTTTGCTTAAAGCAGGGTTTGGAGACACAGGAAATCTTGCTATGCTCATTGCAGAATCACATGCTTCGTCTGACAATGTGCACCACTTTGTGGGAATCATAGAATGGTTTGGGTTGGAAGGGACCTTAAAGATCACCCCGTTCCAACTCCCCCTGCTGTGGGCAGGGACACCTTTCACTAGGCCAGCCCCATCCAACCTGGCCTTGAACACTTCCAGTGTTTACAAGGAGAAAAGCAAACACAGCAAGGTAAAGCAGAAAGAGCTGCTGCTTATAAAAGCATTGCCAGTCAGAAAGCAGACAGCCCTAAGAGTGAATTCTGGCTGCCTGAAGCTGTTGGAGACTTCTGAGAGGGCAGGCCATGGCAGGAAATAAACCAGCACATTGAATAAATCACTTGATGCTCTGATTAAGAGGCATGGGACTGTGTATCATGTGATAGTTAAAGCCGTAAGCTCCGGCCTTGAAGATATTATTTTGTACACGAGCAGTCTCAATGGGCAGATGGTATTCATGAGCAGGATTACTATTTCTAGCAAAACAGGTCAAACCAAGTCACTTAGAAATGGAATTAAAATGTAAAGATCATTATCTCTTAGGTGTATGACTTTTAAAAGAGAGCTAATGAATCGGGCTCATTATAATTGCATAATTTTAAAAAACAAAATCATTCTGTGCAATAGAGAAAAGTTTTGCCTTTGTTTCTTTTCTGTCAGCTAACTACACAGTCATTTTCCAGCATGGAATTTGCTTCCAAATACAAATGGATCAGCTGACTGGTACTGACCAAAATTACTCATTTTCCTACATTACCTAGTAAGGCCACAGGCTGAGTGGCATCGTGTTGTGAGTGAGACCAAATGCTACACACAAAGCATGGTTTGCTGACAGCAATGCCTGCCCTTATAAGCAGTACCTGGCCTCACTTTCCCATGGCTTTTCTGTCAACAGGCGTCTTTATGGGTGGCTGACTGCCCTGAGCCAGGGCTTAAAGCAGCTTGCATAGGCAGCTCAGGGATGAGACTCTGCTCCCTATACAGGATCGTTAACATCAACCATGAGGCAGAGTTGTCCACATTACTTCCTATAACAAGGGGACAGCTTTGCTACTTCTGGTTGCTGGCTAGTCTGGAGCAGAGGATAGGAGGAACTGCTTTTGCAAACACAGGTTCCAGCAGCCCTTCAAAAAACCCCCAGTCTCTCCACACTGAGGAAGGAGCAGTAACAGATATTCCAGGGTCACACTGAGAGCCAGGTATCCTCTTGCAGGGGCAGGATAACAAGCTGGTGCAAAGTCCCTGCAAAAAACCAGAAGGTGCTTTGGAAACAGTCTAAGGGAAGGAGACATCATTCTGCCTTTTCTACATGAGCATCAGCCCACTGGGACCATTTCTCACAGACTTATTCCCAGCATTCTTCTTTGCCATAAGACCTCCCCAAGCCCCACCACATTAGCAGAGTATTAGCAGGAAAACAGTATCTTGATTGACTTCATGGACACCAAACACCTGTGAATTTTAAGTGCTCTGCTTTGTCTTCCTGAGTCTGGGTGGACGAGACCCTGCTCAGCTCTCCACAGTTTGGCCAGGTGCCTTTTCAGATCTGGGACAGCCTTCAAATCTCCATGGCACTGGCTTACATTGGGCTCCCAAGGCAAGCCTCTCACTCGTGCCCGTGTCTTGCCCAGAAGACTGCAGACAGGCAATGTGCAGCAGCCCACTCCAGCATGTGGTGCTGGGTGCTGAGAGGCAGCTCACAGGTGCTGGGGAAGGCACTGCTGGCCCATGTCTTGCAGCACTGCTCTGGCAAGCTGGGCCGGCCAGGGCTGTTGAAGGAGGCAGGCAGCTCCCTCACCTCGGGCAGGGGAGGATACAGCAGGCAACAGCATCACAAACCAGAGCAGAAAGAGGCCACCAGCCTTGGACAGCTCTGCTCTCTTATGAGAACCAGGGTGGCTCATCCATGCTCTGCCTATGCCACTTCTGCATCACCAGTCCTAGGAGTGTGAGGAAATTACACCTGGGGCTGCCACCAAGCCTATGAGGGCTTGGGCAAGGAAAAAAAAGTACCTTGCTCCACTGGCTGTTGGCAGTGTAGTGTGGAAAAGCCATGGAGCTGCAGAAGAGCAGAACTGAGGTAAAAGAGAGAGGTGAAGATTTAAGGGAGCTGTCGCAGAATTAATTAGTCCTTGAAGGAGACACTCATCATTAGAGGGCTCCCATATGAGACATGATTTCAGTGGGCCTTCAAAGACAGGGGCCAAAATCACCTTGTTGCATCCGTCCTGCAAGAAGCAGGACAGTGCTCTCCTTGTGCAGTGGATGGGCTGCTTAAGCAACACCAGAAGGCTCAGATTGCATTGGGACGTTTGTGCAGTGGGCACTGCACAAACTCAGAGTAAGGCAGTCTTTGCTGCAAAGAGCTTGCACTGCAGATTGGCCCACTAGTAAAAAGTAGAAGGAGAGGGGAGACAACAGACCACCATAATTTTATCTGTGGAAGGAAAGGAAGTACAGCAGGAAACCAAAGCTGAAAGTGGTAGACTGTGGACAAAGGATAAGTGAAAGAACAGGCAGTGAAGCACCTGGAAGTGAACGGACTGGGATTAAAGGACGGCAAAGAGTTTGGCTTGATAGCCAATCTGCAGGGGAGGTAACCAAGGACACAGCACAGTCCAGGAGCGTTATCAGCTGATTTTGCTCCCCTGCCTGTGCTTTAAATGCGCTCCCTGCATCAGCCAGCTCTGCCTCTGGGGCCAGAGAGACTGGTATGTGCAGAGCAGATGTTTAGCAGTGTGACCCTGAAGAGAAAGATTGTGTTAGATCAGTATCATACCAATTTCCGTGCCAGAAGGTGCAAAGCAAGCAACTCCTTTGGCTGACTGCTATATATTAAAGACACAGTCTTGGTCCCAGAGTAGGGGCATAACTCACTCTGCAGTGATACTTTTATTCCAAGCTTCAGATTCTTCTGCAACAAACCAAAATGTGTTTTGTGTTTCTTCTACCATGCCCACATATGAATTTGACATGCATGATCATAACACTTGTGAGAAATACTAAAAGCTGTGCATTTAACCACAAGACACACACAGCATAAACAGGATCTTTAGTGTGCCTCATTCAGCTATGGGGGCCACAGCAATGGGGGCAGAGAGGCTGCAGTTTGTCTCTCACCTGCTCCCTCTTCTCTGGGCTCAGTCTTTCAGCAATGGTGAATATTGCTGGCAACTCCAGCAGCTGCCCTCTTTAAAGTTTCATCTAAAGGACATTTATAGATTCTTTGCCTCTTGCATCTTCCTATTTTTCTTTTCTTTTCTTTTTTTTTCTTTTCTTTTTTTTTTTCCATTTCTTATTTTGTTTTAATAAGTTGTAAAGCAAGATATGGAGAGTAAGAACTAGCAAAGGGAAATCAGTGACATTCCTTTCTGGCTCACAGAAACTGGAAAGGTTGCCAATTTGTTGGCAAATATGCAAAGAACTGAATCTAAGCACGCTCATTTGATGTTGTAAACAGGATTTAAATGTGGCATTAGGCTTGTGACTTCTCTTTTGACTCCTACTATCCATAATTCATTATTTGTTGCATGTGACTTGTCAGTTAAATCATATGCATTATTTCTGCTATGTAGTGAGTTTATATAAAACTGGAGTGTAAGCAAAAAGAAACACCTTTTGCAAACATTTGTAGAAAATAAAAGAATAATAAAAATAGGCAAATTGAGCAAGGATGGCTCTTGTATAAGTAAAAGATTCAGAAATATTTTCTTTTTCACTCACGTCTAGTCAAGCTATGCCAATTCACACAGAGAGAGACTAGGTACAAGGAAGGCAAAGGTTATGACTGATACAGATAAACTTCTCTTTTATCTCATTATGTGGTCAGTTTCTGAGCTGTAATTTGAACTGTGGATCAAGTAATTGTAACAAAGACACAAAGCATTAGTCAGACTTCAGTAGGCACAGGTCCTGAGATTCAGTTTCCAAACTTTCCAGTTTGTGGCTAGCATCAGATATCATAAGCTGTACATCTATTCTTTTAAAAGGTTCAGTTGTCTGAAGGGAACAGAAGAATCCCGGCAACAAATTACATTACACAGGCAATTAGGTTTGTGTGCTCTTTTTTGCCTCCTTCCTTCATTTATCAGATTTTACTGTAAATTCCAGCTTGTCTCTTCACAAACAGCTTTATTTAACAGCCCCAGCAGAGAAACAGCATTTAACAGTTTGGCCTCAGCCTTTCAGAAAGAAGAGAATTGTTTGGGCTTTGCAGACCATATGCTCACCACACGGGTGTCCCTTCATGTAGATTGATGTGTCATCACCACACCTTGATTCTGTAGTGATTCAGAGAGGCATTAGTGCAAGTATATGCCAGGCCCCATTCAGCAAGATGGCCAGCATGCAAATGAAAGATAAATAAATGACAAACTGCTACAGCTTCAACTTGCAGAGTGTCAAGTAGCTCTTGGAAAGTGTTTGAAAGTTTCCACTTCAGTTAATTTCCATTGAAGCTGAGAGATTTCAGCATGGCCAGAGCTGGTCTGTCACTTTGTAACATTGAGCCTTAGAGATCAAGGGGAATGAGTTGCTGCAGAGATCTGGAACTGTGGGAGCTTTGCCTGTGTGACAGCTACAGACTCAGTAGACATGGCTCTGGCTGTGACTCCTACAGCCTGTTGTTTTCCTATGGCAGATAAAGGGAGGTTCCAGGCACTCTAGACTCTGAAGCATTCCTGAATAAATCCAAGGCCATCTGTCTTGTTTAAGGCTTGAATTCTCATTTTTAACTGTTCTGAGGAAAACCCTCCTCTCCTTCATCTCCACAGTGCAGGCATTGTGTGAGCCTGTAGACCACTTATGGCACAGATAATGCTATCATGGCCATAGTGACAAGTTTATTGGCATCTACATTACACATAAAAGGAGAAATTTCTGCTCATTATCTCTGATTTTAGTATCTGTACTGTTTTATGCTAGCTATTCAAGTTCATTGAAAGGAGGCATATTTATCAAAGCTGGTATATTTATTTTAGCAAATATTTACATATATGTACTCCCATATCGGGTGTGCCCCATGAGAGACTAAGTGAAATCAGCTGAGCAGACCAAACAGAGCACAGAAGGCAGCAAAAATAACTCTCTAGCCTGTGCTGCCTTGCCTTACCAAGAACCCACATCACCTCCTTTAGTCACTCTGATACTCAGTAACTTTGTAATTTCATTATGCAAATAATTTGCAATGAAGTTGGTGCTTTTATGTTGCTTCCCTGCAAAAGGTTTATGTGATTGTGTGTCTCTCAGGTTAGGGCTCACTCATGTCCTGGCTGCTGTGCTTATCCCCTGGAGTGTGCAAGGCCTCCAGTGACCCGAGTGGTCATTTACCTACATAGAAGTCATGGCAGAATCTGAACTCACATATGGAAGCAGTGGGTTGTGAGGTCAGACTGACTAGGACATTCCTCTCCCCTGCACTGTTGGGTGTTGTAACACTGACTGTGTGCTACACTTCAGGCTGAGATGCCTGGGAGCTCCCTAAGTGGAAATGCAAAGACAGGAGAAACCAGTCACTAAAGTATGAGAAGTGCTGTGTGAGAGAGCTTTAACAGTGCCCAGTGGAGATGCCCCACTAAACTAACACAAACATAATAAACAGAAGACCTGCAAATTATCCAAAGGAATTAAGCAATGAAAAGTGGCAGAAAGCCAAGCAGCAATATTGAGTCTCTTAATGCAAAGAGAAACTACTCAGCAAACACGCAGTTTGTAATACAAGAAGGAGGAAGAGACAGATACCTTTTAAGATGATGATTTGTATTATATTAATAATCTTCTGTGTATTTTTTCTAAGATATTTATATACATCCAGTGAATGAAGAATGGTCACAGAAATTATGCTTTTTAAAATATATTCTTTGAAGCCAAGTGGTTCTTTGGAAATAAAAACCAGGTTCTAAAAGTATTTAAAAACAAAAAGGAGAACTACTTTCCATAACTCTGCTGTACTCCAGGGCTCCAGGGTTATAGTATGAGAAGAATATGAAGGTATTTTCAGGAAAAGGAAGAGGTTCCACAGAAGAGAAACATTACACATGCATTTGCATTTCTAGGTCCTGTAATCTCAAAATACTGGTCACTATGGTTACAGACAGATGTGAAAGCTCCCTTTGAACAGACTATCAGCTGCTGTTGCTAGTGCGGCCGAAAGACAGGCAGTGAAAGATGAGAGAGCAGCAGCCTTTCCCCAGCCTGCAGCAGAGGATGCCCATGGTGGTTCAGAGGTCTCTCAAAACCATGCCCTGCTAGTTAGTAGAAGTAGTGCTGTAATGTACAGACCATGGCAGGGCTAGCACAAATGCAGCACAGACAGTGGGATTGTCTGTGAGAAGCTGATGTGCCTCTCTGATGCAAAAGCAGGGAGCAAACTAGGCATTAATATGCAGCCACTGGCAATTTAGGCAGCATCCATAAGCAAAAAAGCCATCTTCAAAGGTGGGGCTGAAGTGGAAGTAATGACTGAACTCTGTAGGGCCACATCCCAGTGCAAACCAGTTCTCTTCTTTGCCTGTACTCCATATCATTTAGTGTTTCCATAACAAAAGTGTCCAGTCAACACAGCAACATGCAGAAACCCAGATGTTCCCAAATCAAAGACTCTCTAGCACAAGTTATTGTTCTCACTCTGAGTGTAGCCAGGCAAGAAAAAAAATCAAACCTACCGCAACTAGAGTGAATTGTGTCCTTATATAACCCTTTTTTTTGAAACATTATTTGTCCTCTGAGTCAGGAAGCCTTGCACGCCACTTATGCCACACTGCCCACTTTTCCTAAGGATATGTCTGTATATGCATGTGGATATCATGCATCATTTTACAAATTGCTCTAGCTGCACTCTCAGGTAAATATATCATTCACAGTTTTCCCAGTCTAGTTACTGACTTGGTTAACCATTAACAAAATCATCCTTTTTACAAAGTCCATAAAGTGTATGCAAGCGCAAGGGGCAATGTTCTTTCCCTCAACTCACCAGGCTCTGGTCTTCGAAGATGCAGGTGATGAGTTGTAGTACCTTGAAACGTTGTTCCATTTACACATGTGAACTAGAAATATTTAACTTGTTGCTTTATGCAAAACTTCAAGACCCTTTGGACACCCTTTTTGTACCCCTATGTAAACTGTCAGTATGTAAAGAGGAGCTTATGAACTGTATTTGTGTTTCTGTGGCTTCCTGTGTGCTGCCTGGACAGGGGAGAGTTGGGAAAATAGTTAGTCACTGGACTTCCCTGACTGTAGAAAGCAAAATATGGTCAAACAGGACCCAGGACAGGCAGGCTGGTATAAAATGATGTGTCAAGAGGCAAATGGGCTATTTTCCTGAGGGAAAAGCATGGTGAGAGATAACAGAAGGCCCAATAACTGAAGACTGCTGTCAGTAATTAAAGTTTTGGAAAAACATAACACAGTAAGCAAAGATGCATAAGAAGGGACAGAGAGAGAGAGAGAGAAAGCAGCAAGGTATTTTCTGGGAAAAGCAAAACCTGTTGCGTGACTACTCCCACATCTGTAGGCATAATCAGAATTTTGACTCAGCTCTCTAATCAAAAGGCACTGCCAACTATGCCCAGTGAACTAATAAATGTTGGCTTGTTTTGAAGAAAGAGCTGCATCACTACAATTATTTCTGATAGCACTACTTGCCTAGAAGCTGTGTGCCTTAAAAAAGACTCTTTGCCAAGCCCATGGAAATGAGTAAGAGCTTGACTCACAGACCTTGTCTTGAGGGATCTGTTGGACACACTCCATGAAGAAGCTACATCTTTCTTGTTTAAGGTTATATTTGTGGAGACTGTAAAAAAAGGCTGGGATTTTGAGAAGAAACTGTGACAACTTGTTCCCTGAGGAGGAACTTAACACATGCTTTCAAACCTCATTATCATCCAGTTGCATTTCCTAAGTCTTCAAAAAATGGTTTTTCTGTGTTGTGTGTCAATGTGAAAAGTTCATTGACTCACCACATAGGAACGGGAAAAGCTTTGGGTGAACCTACATGCCTTATGGCTTTGGCACAAGCTGATCTTAGGACCATCAAAAGGGGGTGGTATTTTCTCCCCTGCCCCAGCTTTCTCTTCCTTCCTCCTCTCCTGGCCTTGTGCTGCCAAACCATCAGGCTACCCTGGTGCTCTGGTTCTGTAAGTGGCAGAGAGCAGAAGGGAGAGCTGGGGACTGAGTAGTGGGAGGGACGCAGAGAGGAAAGAAGACCTCTCCTTCTGCTGGCAGGGAGGTGTTGTTACAGCTTAGTCACCATGTGCAGCTTTCAGTCCTGAAAAATGTGCAAATACACTGGTAGACATTGGTGCGAAACACATAGTTGAGGTCACAGGAAAATCACTTTTCCTTCTAACTGCCTTCAGTTGTCAAACTCCAAAGTAGCATGTGAATTGTTGTGAGAGAAGGTTGACTTTCAAGATGTGGGTTACGTTTCAAGCCCAAGATGATGAACCTCAATAAACGTACTTACAATTTCCCTTCAAGAGAGCAGAATGTTCCACACCAGACTGTACCACACATGCTTTCTGTCTCTGGCTCGCAGAGAGAAAGCAGGTGCCTTTTTCATACAGTATGTCTTCCCAGCCATAAAACAGACAAGGCATCTGTTGTTCAAAACAGAATAAAGAAGGCTGAAGGCAAAAAAACCCCTAAATCACAAAGATCCATTTTACATGTAGAAGATGCAGGCAATAAAGTCTTGAGTCACCCTTAACAAATTCTTCTGCTATTTTGTGACTAATGCATTAAAACGTGAAATCTACAAATGTTTAACTCTATAGGATTTTACTAAAAGCTATTTGCTGATTTAGAGCTAGAGATAGCAAAATGAAGTGAAAAAGCAGGGCCTTTTAGAGAACGGGAAGCAATCAGTGCTAATGGATTTATTGTGCAAAAGCCTATGTGGTTGAAAAACTATGCAAGTGCACACACATCTGGCTGCTTCAGCTGTCAGTAGTCATGAATACAGCTTGCTGATGCCAAACAAAAGTCCATATCAATACAATAATTTATTTGTTCATTTTTATAATGTAGATCTCAATTACTAGCCACAACTTTAGTAACAACAGAAAACAAACAGCTAGGTTTTCCAATAGAAAGTTAAATTTGAACAAAGTTAATCAAAGTCCGTGCTAAACAACTTAGCTAATAGATTGGCAGGGCTTACCTACTGAGTCACGAAGGCACAGCTCCAGCATTTGGAATGACAACAGCTGGGGTATCACTGCCAAAAGAGAAGAAAAGCTCATTCCCTTTCTGATTCATGACTCTGGGCCCTGCATATAGGTCAGAAGCATGTGTACTATTGCAACTGCATATATTCAGCACATTATCACATCAACAATATATTTAAAGGAAATACAACCTCAGAGTTACAGACACAAAAGGACAAAACCTTTATCTAAAAAAAATCAATAAAAAATAAAAGGAAAGTTTTGAGGAGAGCATGGGTGGTGAGTGAATAAAAATAATCGTATAGACTTACCTTAGATATAAATGAACTAAATCTCTGCCCAGCAATATATAGGTGCATGTGGGGAAACATTTGTCTGGTGTCTGCAAGGAAAAGGAACAATTAAACTGAGCTCTGGATGCAGAAACTTGGCTGTTGGGATGAAAAGCCAGGGCCCAGAATTATTTATCTTCCCTTCACTCTGTTCATTAGCACCCAGTACTCTCTCATGCTCTAAGGCTGTCGCCTCAGCCACGCCAATTCAGATTGGTTCACCACTAGTTTCATAATATTGAATGGTCTTTCATAAAAGCCCAGGTTTTGCATTTATGTGGTCAATGAAGAAACTCCACTTCCCCTTTAAAAGTTACTCATATCCTCAGAGTTGCAGATCAAAGCACAGAAAATGAAAGTGCTAAAGTCTTAGAGAACAGAAGGCTAAAAGATAAATTAATATTCAGTATTTTCAGAAACATCATGAATTTTAAAGCAATTGTTGTTGTTTTATATAGGAAGACTGATTCATGGCTTGCGGGTTTCTGGTATGATAAGCAGAGGCTTATGCAGCCTTCCTCCCCTGGCAGTAAATAATTCTCAGTATTCTGAGGCTGGTTAACATCACACACAATATAACAGAATTTTACACCAGAAAGATAGCTAATGACACATCTATTTTATAAAAAATGGGAATCTACCATAAATATGTATTTCCTTAAAAATCCCACTAGGAAAAAAATTGGTTCATACACACTTCAAACTGTTAAATATTTAGTTGTGTTTTAAAAATCTGCAGGGTCTTCATTTTTTGTTTTGTTTTGTTTTCTCTACTTGACAGCCCTGCTTGGCAGAGGTTATCAGTGGAAGGATTTTAGAAGATTTCAAGCTTTGGTTAGAGATTCTAAAATATAACAGTCTATCTTTAAAAGTCACATTCTTATTTTAAAAATGCAATTTTGGGGAAAACCCTTGAAAAAAAAAATTCAGTAAGCTTCAAAAATGAATGTTAAGAAGTGATCCTGAGTAGCAGCTATTATTTCCTGATTATGATCACACAATGAATAAATCAGGAAATGTTACAGAAAAAATGAGTAATATATTGTCAATTTTAATGGGGTAGTTTTATTTTACGTTGTTTCTTTTTTAAGGAAATTGATTAAATGGATTAAAAACCTGTTTTGAAGGTACAAGTGAGATAATTTTACGTATTTCTTTTGAGCAGAGAAGCTGTGTGGAGGCATGTCTTGCAAGCGTGCGGTGTCTGGTTCTGATAACAACCCTGGGCACCCACAGAATGTGCCACTTTTAGATCAGTGTGGCATGTTTAACACAAATGAAAAGCAGGATATATTCATCTCAGCACAGAGTGGGTAGGTTGAGATGAGTTAAATGAAGCTGTGATTCTATATATGGTACATTTCAATTACATATTATGTTTTGAATATAAAAGAAGACCTAGTTTACCCAACATTTATGTAACGTTTTTCCTCATTAAGAATTTATTAACAGTGTTATCAACACTGAATTCACAAGAAGGACAGGCAAAAAAACCCCTCAAGTCTATTTAAAACCACTAATTAGCTTGGCAATCTGACTGGACATTCCACAACAGCTTCTACAGCTGTTCTACAGCTGTTCAGTAATCACTGAAACCCCAAGAAGGTAACAGCTGTTACCTTCTTGGGGTTTCAGTGATTACTTGTGGAAACAAATGTACTCTGTAACGTATTAAAATAAGAAACAATTGGGGGTTTTGTTAACAAAAAAACCCCAAACAAACCTCAAAGGTGGAAAAACTTCATGGAGGCATGGAGTATATAAACCTAAATATTGTGTTTAGTTTTCCTGAGGAGCATTTAGAACATTGAAAATGTCTCCTGCTGCTATGTGATTTACTTCCCTAACAAAGAACATGAAGTGCTTTCCTGATTCACGACCATGTGGGGCTTTACTGTATACTGCAACTCTTTGTTTTATTCATAATAATCCAATTGGATTTGCAGCTTTGGCCTCTGTTCCCCCTGAAAGCAACAGAAACCATGTTATTGATTTCAAGGAGATGCAAATGTCAGCAGCTTTTAAATCCACAGCAAATACACACATACTAGAACATGCCACCCAGGCTCCAGATACTTAGTTAAGTGTACAGGAAAATAGTGCATCTTTATCTACTCCTTGCTTCCTGCTGCCAGCGAAGACAGGCACTAGCAACACTGACTGCAATTTCCTTTTCTGTCTTAAGACATCAGCTCTTACACTACTGCTACCTCTACAGAGAGCCGGGTACTGTTACAGGTCCTCTGCTACTGCCCAGGTTGAGAGGGCTTTTTAACCAAGAAGGTTTCAAACCTGAAGTCCTCTGAAGGGTAATGGACTTCATTTTCACTTGAACAGAGGCTAACTCATCCAATCACTTTGCACACTGTGATTGAGGAAGAGCGGTAACTTCAGCTAAAAAACACTAGCCAACTAGTGTAAATCACACTGTATCAATTATATATCCTTCTTTTAATGTAATTTTAAAAGTGGTCTGCTCATGCAATCCTAGCATTCGTGTCTTAGCTGATGCAGGAGATGTCTATGAGAATAGATTGTTTCATGTCTGTTCCAGAGGGAACATTAGTCGCTACAATAAGATCCAAGTCTATCCTTCTCTCCTTTCAGATGATCACATTTATAGGAAATCTTTTTTATGCCATCCCTTAGTAGTAATTGGAGATTAACCTCTGAAAACTTCTGAAATCTGATTTCTTTAGGCAAGACCATACAGTGGGGAAGTCACATTTTCTTCAAGCACCTTTAATGGGCAGGGTTAGGATAGCGTAAACATATTTGAAAATAAACTAAGTTCCAAAATCACAACCCTAACTACTGACCTAACTTCTGTGACAACTTCTGCAGGGAAAATATGTCCACTCCTTCCTTCTTCTTTCTGGAGTAGACAGAAAGAACTGTGTTTTGGCCATCAAAGGCCCAATGTTTTCTCCCCAAAGTTAGGAACTACAGCTTTTAAAAGCAAAGTTGTGAAAGAGTCTGATGTTTACTGATATTATGTAATTTGTTATATACTAACATGAGAGGCTTGAAGAGCTTGTCAATCAGTGGGGTTTTTTTGAACTCTTAGTTGTGAATTGCCCATAATCCTAAAGGCTGAAAAATTTTAATGTAAGTAATTTTTAATATAAAAACTTTCCTAACTGTTTTTGGCATGAAAGTATAAGAACTTAGTATACTGTTTGGTTTCTTTTTAAGCAGAGAACAGAAATACCAGTGAGCAATATTATACATTCTATTCCTGTTCCCTGGCTAATAATGCAAATAAATATTCAGCTTTGATCTCTTTTACCTTCTGTTGCTCTATAGGTAGCAGTGTTAGGTGTTTCCATCAATACCGTATGAAATCTGTGAGCTTGCTTTTGCAAAACAGAAAGCAGCTAATTATGATTCTTCTGCCTTTCATATTTGCTTGGACTTTTCAATTCTACATTTTCAAATTTACTTGGAACCAAACACCCTGTGATACACCTCTTCTATACAGGGAAAAACCACAGACCACCTCCCTGTAGATCCTTGTCCTGATTCTGAGACTGTCTAGATCAACTCTCATCTTCATTATTTTTCAATATTATGGAGAGGAAGGGGACCTACATTTTATTCAAAAGGGAAACTAATCTGAAATTCATAACAAACTGTTGCTACTCTTTGTAGTGAAGAAGTGGAGGTTAATATTTTTCACATGCTTTGATGGAACCATTTATGTTGCTACCATGCTTCTGTAAGAAACTCAGCAAATTTTAGAGTCTGTTTTACAAATATATTTGCTTCCAGCTGCCAGCCTGATCCACGAAATAGGATATTCTGCAAGTGAAACTTGCAAGGAAAACAAGAGATCATTTTGCTCTAAAAAAAGTTAGGCATTAACTGGTGTGAGAAAGTATAATTTAAAATCATTTAAAAAACAATTAGTTGTTCAAAGTAAAAAAGAATAACATCTATTTACAAGAGGGTTTAAAAATCCTTGGATTATTGCAGAAAAGAAATCAGACATTTGGTCAAGAATATTGGCTCCTGATTTTGCCCAATAGCTTCTTGCCAGTGGAAGTGCCTTTGGAATGTTAAATGGTGCACTGACTAGTCATGCTGTACTTCAATGTGTTTGAACTTTTACTGCTTATCAGTTCAATAATATGTGAACCCTGCCGGGGTCATCTGAGCCCCTGGTGGCCAATGAGACCACAGACGCTGCTTGGGCAGGCAGTTAATCTTGTCACCTGAGTCAAAACCCCCAGAGGTTTGAATCCACACCTGGCCAACAACAGCAGCTTGGAGTGAACTCATAACTGAGGTCCATAGGAGGAATAATAAAGCAGAACTGAAGACAAAGACCCTGCTAAGATCCTGAGAGGAAACCTGTGCAGTAGGAGTGACATTTTGAAGTGTGGGGTTTTCTGTTCGTTAAACTCTCACTACAGTGAACATTTTAATATATCCCATGGCAAGAATTAATAAAGCCTATAGTATTTTATGGAGGACAAAAACCCCAACAAGACCCAATCAGTTTTCAATGAATGATGCAATAAATAAATACTTACTCCAAATATGCAAGCCTGGTCGATCTCCCACAGAGATTGTTTTTACGCTGTATAGAGAGAAAGAAAAAACAAGGAGGAAAGAGCGAGCACAAGATTTTATCAACCAAGTTTCTAGAAGGATGTTGTTGAGGTATGAAGACCTTTGACTGTGAATTGTGTCTTTAAGCCCAGGATGTGCACAGTTCT
The DNA here is from genome assembly GCA_035047845.1 of Dendrocincla fuliginosa. Classification (NCBI taxonomy): domain Eukaryota; kingdom Metazoa; phylum Chordata; class Aves; order Passeriformes; family Dendrocolaptidae; genus Dendrocincla; species Dendrocincla fuliginosa. Next base: position 44,797,858 of record JAWWMO010000121.1, read on the forward strand.
GCTCTTCTGTGCACCAAGTAAACAGAAAGTCACTCACTTCATTTCACTTGATTGATGCAGACAGTCTTTGATGAGAGCAGGAACTGATCAAGTGTGAGTCAGTATGTTTGCCTGCTGCTGTCAGCCCCAGAGGAAATGTCTCAGAGATGCTGAACTTCCTGGAGCTTCTCAGGAACCATGGTTGGAAAAAAATGTTCAGCCTTAGAGACACAAGATGGTTTATTCTGAGGTTTCACAAAAGACAGGGGAAGAGAAGGAGTACGCTCTGGAGGGGCCAGTGAGAAACAAGGATAGAGATTTGCCAGTAATGGTCTTCCCACAAGTGCAGGGGCAGACTGGCAGCACAGAGTGTAGCAGCTCATTTTGCACCCATCTGTGAGTTCCCAGGCTTGTCCTCACTAACCTAGCAGGTAGTGGTCCCATGGCACTTCTTCATCAGCAGAATATCCAGCTGAAGAGGTTCCTGCACCCAAGCAGTCACCCCTTCCTCTCTTGTAGAAGGTGAAGCTGTCACCAGTACAGGTTCTCTTGGACACAGTTCAGAGTCCAGTCAAACAAACAGTTGAAGCAGCTGCAGCAAGGACAAAGAGAGAAGAATATTTTAAGGCAGATTTGTCATCATGCTTTTGTAACATGAGGGTACAATCTTAGCTGCTCTGCAGTGTAACTGTGCAGCTCCGGAGTTTTGACCGTGTTGACACTCATGCTTGACAAGCTAACTCAAGATGAGTTTTCCTGGATAGCAGTTTATTTGAATTAGTGCTATCAATAAGCTTTCATTCTTGAGCATGAAGTACACCGTGAAGAGTATGCTCATTTCATTAAAGTATAGAATTCTTTCTTTCTCTTTCTATATTTGATGAAAAGTATTTACTTTATCTGCAGGCTTTGGACTTCATTTTCATTTACTATGGACTACTAATTCTCCAGGTTCTACACACCCCATAACAGATGATACTTTTAAATGTGTTATGCCTAACAGCCTGAGCACTGTTAAATCAAATTACAAAAACCTCAGAAAAAAAAATTAGATAAAATATACATGGTAGGTAAAGCTACTAAACTATTGGACATGGACTGATCACTACAAATGGAGTTAGAACATTTAAGAAAGTAGAATAATAACCTGCTTTTGCTAATCAGTCAATTTCTGCTACTTATGAAGTGATTGCATCTTTATACTCCTGATTTATAAAAGAATCGTGTTGCAAGATGTACTGTAACTAAAAATATCATATATACTGATGCAAAAGAGGAAAGCATCATGATATATGACATATGGCACCAGATATAACTTGACATGCATTGTGAAAACATGGCTTCTATGTACAATTCCTGTGAATAGCACTTGAAATCATCACACAGAATGACTCAATATCCAACACCAGGTCCGAAGAGTTGCCTTCTGTCTCTTTTTAACTAGGCAAATGTCAGGCCATTAGAAATCAGTGTTTCTCTGTTCTGGTGGAAGCACACAGAAGTCATGGCTTTTGCGAAACAGAAAGCTTCTGCAAGCTCTCAGCCATACATTACAATGTAGAAAAAGGAAATAAAAATTACAAATGCTGAAAAAAAATGAAAAAAACCTTGAAATGCTCAGAAGACTCTACTTTCACATTTGTGACATGCTATACCTGTAAGCATAACCCCAGAGTACTGCTTAACCAGACTTCAGGAGAAGGTGCAGTGACTCTGGAGAGGAAGTCTGAAGGGTTTAGGCAGGTCACAAAGGCCAAAAAGACCATTATTTGTCTGGTCTTAGATAGGGGTATCCAAATTGAGAAACACTAATCTCACTACTGCATCTAAGTTACTGCTTAGATGTTAAATGAAATAAATACTTCTCAGCCAGGAAAAGATTACATTTTTGTAGTTTTCATACAGAGCTTGGCCCAGCTATCCTTGTTGAAGTCAGATACTTAAGTCCTCCTACAAATACAGAGTCAAATGACAGTGAGAGAAAAGATGAGCAGTGTAGTGTCTCCTGCACTCAAGGGCTGCCAAGGGTCTGCTCTGCTGGCAAGCGACAAGTCTCCAACAGCTCAGTGGAGTTTACTGTGGAATTTTCTGGCCATGTTTCTGTGGTGTGCACACCTGCACTTTAACCACTAACTTGTTTTGTGTCATTGAACAGCAAGAAGTGGATAACAACCAACCATTCTTTTTCACTTTTTGTCTCTACTAATGGGCATGTGGAGTTAGATTATCTGTGAGCCATCTTGTCTTCCTCTTGGAAGACAAGAGGAAGCAGAAGGAATGGTCTCATATTCTAAAGCAGGAATGGGGAACATATACCCAACCCCTACTACTCACTATAGGCAACTTGTGCCTTGATATAAGAGCATATTGCTGAAGAAAAACTCCAAGACCACTTTTTAAATGAACGCATGTGAGCTCAGAAATGATAGTCTTTTCTTCTTCTGTTTGCCTCATAACTGTGTATACCACCACTAATGTTTCCTCACTATCTGCAAGTAGATTTGTATGCAGATAAATTGAGGTTTCAGAATAACTTCACAGGAAACGTAAATTTTCAGATCTGAAGAAATAAGCCAGGTTTGAGGCAACGTGTGAAAAACCCTAAAACTTCAGTAACTGACAAAACACAATTCTACTCAAGAAGGAGGTTTTCCCATAAGGTCCCAAGCCACGTTTCTAATGACATACATAGAGGAAGGGAAGAACCTTGTGATTCAGCACATCATTGTCATATACATATCTGACAGCATATATGCAGACAGACATGTTATATATATGGTTCAAAATCACAGTTTTCTGTTCAATTTTGTTGTTTCCCCAAGAAAAATAAACTTTAAACTGTGATACTTGCTATGAACTCAAATTCTAAATAGTTTTAGTTAGTAAAAATCATCCAAAGCCAATAAAAACCATTAACTGTTTTCCTCCCTAAAATAATAAGCAACCTATTAATACTGAGTACAGTACAAGGAAAATGTTATTTGTTGTCTTTTAAACATTAGAAGGATATCCAAATCTCTGAAGACTTTTTTTTCAAAGATGGTGGTGACTTTAATCCTGAATGTTTTTCATTGCCTCTTATAGTTTATTAGAGGCATAATTAGTTTCCCACCCCCCTTTTTTTTTTTTTCAACATGAGCATGACAGTGGGCTGCAACATGAAAACTCCACACTCCTAGCTGTGGAGGAGCAGCCTGTAAACAGAGGAAGCTGCTAGCAGTGGCTGGCACGACCTGAGGAGAAAGCTTATGAGTCATGGAGTCTGTTGATTTGGAGATTTAGTTTGCACTCTCGATAAGGATTCTCCCCCATCCTTTGCCTCGGGAGCAAAATTGAAACACGACCCTGATGGAGTGCAAGCAGTGAAAGGTCCTCATACAAGTGGTTGGTTTAGGAAGAAATGAAACCATGTGAAATTGGTTGATTGCAACAAATATTTTGTTAATCCAGAACTTGCTTTTTTAGTGCTCAGTACCTTGGCAAGTTTGATACCTCCACTTGCTTTAAGAAACGTAAACATAGACATGTAATTTTCCCCTCTTGAATTCTACACTAGATAAACAGCTTCCTGCATTTTTTGTACAGAAGGTTCCTCAGTTTCATTCTCAATGGAAACTACAAATTTCAATAAATTATCTAAAACACCACTGAAGTTTAGGAGGCAGAATAAAAGAGCTTTCTGGTCCCTGCCAGGCAGTAGGAATTTATTCTTCCTGAGAATTTTCTGTCACTTTGGCCTGGGGGTCAGTAGCTCTGACACATAAAGCCAGAACAAGGGAAATGCTCAACTATCCAGACCAGGAAGTGCTGAAATTTGTCACCCTTTCCAGAACTTTACTATAAAATAAAAAATAATTACAGTAAGACAGCAAAAAGGAAGTGATCATAGCAAGTCTCACCAAAGACAATCAGCAACTGTATCTGTAGCCTGCCTAGAGATATAGATCTTTACAGGATGTACCCTTCCTGCAAGCTTCAGATGTAGAAAAGAGAGTGCTGTGTGATTTACCTTCTGTCACCTCGTAGGATGAGAACTTAGTAACAGGAGTCACTTTTCTTCTACACAGGCAGGAAATATCTGGTGATGCTTCTACAACTGTTAAAGGTTTTCCAGTACCCCAAAGTATATATTTTTGTCTGCTGCCCTCCCACAGGATGATTTCAGAAAGGTTGTGTTGTGGGTAAATAGGTTCCTACTATACTGCCTTTGAAGTCAATGTCAGCATTCTGTAGAAATGACAGACAGCAAATTTCTGGTAAAGTGTTTCATCCCCTCCAAGTTGAATGTTTTAAAAATAAATGCTGAAAGGTAAAAAGGTCAAAAAGCCCCATGCTTTAGGGACTAAACAAATTCCAGTTCTTAATGCTTAAGAGAGAAGATTGTAATAGAAATTAGTTACCCCAAACATATCTACTGCTGTTCCCCACTGTTAGGGATGGAAAAATGGAATAAAGGGGCAACAGGACTGCACTCAGTATGGCAACTCTCAGGAGAGGTTTTGCATCTATGTGAGGTGCAGTTTCACTACCAACTGATGTAAATCAGTGCCAATGACATCACACAGCTCTAAATGATGTCCATCAGGCTGCCTGCTTTCCTGCAGACACACCATCTGTTTCAGTCGAGTGTGCTGGAGGCTGCAGTCAAAGCCCATTGAAGTTACTGGAGAGATTCCCATGAATCTTTGCCTCTGTGACTCATCTGTAGCTTATACAATGCACAAAATGTCAGGCTCACAAACTGCGCTGTGCAATCACAACAGCTAAAGCTGAACCAAAACACAAAGCAGCAATCAGCGCTCTCACACCAACTTATGCCAGGATTTGCTCTGCTGAAATTATTGCTACTGCAGAGATGTATGAGAGGGATAAAACTCTGAACTGCTGCCTTTTACTGGGATAACTTTAGGAGACAAGAAGACTCTCTCAAAGCCAGAGTAGCCAGTTCTGTGTCTCTGGAGCAATACAAATATAGGTGGAGATGATGTACCTAAAGGGAACAACATGGGCCACAGTGCCTGAGGAAATCAAACACCACAGGAGAGGTGGGAGGAAAGAATCTCTGAAAGAACAATAAGGGCAGGCAGAATTCAACAGCAGTGAGTAAAATGGGAGGATGACATAAAAATAGTCAGCTATATTTATGGATTTAAATTACCTTCTCTAAGCAGAAATGACAGCACTTTTCCCTCTCAAGATTATATAAAGGGACCCAGTTCCCTGCACGGAGCCCCCACTGAAGTCAGTGTGACTCATTTGTGCAGGCTGCTGGGAAATACATTCCCAGGAGAGCTAATTATTGCCTATATCATAACGAGCTTGAAGAAGAGGCTTTATAAACATCTGCCACTGTTTCATTAACTCAGTCCAGGAAACCGAACAACTGTCAGCCTAAATGATATAGTTAGGTATTTTCCACTAAGTCTGAAAATAGAGCAGTGAAGGGTGAGTCCTGACAACACCTTTAGTTTCTAAGTTATTTTCAGGTAAAATTTGTATAGAACAATTTTGTATCTATTCTATAAGAAAAAACTAAATGCTCAGGACTGTTCAGGTGTATTTTGAAAATTATGTTGATTTTATCTCCAGTCCCCCATCAGAACATACAGTTATTAAGACTTCTTCTCTCATGTTACGTACAAGAAAAAGAGACAAACAAAAGGCCCCCAGAGTGCCTGATTTCACTCTTGGATTTGTATAAAACACAACACTGCAGCAGCACCAATTGTTCAGCAGAATTCAATAAGGTGAGAAACATAAAATTTGATTCTGTAAAGCCAGCAGAAGGGAAAAGATATTTTACCAAGGACAGTGCTCATGTGTTGCACTCCACAATTTAAAAAGTCTATTTGCCTAAAATTGGATATGGCTGTAAACCAAATTTATGACTACAATCTCTCCTGTCTGCAAAGACTTATTTACATTTATGAACCTTTAAAGCATGAGTCTGCCTATGATTTAGTCAAAATCTTTGAGTGATCAAATCCTTTTAGTGATCAAATACTGAACATGAGTCATATATGGCAGCAAAGATCTCTGTCTCAGCATTAGCAGCAGTAGAGGCTTTATGACAATCCTGAGCATTTAGCTCTCTTCTCATAGAATAGATACAAAGTTTGTTCTTACGTTCCCATTTCAAGAGAGAAATGAGAATCTACAGGATTTCAGAAATCAGCAAGATGGGAAAGGAGGCCAAAATCTGAAGCAGAACACCTAATCCTGAAACAAAACAGTGAGATTTGCAGCAGAATTTTTGTGGATTAGTAGTTCTTTATATGCCTCATACTCGAGAAATCCCTTCTCCTGAGGGACTTTCCTTGGGTGAGTAAGTCAGGTGTCCTGTGAAACTACTTATCTCCACGTGATTTACAACATACTGAGACAATAACAGCTCTCACTAGTCACAGCCTACTGAAAAATATGGTTGTGATAAATACTTACGCTCATCTTCATTATCTTGTACTAGACAATGGAGGATAAATAACAATAAGTAATAATAAATATTTAACAAAAAGTAAGAAAGGTAAGAGGGATTATGGGGTTTTTCTGACTCCATCAGTTGTTCTGTGAGGACCTTCCTGGTATGTACTTTCCTGAAAATGTTTCAGAAGATGATGCAGCTACATAACTGCCCCTGTGCAGCTTGCCTTTTAGGCAGTGTAACCTTACACATGCAAAGTGGTCCCCATTCAGCACTGCAAGGCAACAGAACAGATTGACTGACTCAGTAGTTATTAAAAAAAAAAAAAATCAAGCTGATTTATTTAGCTGTCATGAGCTTCAACATCTGGACTGTTTTATCTTTTTAACACTTCAGTGACTTTTCTACAGTGACAATTGAAGAAAGAAAAGCAGCAAATCCTGAACTTGGTAAATAAGTACAACAGAAAACAGACTGAAGGACTAGGATGACTGTGAATGCCACCTGTTCCTGATGGTCTCTTTAGATTGAGCCACATACCTTGGAAAGACATGGACCTGAACAAAATATACTATTTACTTCTTGTTTTGTACAAATGTCGTTTGGAGTCTTTTCTATATCCCTATATTCTGACTGTGTACTAGTGTGAGAAATTACTCCAAAGAAATCAACAGACAGTAACTGCAATAGGCAAAATGAGAATTAAGTTCAGTAGCTGTATCCACCCCTAGAGCATCTCTAACACAAGAACCCATGGTGTCCTTTCAAACACGGTTCCCAGGTGAAAATTCTGCTCTACTTCCATTTTGTCAGAAACTCAAAATCCAGCAAATACATAAAAAAAGGTTCTGGAGCAAAAGCATCATTATGCCCTGTGTAACAGAGATCCGAACCCCTATGTTATGTTTTTCACTGCTTACCAATATATGTGCCCCAAAATTACCCAGGAAAGCATTGGCATCAGACATTATCTGGCCAAACTGGAAGAACTCCAAGTCCTATCAAACATATAGCACTGGCTGCACCTAGTATTTTGTGACTGTATTTATAGAACATGGATATGGAAAGATTTAATCAAGGAAAAACACCCTCTTATTATGGCTTGACCAATTCAGAAATTATAGAGTCTATACTCACACTGCTCAAAGAATTGTCTGACGTGTCCTGTCTAAGAGAAGATGCCTGAAGCTGAATTTCCCTTTTTGACCCAGTTCTTTTAATTTTATTAGAGGCTTTTGCCTACAGTTTACCTTCTCAGTGGAAGAGATGTAAAGACATAGGACACTCAGCTGAGCTGGGCTGGGTATACCTGTGTTGATGGATGATGGGAGTAGTTGCCAAAAGCTTGCATGCACTGCAGCAGTCTTACAGAAAAACCCTGTGCATGAACGCCACGCTGTGAGGCATTGCCTGGATGAGGGTTTTTTTCAGAACAAAGAACAGCATCACAGTTCCTCATGTTCAAAAAAAAAATAATTCCTGTTGGAAGGAATGCAGAGAGATGTTTGGAATCTAAAACTAATTTACAAGAGGAGACTAAACCAGCTAAACTTGTTTCATTTTAAAAAGTCTGGGAGGGCCTATGATTGCTTTTTTAAAGAACACTGGAAAGAAACACAAAGAAGGGCAAAGAGGGGTTTAAGCAACGGGATAATGGTGGCACAAAACACAGCGCTCTGAACTGGCCACATAAATATTTAGACTGGAATTAGGGGATTATTTCTACCCATCAATGAAGCAATGCTTCGGAATAGACTTCCAGTCAGGAGCAGTGCTTGGCAGAGGTCTAATCAGTTCTAAGATGAAGCTCGATAAATCTTTTAAAAGGATAATAGGACAAGCCTGTCTGCAATGGATTCAGTTTTAAATGATCCCTCCAAGCACTAAGCTCTAAGTTGATTTCTCAACATCATATTGAGTTTGCTAAACTCTGTGTAGTGTTTAGCCTAGAAAGTAGACCTAATTCTGGTACTGGCTTAAAAATATTGCTATTTTGAAGTACCATATATAAAAGACCTTTTGCATAGAGAAGGAAATTGAGTGGCACAATAGTGTTGAGACAGAATTGTCGCCGATTCTCTAAGTTTATATTTTCCCTTATTTTTAAAGACTTGGGTGACCCTATTATTTAGTTTATCCTTCTATTATTATTTTGCAAGGTGCTAGTAACTACCATCATTATTTTCTGGCTGTAATACAAAACACAAAGTCATCAATTTATTCACTAATTAATAAAGCATGTTGCAATGCCCAGAATTACTCTATGTGAAAGATCTTTTAAAACACTACACTCAGAATTTGGAACCTCTCCCTGAAACATTGGAATGGAAAAACAGCTAGGCCAGCTATCTCAGTGTTACTCATCCCTGGCAAGAGGACCAATGATGAGCCTCCAGGAGGAGGAGATGTTTTAAAATTTTGGGGGTTTTTTGAATTACATTCCCATTCAGCTGGCTTAGCTATGTCAATACCCTTACAATCCCTTCGTGATAGAGAAACGTGGAGGAAAATCTTTGGAGACTCGAAAGGCCAAGGCACTCTAAGGTGAGACAATATTTATTACAACATCTTTCTGATAAGCATGCTGGTCAGTCCTGAACAGACACTACAATTCCTCTCCTAGGGAAGATTCTGGATTTCTTTTTTAGTTGTTTTGTTGTTTTGCTGTTTGGTTCCTCTCCCCCACCCCCACCCCAAACTGGAACACACAATTGGAGATGAAGTTAGGCTTGTGAAAAATACCTTTTGCAAAGATTCAGTGTCAGATGAGTCACAGTTCTGGACTGTCTCCCACTGTCTGTTCCAATGGCTCCATTGTGGTCTGGAGTGGCCAGTGGCCAGGGACTTCATGCTCTACCAAGGCTGTGGGGCACGTTGGCAATCCAGGACACTGACTGCCTGGCATGGCAACTGATCCCAGTAGGCTGCCAGGCAGGTGACATGATATGACATATAGGAGAGCATGCTACAAGATAGATCAACCTTTTGGAGTTTGTTGCATATTTACTGGAATTGACATTTTCACAACAGGTTGCTTTCTTGGAACTTTGTATCCACAGGGAATGAGTTAATGAGAAGATCACTGACTAACCCCACTATCACTGCTGGCAGTTGCTGGTACAGAGCCGAAAAAAGGTTATTTCACAGGTCTGACCTTCTCTCTGACTACACTATTTGATTTAACCTTAACATTGACATTCATGATGCCTTTTTTCAAGAAACTAACAGCAATTGCTGCAATATATGCTACTGATAGAAATGAACCTAACTATGTCCCAGTTCAGCTTTCCCAGAGATTTGCTGTGAGGAATAGTACTGTCCAGTACCTACACACTGAAGACTACACAGGGCCTAGATGCCTTAATGCAGAGTCATCTCAGTAGTATGAGAGCTGCTAAGAGTTCTAAGGTAGATTAATAAAATGATAGTAGATGCCTTAGAATAGGTGTTTTTCTGTAACCTACAGAGTCTGTTTGGCACAGTGCCATCCCTAGGGTATGCTTCGCCAGGTTTGGCCAGAACATTGCTCGTTTCTCTTAGTTCTGTTCTTTTATTGTTGAGAGGAGGAAAAGGGTTCTACTCCCAAAGCTGGCTGCTCATCTTTTTTGTTCCACTTTCTACAAACATTTCACTTTCTGAACCTTTTGTGCTTCCTGATGTTGCCATTCAAATTCACAATCGCCACAGGTTTTGCAGGGAATGTGCAAAGCTACATTCCTTTGTAGTCCAGGGATCACAGTAGAAATTCTGCAGATCCAAACCCTGCCCGGCCTTTCTCTACCTCAAGCCCACTCGGGCTGCCACTGCTCCAGGTTTGACAAGCTCCCAGCTGTGGAAACATGTATTGTGTTGATATGCCACCACCTAGTGGTACACACTGTTCGCACAGACTGCCACGGAACAAATTCCCTATAGCTTGCTGCATTCTCAGGCTCCCAAACTTTATCTCAATGTTTCAGGGTGAAGTCTGGAGAAATAGCATTGCTCATCCTCTGCCCAGCTTCCTGCAGCACCTTCGGGCTGCTGCCTTCTTGCTGATGGTGCTCTTTCCCTGAGCCACCATGAACAGCAGCACCCTTTCTCACCATTGCTTCTTTTTTTCCCTTCCAAATTGGCTGTCCACCCCGCCCAGAGATCTGCCCAAACCATCAGTTCCTCCATTACAGACCTGACAGGGCCAGGTGTTCTGGGCAGAGATGTCAAAGTACTGCCTCAGTAGAAGCTGTTGCTGTCTGGAGCTCAGCTCTCCCTTAGTCTGATGCTATGCAGGCCCTGAGAAACCAGGGAACAGACGGTGCCTGAAAACACTCTCCAAAATACAGAAATGAAGAACATCCCACAAAAAACAAGTGTCACAGAAGGACAAAACACTAGATCAGATTCTGCTCCCCTGATATATCAGTGTGAATATGCCATTGCAGAGTACTCATATTTGCTGCTAAGAGGAGACATGCAAGTACTGGCCTTAAATATTTCCTCTCTGATTAAAATTTGCTTTTTGTTTGATAGTTAGCAGATTTTAAAGCTGAAAGTACAAAAGAAATGTTAACTCTCCCACCAGCTAAGTATGTGGTGAAAACATGAAATAGCACAGAGCTCTATCTAACCTCAACATTCCTTGGAAGGAAAGTAGACAATTCTTTGCAAAATTCTCTTGACATTTTGTTTCAGCTGATTTTGCAACTTTGCAGTTTTCCATCGTTAAAGGGCCACAGCCCAGTACTTGGGGATTATAGAGAAGTATAGGACAATTCCTGTGTAGCAGTTCTTCATGTAAACTAATTCTAAAACTGACTGACTGCTTTTTGCATATACCGTATAGGAACTTTTTCACTTGTGGAATCCTTAGAAAGGTGAAGCCCTTTCAAATTCCCTGAAGCTGGCTGTACAGGAATGGGGGAGAAGAGAAACAGCATTTGACATCTGACATGCTGTACTGACCTTAATTACAGTGAATTATCAACATATTAACAGGTAGTTTTCTCTGTCATTTGTAATGGATTGTATCAAGCAAAATACTTAAAAGTCTAGATTAAGTCTACTATTTATGTCTTTGTCCCACGGTCACTGTGTGCGTTATCTTCTAAACCTTTTTTTCCTTCCCTTGTAGGACACTCCCTTTACTGATGCTTATGTCACTTTTACTGTTGCATTCAGGTAATCTCACAAGGCTTAGCGCTGACTGCTACAAAACCCACGTTTGAGACCTTCAAACAAAAACCAAAATATCTGTTAGAGAGAAGCACTGTTAAGACCTTTCTCTGGGTTATACAGGGCCAGAACACAATACCCAGTTTCCCTTCTGAAAACTTCCTTTTTTTCTGTCCAGCCAAACACTAATTCCACCCAGTTATATCACCATGCAAGTCCAGAATTAGTGTGCTAAATTTGTTATCCAAACCAGTTTAACCCAGTGCTTTGGCATCTCCTTTCTGATCCTGATGATTCTTCCTCTGAGTTGTCCAAATTGCCATGGGCAGTCTTCTTGATTCTTCCTCTTGCCATTCTCAAGTCGAACCCTTACCTGTTTTTTTCTACTACCTACTACTTGTCCTTGCTTCAAAAACTTTCACAGCCTAGTTCTACTTCAGCAAAATGCTGATTTCCTACTTCTGTTCCTACACTTTCACATTGCCTCCCATCTTACCACAGACAAACCTTCCTCTTGCAAGTCACTAAACCCACCACTGAAACACTTGAAAAGCATTCCCTTCCCTAATGCATCCTCATAACTCCAACCCAATAGCATAGGTAAGCAGTGAAGCTTATGGACACAATTTTTGCCTGGATTCTGTTCATTTGGCCCAGATCCAGCCTGCTGTTTGGGCTCACCTACCTATCACACATCTTGCTGAAGCCTGTAACTCTCCATAGGCAGGGCTGTCATTTTTTGATGGATTTTTTTTCTCTGACATGCATATATGTGTGGGGTGGAATTTAAATCAAAGCACATCAGACAAAGCTCCTCATTGCCTTAGGTTTGATAACCTTTTTCTAAGCAGCAAAGGTATGCTGACAAGGCATTTTCCCAATCTTTATTTTACAGAAGGACTGGAAGGAGTTCCATTTGTTTATAATGTTTAAAATAGAAGAGGGCCCAAAAGTTTCCAATCACGTGCTCCTCCATATCCATGAATCTGGATAGACCCCACCCACGAGGAGAAGCTCACACAGAGGAATCTTTTGTGTGTAAGTGAGGAACAGACAGACTTACTGAGCAGGCAGCAGAGCTGTGGCTCATGACCATCTGTCAGCAGAGCAGCCATCATGGTCAGATCTATGCAGCATTCCTTTTCATGCACCTCCCCACATTAGATCAAGACTGCCTCTGCCCTGGTTCTGTCAAATGGCAATTCTGTAAACCTTCTCAGAGTCATGGTCTAAAGCTGATCTGACAGCAAAACCATGAAGTGAGAAACTATTACTTCCCCAATTTTAAAGCAAAAGACATAAGCAAACCATATTATCTCTCTGTCACAAAACTACCAGCAGAAAAGGTTTGAACACAAGGCTTTGTGTTCAGGCTTTGAACATGGGGTGCTCAGTGCTCTTTTGCATGCTTGATTTGCACAAGAACTAAAAGGCATAGTACTTCTGAAACTGCCCATTATTTTTTCTCAGGCCTGTAAAAGTTTTACCATTCACAGTTTGCAATTCTGCACACTATTCAAGCAGAAAACACACCCATAGAAGATCACAGAGCAAAGCAGAGAAATCAGAGATCCCTATGCCAACTGACAACCAATGCTGTAAAACTTTAACCTACATGATGACTCCCTGACTTCTCACTCTAACAGGCACTAACCACCAAACCTTTCTCTTCTCTAACAACCTCTGGTCAGTAGGTGCTAAACACTCTTAAATTCAGAGCAGCTACTTTTAATCCATAGTAGGTTACCTGTATTTCACACCTGTGCCTTAAAACTGTCTCCCCACAGCTGTTTGCTCTAATAAATCACAGCTTCTCACAAACCCGAGTACTTTAAAACAACAGGGATGTCAATGATTTAATCTCTTTATCAGATCAGTCTGTTCTCCTCAGCCAAAGCAGCATCAAAGTCAACTTGCTAGGGCTGCACAAAACCAGGCAGCTGCCAGCAAGATTATGAAGGGAGGAGCGGTCTGGGGCAAGCTTCCTGATGTTGGGCAGGAGGGAGACAGATGGTGGATGCTGGGTGGGTGAAAACTGCAGCTCTATAAGGCTGCTGGAGTATTGGTACTCACTTCCTAAGAAGGTAGAAAAGGTAATTCAAAGTGCTGGCAGCAAGTCTGGATACTACAGTGTTGATGTGGCCACTGGGTGGTTCCAACAAGCACTGGCTGAGGCTGAACTTTCATGGGAGCCTCTTTGAAAAAGTAAGGGAGCATAGTATCAGCATTGGGCTGTTTGCTACTTGATGCTGCAGACATTTTTCCTAGCGTTAATGGGACTGATTAACGGCAGGATTTAAAATAACCCATTTGTGTTTCCTGTATCAAGGAATGTAGAAGATATATTTTGTGATTTTTTAAAAAATAAAGATATGCTTGAACTATACTAAGTAGAGGTTTTAAATTTGCTCCACTAGTCACATGGATCTCAGCTTTGCATGTGGTTCATTAGAGACACTGGATAAAGGAGGACTCTTATCTACTGGGGTTTCTCATATATCACTGTTGATGCAAGATCTCTCATTTCTTCTGCTTTTTTTGTGTACAACCTGCCTAACACATTTACTTCAAGACAGAGGTTCATGTCTCAAGTTTTCTGTGCATAGCCTCAAGCTCTGGTAAAATATAAGGGTCTTTTCATAAAAGAGAACAAGACCCAGCTGTGAAGTTTCAAATTTCAGCCCCTCTTCAAACATGGAGTTTAGACTGGAGTTCACAGTCCCTGAACTGCACTCCCCTGTTTGGATGTTGTAAATCAGCTGGTCCGTTCTTTGGGGAAGCTTCTTTTTTCTTTTTTCCTTTTTTTTTTTTTTTTTTTTTTTCTTCTCAGCAGCCCTAATATTAGATACCAATTTAAGGCCTTTGGGCTTCCAAACAGTGTCCTCACCTTTCACTTGGCTAGTGAAGAGTGAAGGATTGCCATACAGTGAAGTAAAAGAGTTGAAATACCTTGCTAACAGGTGACATCCATTTGTGATGGTAGACAGGTCCACTGAGAATGGCATACACTCTGTATCAGCTTCCCATGCTTCAAAGAAATAAATGCATTTCAGAGAAGAAAGGGATGATTTTCAATTTTGCTATTCTTCAGTTTTACTGTATTTTGGCAAATTGTCATTCCTGACTGACAAGCCTTGCAGACTTGAAGGAAAGTACCTAGTACTGTCCTCAGCTTTAGTACTGCTAACCTCTGTATAGTTCAGGCTGAGTTTTGTTCTTTATATTTTAAATTTGGCTCTATTCTGCTAAGAAGAGAGCAACACAAGAAATCTATACTATCAGCTGACCCTCCACAACTCATCCATCATGCTGTGCTAGCCAACACAAAATTGCTCAACATCCTGTTTGCTGTTTACAAGCAAGGGAAAAAAAAAAGCAATATCTTATTTACAAAAAATGGGCAAACAGCACTAAAGCCTTAACAAATGTTTGTTTGTATAAACAATATCCAAAGCAAACACTGAATTGCCTTTTGCATTTTTAAGACACTGCACTCTCCATCAACCTCCAAACAACTGAATGTATGAAGGTTTAAGCAAATATTAGGAAAAACATGTGATGCAAATACTAAGCAGTACTTTCCTTGCAAAATTTTAAGCACTGCAGTCAAATAGTTCATGCTTTTAAATCAGAGCAGACAAAAAAAACCAACCAACCAAAAAACACCCCAAACCAATCGAACAAAAAAAACCACCACCACCAAAAACTCACGAAAACCCAAACCCCAACTCACAACAAAAAAAAACGACCCATGCACACCTCAGAACCAAGTGGTTTCAAATGCATTACTGAATTCCACACATCAGACTACTCCTAAAAAAGATACTGATTGATCACACTCATCAGAAAATAATTTCAAATTATAAATACTCTGATGAGGGTTTCAAATTATTAATAGATTATTTGACAAGGAGCTGACATCTAATTTCCTGAGTTTTTCAATCACTACAACAAGTAGGTTTTTTGTCTGTGATCACAGACAGATCTTCAGTAAGAAGATTCAATATAATGCCGACTGTGAGCATTTTAATAAACCCCACAGAATGGATCAACACAATTGTAATCAGATTGTTTTTGATCTTCTGCCACTAGATGGTGTTTGGCTATCCGAGCTGTAACCACACCTGCATTAATCAAAAAACAACCTTCAGAATTGCTGAATGCTCAGTCTTGCAGCTTTTGCTGATATTTTGGGTAAGCTATTTTCAAGGGAGATTTGGCTTTTCAAGTCTTACTTTTGATCTCTGTATGGTCTTTTAAATGGGAAACAATGAAGTCTTTCATGTGGATTCTTGCATAAACAGAAGCAGCGAACTAAAAAGCACCTAACTGCAACCAAGGAAATGTGAGCCAGAGTTCAAATAATGCAAAATATCCTCTCTAAAAATAGGGGGGAGAAACGAGAGTAATGCAAAGTCCAGAGAGCAAAAACCAGCACCACTGTCCAACTGAGCAAGCAACAAAAGATCATAAAAGCCAGTCTGAAAAAAACATATAAAACCCTTCCTGTGTGTTTTGTGGAGCTTGGTATTGTGATCTTTTACCTCTTATTTGAGAGCTGCTGCAGAGCCACGCTGTTGTGAGGAAAGCTGCAAGAAAGGATACAAGACCACTCAAGAAAAAAAACTCAAGAAAAGGGGTCAGGCACAAATGTGTATTGGAAAAGAGTATTTTCTCCTTTGTCTCTACTCCTCTTTTACCCTTCTAATTAAATACAAACGGAAAACTCCAATGCTTCACTCTGTTCCCAGGGCTGCTAATAAATAAGGCACCAGGGGGCCTCAGTCACTCACTAGCAACAAAACCAGGGCAGGCTAACTCTTTACTTGCTGAATTAATGCACTTCAAAGTCTTCGTTTAGTAAGAGAGGCAAAAAAAGGAAGGTGCAATAGCAAAGGAGCATTAAAATTCATTTACATAGAAATTTGCAGTAAAACTACTAGAAAATGTTTCATGGTGAAAAACCACAAACCCCCCTTACTTACTAGTGTCACAATGGGGGATTGAGTGATTTAAAATTGAATTTTAAAAGGTGCATTTGAGACCTTTTGATGAGAGATGTTTAGAGCTACCTGTGCTGTATATGAAGGAAGTCAAGTCAGCGATGAAACTCATGAGTTCAGGACTGTTTATCTGCAATTCAAGGGAACACTCTCTTCAGCTTTTCCTGGGAATGTTACTGCATGTACAAGCACAAATTAGACTCTTATTCTATAAGAGTACTACAAATCATTGCACCCACCACAAGCAGTCTTCACTGATGTCAGTCAGGTCACATGTAATCTTTCTCCTACACATCTGGAGCTTGCAACTTTCAGCACACTCAAAACCATTCAACAGCTGCCTGGCAACGGGATAAATTCAAAGTAGCTCACATTTTCTACAGAATAATATGAATGTTACTTTTTTTTCCCTTCTATAAAGCACTACAATTACAGTCATTTGAGTGCTGTAAGGGGACAGCAAAGTAGCAGGGCTGTGGGAATCCAACTACGAGCAGTCTGAAAAAACCCCCAAACTTTCTCTGATGCCCAATCTATTTTCCATTTAAGGCAGCTGCAGTTGGATGCATCTTGGGAGTTCAAGGCAGCACACTGATCCAAGATACAAAGAATAAAACATTGTTTTCTTGCACAACTCTGGGAAGCCTCTCAAACCATGGAAATGGAAAAAGCGCCTAAAGAAACTATACTTGAAGGCTCTCTCTTCAGAATTAGTAACTTACTAGGGCACTTGAAATGCTGAGTCAGAAATTACTGTGACTTGGGTTAAAAATTATACCTGAGCCATATACAACATTATGGCTAGCTTGAGGATGACAAACTGTATAGTTAGGTGGCTATTTAACTGATCACACTAAAACAGTACTTAAAGTTTAAGTCACTGTTTGTGTTATGCAACTTGATTTTATACATTGAGATCAAGGATTAAATTCTGAGATTTGCCTGAAGGTGTACTGCCCTCAGCAGTGTTTTGCTGCTGAGTGCTTCGGTATCTCACGACTGGACTGACTGTCTTTTAAATATTTTATGAGACCAAGAGCAACTCAGAGTGGAACAAATGCAAAATCTGAGATACAGATACAGAAAATAAGAGATCTCATCTTCATCATAGCCTTCTGCAACGCATCATTAGTTCTGCATTTTCCAAACCTATTATTATATTTCAGATTGCTATATTCGAATCATTATTTTGTTTGTGTTATGCCTTGTTAGTAATCAAAGTGGCAGAATCTAAAATTTAAACATGTTTCACAAGGCTCCCTTTCCT
The DNA here is from genome assembly GCA_035047845.1 of Dendrocincla fuliginosa. Lineage (NCBI taxonomy): Eukaryota > Metazoa > Chordata > Aves > Passeriformes > Dendrocolaptidae > Dendrocincla > Dendrocincla fuliginosa. The sequence continues at coordinate 44,815,679 of JAWWMO010000121.1, forward strand.
GTGATGACATTAGTCCTGACTTCACTGCAACACAACATGCTACACAGTTGGATGAAGGTCCTTCTTGTCCTACTGATCTTTTGAGAAAACTTAGGCCCACCCACTCCACACACACATTTGCAGCATGTGTATCTTTGCAGAGAAGTCTGAGGGCCATGCCCTTGAACTTCGCGATTTAAGACTGCAGCCTGACAGGTAGCAGAGCTGCTGACTTGCTACATACGTTAATAGCCTTGTTTTTAACCACCTAAATTTTGGTGATTAAATTTTCACATTTTCACATCTCACTAGTGAGTTTGAAGCTGCTGCTATCACTTTATGCCAAATATGTATAAGCAGACAGTTATTCGGCACAGAACATCTCGACACTGTACTACACTGGTAGCCATCACTGCTCAGCAAATCCATAAAAGGAATGAGGAGCAGACCAGAAGGGTTCTTACCATAGACATGGTATCGAGACTTTCACATCCCCTTCTGCACAGTCAGTCACTGCAAGGACCAAATTTCACCTGGTGCACATCCAGCTCTATAGTTTGACTCTGCCCAAAGTCTAGGCTTAACAGAACTTCAGAGGAAATACTTCTTTGCCTGTCTCACACCACCCTTCACAGTGAAGCTCCAAGTATTCCCACCTTTCTGTGTCCAAAAGCCTTTCAGCTGCTTTTTGACACTAAGAAGCCTCCTGTGTTCATGCCCTGTCCTACCAAAGTTGCAGTTTCCCCTCCAACATGGAAAACAAATACAACTCTTATTTTCCAGAACTTCTGTCAGTCCCAGGGCTTTCAGTGGAGAGGAGTAGTAGTTGAGCCCCTCAACTTGGTTGAGCCCCCTCTTGGTAGATCCAAGAATTCAGAACAGGACCAGCAAACAGATAAGCAGCTATTTGTTTTGTGTTGTATTAGGCCTCCTACAACACAGAAATGCCAAAAGCCATGAAGAATAACATACTTTCAGAATGACCAGGAAAAAAACCCCACACCAACTATCCCACCTTCTCCCACACCCTCACCCTAAAAGTAAACTTAGTGTAAGTCTTCTGCTACCGAAAGAAACAACATAGACCCAAACAAGGTTATTGAGAGTCGTATGAATAAGGGCTGAGATTCTGGGAAAATAAGTTATTCTTGAGAAAAATCTGTGAAAAAAGTCTTATTGTGTGTTTCTTAACTGTGGTACATTTGTTGCTTATTAAAACAGCATCTCAAGGAGTTTTTTATACAAGAACATGCTCATTCTCCCTTTGTGATTGTTCATTCAAGTAAAAATCAAGCTCAAAATGAAAGAAATAAAAATTGTGTAACTGCAGGCACATGAATTTTTCATGTCACTGTAAAATGAAAACAAAACTAAACTTTCTTGTTCCACTAGTAATACAATAGTATATGAGAACAAATGTGCAGTTTACAGAGGTTTTCAGACCCTAATATCGTTTCTCACAGGCAGTCAATCTAGCAGATAAACTAAGAAACAGACAGACCAATATGAGTGGTTGTACTTGAAAAGTTTGGACTCCAGGAAACACCCAGTGAGGACTGAGCTTTGAGAGGGAGCATGTAAATCTGTGTCAGCACCTCCCTTGAGAGAAATGACTTCCTCCCCTCTGTCTTAATCAATGGCTAACATTAAACACTTCTATTGACAAAGTCCAGACTCTCACGTGCGTAAAATTAATTAGTAAAATCTACCAGATAGATGAGCGTAAGCCACAAACAGCTAGGATAAAGCACATGAAGACCACAGCCATCTGTCATTACTGAAAGTTGCCCCTGCCATGACAGAGCATGGACAGGTCTACGTGGAGGAGATACATCATGTCAAATGTTTTTGGCCCAGGACCAAATACAGTTTATTTAAACGGTACAGAGGCCATATCAGACGTCATACTCTGCCTTATTGTTTGGGTGTAACACAGTACAGGATCTAGCAGGCATATCAGGATTTAAGTTGAAACACCCATAAAGCAAAACCCATTTGTTCTGCAGGTTAAGGTCAGTTAAAAATGTCATTGTGACACAACAATTGAGTAAAAAGGCATATAAGCACTGAAACTGATTTCAGCACATCAGTCTTTTACTGTTTTGAAGAAATCAGTGCCATGGTTGCACTGTCTGTTGGGATCCAAGAGCCTAGCAGGATATTCTGACTAGAAGAGAACAAAATGAGATATGTGGTTTGCCATTTCACTGTATGTGTATGTTTGAAAGGACAACAGACCACTAAGATAAATAATTAATTACAGTGCAATCTCTTAAAAATACATGAGATACATCCTCTCAAATGTTAGCAACCAATAAGACAGTCTGCAATATAATGCAAGGGGGGAAAGTCTCATGCTTAAAAATATACCAACAGGGATGTAGGGACCTCTGGACTCAAGCTGCTGTATAGATTTAGCAGCTTATTAGAAGACTAGTGCTTTGTTGCTGTTTATTATTACAGAGATCCCTGTGACACACTTGGCGTACAGTTCATGTGCACAGCTAGAGGATCCAGTCCTGGGAGAGGTGGTGCAGGTGGGTATTAGAAACCATCTTGGGAGTAACCAACTTCAGGGAGCAGCTGCACCGTGAAATGCCAGCAGTGGCACACGAGGGTAACTGGGGCCATGTCAGAAATGAGTGAAGTTGTGCTTGGCAGTGTGCTCTCCCTCTGCTAGGAAGCTCGATGGACTATTACTCTCTTCTGGCTTACCTGCTTAGGTTTCTTATCTGCATAAAGCAGGGAAGAAAGGTGGGAAGAACAAAACTCATGCTCTTGGGTTTTGTCATCAAAAACGAACAGGATCTGGAATCCTACAGTTTATCCCACAGTGCCTGAAGTGACTGGGTTCATACAGTTCTAGTGGGAAAGGAAGAAGCTGGAAAGGTTTCCAAAATCTAATGTAACACAGCAACTCTGTGCCTTAGTCTCTCTCCCCTTAGCCCTAGCAGCATCCTGCTGAATTAACAGACTGAAAGTACACAGTACAACCATCATTTTGGTAAGTGCTCTCCTCACCTCCCAAACTCCACACATACCTGCATCTACTGCCATAAAACCTTCCACTACATTTTCCTTTTCTCTATAACCCTGAGGTGTTCCCGGGAAGATTTACGCTGTTATCACCATCTCTGCTGTGTAAGTTACTGGGTCAGATCCAGAGGCCCCACATGGCATGCCCCTTTTAACATCTCTACAGCTGGCTATTTTCCTCATTTGAAGGCCCTGCATTACACACCTCCTCTGTGTGTTTCCTGTGTGTTCCAGACATCCCACTGAGTAGGAAATGCTGCCTGCCTGGAGCGAGCAACACCACCACAAACCAAAAGGACTCTGGTGAATACTTAAGACTGAGAAGCCAAAGGCTGAAGAACAAGCATCCTGGTTACTTGTAGGAATGGCAGTCAGTCCCCATTCATCAACTCCAGAATTCTTCTAGACAAAAAACCCCAGCAAGTTACTGCAGCCCCATCTGCTTTGCCACAAAGCAGCAGGGAAGCCCACTCACTGCATTCCACTGCCAGGCCAGCCTTTTGTTTGTCAAACAAAGCCCCAGACTCATCAATATGTACATTTGTAGGATGCAATATACCACCTATGTCATTGACATGCTATCCTAAACTTATTTATAAGATAAAGGACAGATTTCAATTAGAGCAGAATTTAAACAAAGCAAGTGATTCAATCACTTCATGAACAAAGTGCTGCCAGATCCCCAGCCAGGGTCTCAGGTTCTGGAGGCAATATTTCTTTCTTACAGACAGGCCAAGCAGGGGGCTTCTCCCAACTGTATTCTCTGTAGCTATACGTGTTTCACATCCTGCCTTTTTTTTCCCCTCAGCAAGTTCTCCAAGGAATACACTATGAAAAACAGTTTGCATTAAACCATAGGTTAAACTGATGCATTGTGACACTGCCATTGAGGGGCCGTTATCCTTTAGTAATCATCTGTCATTCTTAATCACATGCCTGCAAGTTAAAAATCTAATGTGTTGTGACAAAACTGTGTAAGTGGATAACTGCAGAGTAAGCAGTTTGTCAACCTGGCACAACGCTGGTCAGGATGCTGAGTTTCAGAGAGGTACAATGGATTTTCACCGTGAGGAGAGTTATTTACAAGTTGAAAAGTGAGTAAAGCTGGGGTTCTCAAACACTCTTCAGATGGAATGGTAGCCAAACCATCTCATTAAGCCATCAGGAAGCTATTTCTGTAGTTTCACTATTTTGCAACTTATTACAACATTGGTAATACATCACTCATAGTCTTAACCATTAAGAATTATTGCGTGTGCTGGAAGATCTGAATGGAAGCATTTAAAAAAAACCCCAAACATATAACTTACCTCTGTAATAACTGGGAAGTATTTTGTCTTTTGTTTAAACATTGAAGCAATTGTTCTTCTTCCATGAAAAATCTGGAAATCTACCATTTTTTGTAGCAAAACCACGTGAACTGTAGTTACAGAGAATCTTTTCTTTAGCCAGAAACTGGCATGATTAGCAATCACAGACCATTATAATAATAAAAATTAATGTCAATAATTAAATAAAACACATCCTATTTTCCATCATCTCTTTAACAAAAAACAATGTAAAAATATATCTGAAATTTACTTGCTCTTGAGGCAAGACTAAGCAACAGTCAGGCAAAGGACAGAGTAGGTGAATTAGACTCACGTCAGCATGAGAAAACCCTGTCTTATAAAAAGATCCTATTAAGTCTCTATGGTTAGAAAAAGGAAACTGAAAAATCACATTTTCAGCATTCAAAATACTTGTGAACTTTTAACTGAAAAAGTATGGTAAGCACAGGAAAGATGTCCTCAAATGGCTAATGCTAAATCACATCAAAGGCTGAGATTCCTGGCCAGACAGCAAAGCTACCAGGGTACCTTTGAGCATTCAGATAAATTCTGCTCCCATTAAATCCTGCTCTTGTCCAATATTTCCACTAAGAAAAAAGTCTGAAATATGGTACAACTGAACTGTGCTGTCTTGACACAGGCAAACTGGACTTTACAACCAGCAAAAAGCCTGTGTCAAAACAGAGAAAGCTGTGTTCTTCAAGCACTCTCACATATTTGTTTTGTATAGAAGTATCCTGTTTCCAAAAGACAAAAGCCCCAATAGCAGTTTTCCCCCTATAGTGTTGCATCTTTAAAGAGAAGTATCACCATGAGATATAAGTTGTTAAAACCCAGAACACAACAGGAAAAGAGATTTGAGACACCACATATCACGTCCTTCTGCAAGGATGACATTCTTTTTTATAGAAAATAAAAACCAACCATTTTTATTGACTGTACTGTAGATACCTGTACAGAGTGTAAACTTTAATATTTCACCAGATATGTGAATAATTCTGGAGAAAGAGTTATCAAGCACCTTCATTTCAACAAATTTTTGATATTTACAGTAAGACATACCTGATTATGTGTATGAATAGAATGAATTAAAAGTTATAAAAAGTTATACAAAAAGTTCTTTAAAATGTTTATATGTTTTGTTATTTCATGATAAATATACAATTAAAGAGGAAAATGTCACACAGTTAAGATTAAGAATTGGCTCTGTTTAAAACTGTTACTGCTGTGTCTGAAGAGGGACTGAGGAAACGGGGATGTTAGCTTACTGCTCTGATCATGACATTGTGAAATGTGCTCTGGCAGAAGTCCCACAAGCCCTGTTTTGCTCTGCTGCAGGTTGGCTCACAGGCAAGCTTCCTTCCCAGTGTAGAAGCCAAACTTCACTCCCAGATTTATACTGCTAATTCGACCTAAGAATATGTATTTTGGTTTTCCCCTCTCCAAACTTACTGGTGGCGATGAAAACATTGACTTTGCTTTAATTTTCAGCACACCTATTTTGCTGTTACTGAACATTGGCACACAAATGGGGCATATTACTATCTTTTTTTTCTTTTAAGCACCAAGACACAGGTGAGCTTGCTGAAAATCAGATTTCTAACTGCCATGGTTTCTCACTGCCTACAAAAAGGCAAGGCATGGCATGATTTGCTACAGAAAAAACTGCTAGGATAGAATTCAGAAAACACTTTCAGGATTATAGAATCAAACACAGAAATATAATTTTAAAACCTCTCAGAAAACAAATGCGATTGTCTATCTCTTTAAAATCAAATGTCTCCAAATGAATCAACATCCAGACTTTGACAAACTATCAGCAATTGTTCAAAATATCTAAATTTTGTTTAGTGAATTTTAGGGAACTACTCAGAGATCCACTTCAGACAGAAGAAAAATAAATTTCTTAAAACCTAAAAAACCCTTCAAATACATCCACTAGGCAGTGTTGATTATCTATAATGAAACATGAGCTGTAGGAGAGGATCACATGAGCCAGGGTGAGAATTATTATCCTTACAACACATGGATAAAGTACTGCTGTAATGCAAGAGTCAAAAGTTGAGATGCAAGTTTTGGAAGTGAAAGGAGTAGCAGTGAGAAGGAATGCAGTTAGACATTAAATCTGTGATATTACTGGGTGTTCCATGCACACCATCTGTTTTTGGGACCCCCTGGTTGCTTCTCAGCTAGAGATAAGGCCCAGCCACATATATGATGGGCTAAGCATGCCACTGCCCAGATAACTGCTGCATACTCCAAGGCACAACCCAGTCTCAGGATTTGAGTAGTGCCACCCTCTTTATTCTGTTCAGTACCTGTTACTTTGACTTTGCTAGGAGACACATCCTCCTAGTCTGGCACAGACGCAACTAAGGCCTCCACATTTACCTTTAAAAGCAAGGAGAGAATAGTAGGAGGAATAAGGTGAAGCTGGACCCAACTTGGGCAGTTCTGTCTTGCTTAACTGCTGCAGAACAGCCACTGCCTGCGTGTAGGTGTGACTGCAGATGAGCATTGTGGCTTGCTGTCAGCAGCACTGAGCATTTATCTTTAGGGCTTGGTTGTGTTGATAGGAGTGAATTGTTTACAGCACATTTCCAAAAGGTGTCTGCTGCTCTAAAGCTTATTTTAATGTTCAGTTTCTTTCTATACAATCCACTCCAACTGTGTTGTCAGGGCAGCGGCAAGTACGGCCTCCTGGGGTAGCCAAGCAGAGGTGAGTACAACCACCATTATTCACTGTACAGTAGTTATGTCCTGGAAAAAAATAGAGATGTACAATGTTAAAGAAACACAAATGCAAACCCACAATAAAATATGAAACAGATTCCTACAAGAGATGTACAGATTTTATGATTACACTAGAGAAACAGCGAGATTAAGAGTGAAACAAAATGATGGTTTTGGGAAATGAGAGTCACCATGTCCCTCGTGTCCACTTGATATTCACATCAGAGAAAGGTCAAGATATCAGGACAGAGTGGGTGAGGCAACATGAATCGACTGGGCTGTGCCTGAAATACCTGTTGTAAATTGGCCACATGGTCACAGACAACAGAATGAAGAGACAGTGGGTGAGGAAATAGAGAAAATGCAGTATGTGGGGTCAAAGTCCAAAATGCTACAGAACATCATCCTTGGCTACTGCCCACAACTAAAACACAGAGGAATGATCCATGAAAATGAAAAAAAAAAAAAAATGGGTGGATGGGGAGGTGTTAACATTGAAGGGTAAAATGAAAGAGAAGGCAGTGCCAGAAGCAGTGGATCCGAGGGGAGAGGCATCCATCCCAGGAAAACACTTGAAATAGACAGAGGATGAGAAAGAAATGACATCAAGGGTCTGAATTTTATAGACATAAGCAGAAACTCAGAGCACACACTGTTGTTTAGTTTTACACTGCCTACCAAAGTGGAACTGTTAATTAACTAGCAATAACAATAATTATGACATTTATATGCATTTTTAAGCTCTGAGCCAAGAGTTCAACTAAATTAAATTGTTTTGTGGGTTTTTTTACTGTATATACTGAAAAATTTGAAGAGAAACTACCTTAGGGTTCTTTTTTAAAGCCTAAAGTAAAAATATCACAACTCCTATAATTCCAGCCATGTTGTAATAAAAAAGGGTGAACTCTTCTCCTAACTGTGATTTGAAAAGTACAACATAACTACACAGTGATACTACTTCTCAAAAACCAAATAATACTTCTAGGGTATCAACTTCCTCTCTTCCTCTTTTCAATAACATTTCTGAGAAACTTAACATTCAACAGAGCAGAAAGGCCAGCTCAGTCAGCCACCCTATAACCTGCTGTTTTCTGAACATTCCATTTTGAAAAACACTGGATCTCATTACGGACATCTGCAAGATCATAATATTTCTGTAGTTTAAACTGAAAAATAAGTAAATAAGGCTCTAGCCATGAATACAGCATTCAGTTTAGGTGATGATATATATAACAGCTTTTGACAGGTCAGCCACTCATCTTGATCATACACTTGCCCTTTCACAAAGGACAGAACAGGCCCCATCTCCCTTCCCAATTCTGCTTTCATGTGGCAACCACAGCAGCTACTTTTATGTAAAAATAATAAAAAAAAAAAATAGGTGGCTTTTAATTTCTTAGTAAATGGAAATTTAAGTACCAATGAGTTCTTCACTACCTAAATCAGCTGGCAGCTTATAAATGGGAGCTGCTACTAAGGTCATTTATGCACTACAGTGTTATACAGCTGTAAAAAGTAGAGAGTCATATGGATTACCTCCTGGGCACTGAGCAAAGGCTGTGGTGATTCCATAGAGGCGTGAGCGCTTGTGCGGTTGGAAGTTGTCATTTTCTAATGAAATCGTGCGATCCACTGCTACAACAGCATCCCTGCCATTTGCAGAAAAGAATACAGAGAAATGAGATGAAATGGAAGTATAGGAACAACAAAACACCCCCAACATAATGACAACAAGACCAAAACTAAAAGCAGAGAAAATACGAAGTTACTTCTTTTTAACAATTAGGAAGTGGTACCAGAAGTAAAATCCTCCAAGACATCATCTTTCTTGGACAAATCAAGTATGCTATGACCTTCATTCTAGCCAGCTGAGAAATTTAGCAGGTAAACTCCTTATCACAACTCCTTAGTAATTTTGTAGGAATAGACTCCTTAGTAATTTTGAAGGTATTTCCAACACAGGACAACATTCCCCTACACAGGGACACATTAGTTAGTAGTTTTGACACATTCTGCATCTTCTGTGCCTCTGACATGTTCTATGGTACAGTTGACATTGCAGCTATTGTGCATAATGATTACGGACAATGTTGTATTTCTCGTGGAAAATCTCCACGATCTCCAGAAGGAATATAGCTACTCATAAGCAATCTTTCCTTCCTAAAAGCAAAAGGGCATTCAATTGACAAACCTGTGACACACTCCTTTCCATTTATGCAAGCCTGCACTAGAACAGCACTTCCCAGCTGCTAGGAAATCCTTACACACATTAACAGCAGATACAGCCCATACACCTATTTACACCAAGGAAAAATAAGTATTTTAAAAAGCAGGAACTGGATTTTTTCCTAGAAATTATAGTAAACTCTAAAGTCTTGATCATATGGCAGCATTTTTAGAGCATTTGCAACAAGTGTCATCAAGAAAGTAAACTTTTTTTTTCTTATTTCAGGTTGAACATCCATATAATATAGGGCCTAGAATGTCAAGAGTGATGACTTTCTGCCCTTTACAATGAAGCAAGTACCACTATAAGGGAAACAAGTTAGTGCCCACTCCTTTTCTAAAAATGTACAGTGTTAAAAGCATTTTCTTAAAGGACAAATCACTATGCTGAAAATGAAAACTGAGTTAACTGGCATCACCAGTAGGTCAGCTCTACAGATCCACTGCACCCTGCATCAGCTATCGCCAGTAAAGCAACAAAACAGGAATATGTGAGAGGTCACACATGATAAATACAGCGTGTAGTTCAGTTTCTACCAGGCAGAAGAAAAGATTAAAGCACTCCATAATTTCTTTAGCAAATTCTCGTACCTTCTCCAGTCTGTATAGTATAAATTCTTCCCATAGCTTGTAACACCAAAAGGATACTGAATCCCTTCAACAATCTTTCGCCGACCAAGCTGGTTAGGGTTCATGCATTCCAGCCTCTTGGTACCTGGGTGTAGTGAAACAATCAATAAGCCTTTGAACCAGAGCAAGAGAGCTCTTATGAGGGATGAAGGGCAAGTACAAACATGCAAGCAGGAACTGAGTAAAAAGTCCTGGAGGGCTTTCAGTGTGCTGCTTAGTGAAAGCCTTCCTCCATGCCACAGCTATGCATGTGTCAAAAACGGAATGAAAGTACTTTGGTGCTAGTGCTAATCAGCATGGCACCTGAGTTCAAGTAACACAGATGTCCCATGCAGCCGTTGCTCACAAGCTGAGATTCCTGCTATGGAGACCAGCATCCTTGGATGTGAAAGCTGACAGAAGGCCTCCTCTGTTCTGGAGGAATACTTCAGCATTAACTAGATCCACCTCCTCTGGAAGGCATTTTTGCAAAGTTCATTTGGTGAGCATGTTTCCAAAATGCTTACTGGGCTGGGCCATGAGGGTGTGACTACAGGAAGACCATGTAAGTTTTAGATGCAAGTAGAGTGCAAAAAGGTCTACCTGCAAAGCTACTACAGGCTGGGAACACTGCTAGAGAATGTAAACACCTGTAGGCTTCTCCTAAACAGTGGATTTCAAAATTAAACAAAAAAGAAAAGGAGACAAGAAAGAAAGAGAGAAAGGAGTTAGAGATAGCAGAAGGAATATATTTGAAGGTTGGAGAAAGTGTTTTACAGTGAAAAACAGAGCTCAATCATTTTAGTTTATTCAAAGCTTGAAAGGTGACTTGAAGCATAAAAGCACCTCCATGGGAAGAGATCTCTGCCATGGTCTACAGGGGCAAAGACAGCAAGATGCCAAAAATCCACAAAACAATTAAATGAGAATTAAAAGCACAGTTTTGTTTTGGTGGTTGGTTTTTTTTTTTTTTTTTTTTTTTTTTTTTACAGGTAGGACACTGGCACAAAACTAACAGTGGGTCAGTGGCAGAGCATTCCTCTCTTGATGTTTAGAGTGCATTGTTTTTTCAATCCTTGCTTCAGTCAGATACAAGCCAGACTTTGCCTCAGGTTACAGATCTTAGAACAATAGTGCCAGGATGACATTCTGTAAAGCAGATTAGATAAAACTGTGGTTTTCTCCTGTTCCTAAACTAACAACTCCTTCTACAAAGGCCTAAGCATTATCTAAAGAGATGACCACAGAGAAGACACGCAGACAACATCTGTTGAATTCCTATTGAGTTTTGTGATCAGAAATTAAATCTTTCAGCTTGCAGTCTCAGGTGAATTCTACAGCGACCTTGAATAACAACGAATAAATCACTAGACTAGATCATTAAAGCCAAAAAGAATGGCATGAAATCTGACATATAGCCTAAAGAGCTACAGCTGTGCATGACTTCAGGACTGGACATATTTGTTCTACTACTATTACAAAGAAACATTTTAGCACCTCTTTACCTGCATCTACCCAGCACAGCATTGAGGAATAAGGATCAAATGTCAATCCATTTGGTAACCCAAGATCATCTTTAACAAGAATTCTTCTGTTTGTGCCATCCATATATGAGGTTTCAATTTTAGGGGATTCTCTGTTCCAGTCAGTCCAGTACAAGTTTCTTAGGAGGAAGAAAAAGGTATGAGTCAAGACAGTGACTAATCTCAAAAGATTGTTGTAATTAAGGAAAATGCTAAGGACACAAAAGTTAACACACTCCACTCCCAAATCATTTAAATAGGTAAGGACCACATTGCACTTCAATATAGAAGTCAAAAAAGTATACTAAGGATGTAGCAAATATAATTCCATTGAAAATAAAATGCAAAAGCACACACATGAGAAGAAATGCTTTCTCTACATTGTTTAGCTCTATTTCAACAGTTCTGAGGACCATCCAAGATGTACACCTATATTTTGAGTTCTTTGTCTCACTGTCTGCTCAGGTTAAAGCAAGAGCATTTGGCATACATTTGGGATTCATTTGAAGCTATATTTTTCCTTTCAGTGCACCAAGTAAGCAATATACAATGGAATCAGAGTGGTTTATCCCCAAGGGAGATTTCCAGAGAGGGCCATTAACTCACTGATGTTTTTTTACTAATGTCCATTTTTTAGTGGTGTTTTTTTTTCCATGGGTTGTAAATTCTGTGTCTGAGAATTTACATGGCCCCTCAGTGCAAGAATCCTTGTTGTTTACTCCTTAACACATACACAATCTACTATGAAACAGAAGTCTGTGCTGCTTGACCTGGAGCTGTACTCCATCAGTGGGGTTCTGCACAGAACATGGGTCTCTCCTCAGTCTGATTACACTGTGCCTCTGCACTTCTCTCCCACCACAAAGTGCATTTGTTTCTCCTTATTACTATGTTGCTTGATGTGCACCCACAGATGCTTTCAGTCAACTATTACGTGACTACGATGTAAAATCCTATTTCGTATTAAAGTGATTAGAGAACAATTCTTTTTTATTTAATTTTGCATCACTCCAATTTTCATGGATCACATGTGTCCTTTTCTCACTGCTAATCTTGGTGGAAAACATCTGGAATTGGGATGCCCCTTTCACAAAACTGTCCCTGAAAAAGACAGGACTTTTGTATAGTACTAAGAGCATTCCAAATGCCTTTAATGTCAATTTAGCAATCATTTAGTAGAGCTTCCAGTGATTCAAGATTGAGAAAAAAGCTTCTGTGCTTCTGAATATTTTGACTGATACATCTCTTCTCAGCAGTGGCCATGGTACAGAAGTTGCACTAGGACAATAGCAGGCAAGTTCAGCTAATAATGAACAGACATGCAGTACTACTATGGACACTCTAGTAGTTTTAATTTTCACTGTATTTCTTCCAATATTCAGAGAAAAAAAAAAGTAAGCTGATCAAAGACTACCTAAAAGTATGTATATACTTCAATTTTAGCAGCTGGAATCTTAACTTGGCAACATCACCTTCCTACTGACACTCTGCTACAGCCTCGATTTTTAAAGCATGTATTTATCTGCATCTTCTAACAGAAGCCTAATAGAATCTTCTCAGACAACTGAATGATAGATGTGAAATTGATGACAGAAGAGACACCATGGGAATTTTCAAAGATGGAACTCTACAGGAAGAAGACTTTTAATGATGGAAATGTAAGATTGCTTAACCTAGTATTTTATACCTAGTAATCTCACAAAAAATAAAAAATATGTTTAGGTAAGGACAGCGCTTGTTTTCCTGCAAATAAGTATTTGACAGACCTCTCAACAAAATATCACAGTGTTGTCTAGCAGACATTTTAGAAATTACATTTCCAGTATACCACTCAGACACAGAACACTAGTAGATTGTTCCATTCCTGCTTGTTAGCTGGTTTAAGGAAAAGGCAGTCTGTTACTTCTACAGACAGTCTGAAAACACTAACTCAGAGTACATGCCCATGCTAATTAATTAAATAAATAAATAGCATATATCTCTTGGCAGCACATCCATACCCTCTCACAGGATCCACGACAATTGCTCTGGGGTTCACCAAGCCAGTGTCAAAAAGGATGCGACGCTGGCGCCCATCCAGCCTGGCCACTTCTATTCTATCCAGTTGAGAGTCAGTCCAGAAGATGTTGCGACCTAGATGATCTACAGCTATCCCTTCAGGGCTTCCCAAGTCTGCAGGAGAACAGAGAAAAACATTCCTAGGCATTATACTTATTCCCAACACACATCAGCCTCAGCAGCATAACTGTTAACTGAGATAAAATTCTCTGGCTGTGGTCCAACAAAAGCTATTTCGTGTCAGCTGGAAGAGAAACATATATTTTACCTCGAATTTTAAATACATGAAACCTTCAAAGACATAGAATGACAGGTTCTTTGAGGAACAAACTCACCACACATGCAAGCTCTTCTTGAGGGGTGGACACAGAAAAAGAGTTGATAGAGAAATGAATATTAGATAGTATCAAAATCTTACTCTATTCTCCTTAGCAGGCCATAGAACGGATTTTATAACCCTTAATATTTCTCCTTCTTTGGTACTGGCATACATAGCATCCTTCTGAAAACTGGATTTATGTGAAGTTTAGCCAGTGTAACAATTAAAAGTAATCAAACTCCAGACACTAGAGTCAATGACACTAGCTAACTGATGCCATTTAGAAACAGTTTGTTGTTTTTGCAGAGCAATCCTTTCTGGAACATGCTTTTAGTACTGCATGTGCACAGTTTTTCTTGGACAGTTAGTTGTTCCAAAAGCAACAGGAAATAGCAGATAATGACCTTAGTGCTTTAGCATTTGTAATTTCTAACTTGGATGAAGGAGGCAGAAGAAATATATAAAGTTTAATTCAGTCATGATGAGAAGCTGCTCCATACTTTTCAAGGTTCATACATCCATTGAAAAAGAGCAGACAGGCTGTGTGGGATGTAATAAAGCCAAAGTGAAGTAAAAAAATTAAGAAAAAATAAAATAAAAAAATCAATTTTAGTCCAATTTTGGTTGCAAAAGACAAAGAAAGAATTGTACATGGCCACTCCCCAAAAGAGGTGAAATGGCCTTTCATAAAACCCAGCTGTTGAAAACAAAAACCCCGCCTTTCAAATGCTGATCTGCACACCAATGGAATGTGGCCAATTAGCCTTCTTTTAATTCTCAAGTTTATTTACTGACAGCCATTAAACAAACAGTATGTGACAGAAGCAACCTTTCCCGAGAAAGCTCCTTTGGTCCAGAACATTGGGTAAATTTGCTACTGTGATTTTGCTACGAAGAACAGTTGCACAATAGCTTAAACAGCTCTGCTCTCTCACTCAAGTGGATTACATTTACCACCCTTAATCTGCACACATGACATTTCAGATTCATATTAATTGCTGAAGACACATAAAGGAAGGAATAAGATGTATCTCACTGCTTCTGACTCAGCTCGTGTTAGGGAGGAGAGGGGGCAAAACCGTAAGTGAGAATCAGTCATCTCTTTACTCCTCCTAAGGGCCCTTGGGCATACTTTAACCCAGTTATACTGACTTCACATTACTATTTTATTTCTTGAAGTGTCTCTGTGCACCTATACCTGTCATCTGCAAGAAACAGCCTCATATACTTCAGATCCTCAAATGTTCCTATTTCTTTCCTTGCTCATGGAAGAGGCTGCTGAGAGTGGCCTCATTTTGAGGTGATGGTGGCGACAATCCCCAGTCTCTGGGACCAGGACATTACTGGCTAAATGGTAGTGGAGATGCTCCCAGACTCTTTTAGGAAACAAAAGACAGCAGCAGGCAAAAGATTTGCTATCACTGACTCCTAGGAGCCCCTGTTCCCTGACTAGTTTTCTTGTTTCCATTTCTGTATGTCAGGAGATTTAAGGAAGTCTAAAGTAAATGTCTCTTCTGTGTAGTTGATGATGAGCCAGAAAAACCTATCCCCCATGGAGGGAGGGGTAAGGGAATATTCAAGGCTTCACATATCACCAGGCTTTCCAGAGGCACAAACACGTTCCTGCTATACTGTCATCAGGCCTGATACAGTCATAGGCTCTGTCCCTGAGGACAGGTTTGTACAGACAAGTACAGCTGATATGGCTTAAGCAATCACAACAGAAGAAAGCTCTTCTCAACTTGTCTTCACAGCTGCAGAGCTGAGAAAGCCTCCACAGGCTATACAGCTGCAGGGATAGAGGAGAACTAGTTGGGGCTCCACAATACAACAGGTTTCTGCAAAATGAATACAACTTGGATCACAAGAGCTTTAAAAAAAAAAAAAAAGAACCAGCCAATAAGTAGTACATTCCACAAAAATACACATGAACTGAGGAAAACAGCTGGAGCTCACAGGAGGAAAAAGGCAAAGATCAAATCAAAACAAAAAATTCTCATGAGTCTTCTGAGAAGGAAGCATTTTCCTATTTCATGAAATTTTATAAGACTCAGTTTTGGCCAGCATAGAAGATATCCATTCAAATACTGAATATTCAGTATTCTTGTGATCTGACTCCTTATTGTAATGCCCATTAACATACAGAGGTAAAGTGCAACATCTCTCCTAATCTCTTCAGGAACAATATTCTTTTCCTATGTAAACAACAGAAATAATGAGATCTTTACACATACATTGTTTTTTATAGTAGATAAAAACCATGAGGTTTCCATGTGGCATTGAAGCCCCTCAAATTACCTTAAATAATCAACCAAATTTAGTTGAGAGGTTTCACAAATATTTTTTCAATATTTTATACATTGTAAGAATTCTAATGTGTACACACACTCTTGTTAGACATTCATATCCATAAAAAGTTTTTAGCAGTAGCAATTTCTCCCATTTTTAGAAGTGCAAATTCTGAAAAAAAATACTTTAATAGTAGAAATCATAAATTCTCTCCCTTCAGAATTAATAAATTGCACAAGCACATGCTTGCACTACAGCTTAGAGTCCCTTTCAGATTAAATATATAGAGATGAAAAAGAAGTCTTACAAAATACCTCAGCTCTCAAGCTGTACATAAATATGGAGCTCCATAACCACTGGAAGGGTTAGGGATGGCATTAAGCTCTCCCTTTTCCCTTCCTACAACAACAATAGGACCCATGCCAACTCCATCTCTGCTGTCCTTAAGAGCCTGAATAGAATCTCTGCAAACAGGCTATTCCAAAGCACAAACTCCAAACTACACATCCAAAGAAAACTAAAGCAAATTTATTGTAGAGTTTTAACACTGGTTGGCCATTCTGCTAAAATAATTTCTAAATTTTTGTAACAATAGCTGAAAGGATTCAAAGCAAGGGTGACCTCCTCCAATATCAATGACTGAGGTGTCCTAGGATCCTGAGGACACTAGTATTCAAAACGCGCCTCCATCTATTTTTGCTGGGTTTTTTTTTAAGACACCCCACACACAACCCCCACTCATTTTGTTCTCCAAACCTGTCCTTTCCCTTAAGACCCTTTCCACTCACAAAAGGTTTTAATATCTAAGATGCATGGGCTTATGCTTAATCCTTCTAATGAAAATGAACACGGACTGCAGTGAGCAGCAGATTCTTGAAGGAAAGAGTGTAAGAACAAGATATAAACCGTAAAGGCACTAACTCCACAATACCCTCTAGTCCAATTCTCAAATCCTTGAGCAACTCCAAGGGTAAAAACCAAACAAGGTGGCTTTATTTGCTTTCATTTTACAACTTGGGTGGTTGGCATGGAAAATCACCCTTTTCAGCTCTTTGATCCCCAATTTGAAGAACAAAGGGCACGGGTTCTCCTCCTCAACCTCCATCCTCACCAGTCATTTCTCAGCAGAGCAGGTAGCTAAAAGGCAGAAATCAGGAGAGAAAAGGACTACACATAACCAAATCTCAGCTATCCAGCACCTACCTTACTTGCCAGAACAAAAAAATCAGTGACTCCTACAGATGGTATTCCATGTTAACATACAAACACAACTCTTTAGTCAGATCAGGCAACACCTAGGAAGTACAAATTACTAAATTCGAGTCTCTAACACCATTCCTAGAGAGTAGCAAGTGGAAGAATCTTGTGCTGTTACCTGTTTTGATGAGGGTGGTTGGCTCCCCACCATTCAGGCTAGCCCTGCTGATCGAAGGCCCACTGATGTCTGTCCAGTAAACCATCTTGTCCACACAGTCGTAAGCAACTCCAATTACAACTTTGTCCTGTTGGTCAACAAGCAAGTTAGATCAGCTTAGGCTAAACAATAATTACTTGGCCAGCAGCATCAGCGTATGGTTTTAAGTCTCAAGCCCGAAAAAGCAAAATTCTTGAGAAAAGGTGGGAGGTGAGGATAACAGGCAGAAAAAATGATTGTGTGACAGTCACTGTCGAATAGCTTAGAAAAACACTTTCAGTTTTAAGTCCCTTTTAACTAGCAGACACCATTTACCATTATTTCAAAGAAGCACTGAAGATATTAGTACTGAACAGCTGGTCTGACTTCTACTTCACCTGCATATCCATCTAAAGAAAGTTCATGTTGACCTTTTACTGTGTTATCCCTCACGTTCTTTTTTTCTCTCATTCTATCCCTTTAAGGAGGAATAAGGACTTGTATCAAATCTGACTTGCACTTGTATGCAACCCATTCATTATAGCTGCACTTCTTCAGTTCTACCTACATAGCATCATTTGACCAAAACTTCTAACAAAGCAAGGTTTGAAAATAATAATAAAAAAAAGCTTAAACAAATACTACATAAATCATTCTGCTGGAAATAAAATTCTCAGGGACAAGGAACACCCATATGCAATTTTCCTGGCAGAAAGAAGACAGGACTAAAGTTTGAGTTTAGAGTTCAAACTCTCAATTCCAGGCAAGAGGAAGAGACTTTCTGGGTAAAACAATAATTTTACATGGATTGTGAGGTTGCTGCTTTTGTAACTAGCAACTTTTTAGAAAGATGGTTCAAACCCATGCATTAAAACAGATGCACTTATTCATCAGTTTCCATCAGTGCTGTATATTGTAAAACAATACTGTCACTTTGCAAACACACAACACAGACAACAGAGAGTCAACAGTGTTAGCAGAGACTGAAAGTTCCATTTTAACTGATATTTATAAGGAAGAGTTGCATCTTAACTCTTGGAAGTTCTTTCCTGAAGATACTTCTCATTAATTCATATAAGCTAGATGAAGCAAATAATGAGACTAGCTGACAAGGATTCAGAATCACGTCTCTTTCAGCCTAACTGCCCCATTTTGCACACAGTATTTTATTTTACTTTATTGCAGCAGCAGTTTAGACAAGGGACAAAAGCTCAGTTTCGCCCTTACAACACAGCAGTTTGTGGTACTATTTACTGAAGTGAATCTGTGTAATTTAGACAGTATTTGGTTTACTAAATACTTTAATATATAATGAAAAGAGGCCTGCATACTACTTGATATTGCTATCTATTGCAAGTAAAGTAACAATGGAATGAAAACAGAAATCCTAGACCTGAGACAAAACAAATGACTGTGATGAAACTGGAAATGAAAAGGGTTGGCATACAACACAGGTGATGGAAAATAGATGTTCTCAGCATTAGGAATTCATTTTCAAGGAACAAAGATTCTCAAGACAGTAGTAAGAAGTGTGGGAAAAAGATTTGCCACCCACTGGGTCTGCACATGGAGAAGAAAACAAAAAAGAAAAGAAGAAAAATACATATGTAGCCAAGAAGTGCAGAGAACTGGCTGAAAACAAAATAAAAGGAATAGATTAAGAGTTAGGAAAAAACTTTGAGAGACTAAGAATGGAAACAAGGGCCTCTCTACGTACTGCTATTGTAGGTCTCCTAAACTTTTATACCAGAGTCAGAAAGTCAGTGTGAGTATAGAGGAATTTACATGATGAGCTGTTGGAGACATGTGAGATTAGACTTTTGTCTTGTGAGCTATGGTGAACTATTCCATAAAAGCAGATAATTTTTATAGCTCAGGTTTAAGCTTTTTTACTAGATAGGTGAGGAATTTTCAGTGAAAAATTGATGTGATACTGAAATTTTAATCAACAAGTAAATATTAAGTTTTGACCTTAAATTATCAAGTTATGTAGACAAAACTAACTTTCATCTTTGTCACGAATCTAAAAAATCTGGACTTAGTATACTAGGTTACTTACTGGAATATGCAAGAGTGCTTTTGCACCATTTTTCTTCATATTATTTCCCTCTAGTGGAACATGTTCAATTTTACCACTCTGGGCAAAGAGTAAGTGCGTTCCTGGCGGCAAAGGGACGGTATCTGGTCGAACAGAGGGCCCAATAACAACAGGAGGAGCAGCTGTGCTTAGACCTTGTTAGTAGAGAAGGAAACAGATGGGGAAAAAATTAGCTTGTACAGCACAACAAGGCTCCTTATTATTTGCAGAGACACAATTACAGTCAGACTTCTTAGAAGGAAATAGCCCTAATAAGCAGTAACTAATAACTATAATCAGATGCAGAAAGCTTCTGAAATTTTCTCCTTGGCTGACACAGAAGGAGCAATTGACATAACAGGTCTTTTCATGTTTGGCTCTGTAATTGCTCTTTCCTTCAAATGTTTAGAAAAAACGATCTCATTTTGCAGCTGAAATGAGGGAGACGTAGGAAGGAACATCCTTCATTTCCTGAGGCATCTCAGCCACCACAGCTCCCAGAGGGCAGAGACTGTATGGCCCTCTCACAGTTTCAAGGCAAGGAAGCTAGAAAACTATCTTCTTATGCAGCTTACCACAGCTGTCCAGATGCCCTGGCTGAAGGAAAAATGTATGCTGGAGTTACTGACGGGCTGTAGCATGTGGTATATCATCACCAGCACAGCAGGAGTCTGTATTACCCCAAGTCAGTGCTGTATCTGAGGGGCACAATTAAGCCCCATATTTGGGAGACTTTGCATTTGGATGGAGAGTTACCCACAAGAAACAATTGCTTCAGCCACTTACACGGTGGACGGACTCCTGGACCACTTCTTGTGCCCTCAATCTCGTTTCCATTCCTATCCACACACCAACAATATCCACTGCTCGAATGGCACTGAGTGGGTAGGTAATTCCCATGCTCATCACACTGGGGAATGAAGTGACCAACTCTTGTATCCCTTGGGTAGAAAGCACCTCCACTGCCAAGGGCTACTTCTCGTTCATGCTGGCATTTGGTCTTTTCCACTTCTGGGGGAAGAAAGACACCAAACCAACAAAACAAACACAAATGTCAGTGAATAGTTTAGTTTAGCTAACACAGTCCATTAACAGTTAACATATGGTAACATACACAAGCATTCTTACTTCTAGAGGAACATAGCACTGTTACCAACCTTGAAGGCATATGCCTTAAGCAAGTCTGCCCTACGTAAGTGTGACACATTTTTCTTAAATCTGTGTTACTTTATCTTCCACTGCCTAGTTTAAAAGAGAAAAACCAGGTTCCCTGCATCTTTCTTCATTACAGGGTCTTAAACAGAAGGTAGATCAATATACCTTTGTAGATGTCAAGCAACATAATGAAATAACAAGAATGAAACAAAAATAATAGATTTCCTTCCTCTGGCTTAGTTTTACCTTACACTTGAGATCCCTGAAGGGTTCTGTGCACTGGGAAAGAAAGAGCTCTAATTATGGGAAGTATCTTTTTCCTGTAAATGATTTGTGCAGGCAGAAATACTTAGCACAAACTGTCTGCTGAAGAGACTTTAACATTACACTTCCATTTATTCCTTGTTTTCACATTTCCTGGTGGACAGCCTTAGTTATGTGTGGCTCAGACTGGGCCCAGCCCAGCTGAGCAAAAAGCTAATTCCATGCGCCTACAGATTGTTATGGTGTAAATCACATAAAATCAAAAAAGAAGGGGGTAGTTTTTTATTATTATTCAAACTAGTTACGCAATCAAAAGCTTTGGACACGTTTCATGCACCTGGACACAATTAGAGAAATATAAATGACTGGAGAACAGTTCACTCTAAACAACAGAAATATTTGGCGTCAGCTTTATTGTGGGTGGTGGAGAGCCTTGAAACAACCTATAAAAGCATATCCTGTAGGAAAGTCTCCATTATCTGTCTCAAATTTTGTTTTCATGTATTCAATGTGCTATGCAGTATGCAGGTAAAAGAAATGTTGATTCCAGTAACCAGATAGTTTTGCCACTGTTGGTTCTTTTTTTATTCTAAACTCTCATTATATGCACTGCTCATGAGATAAAGCAGAGTACTGGTAAAATGACACCCCTGCCTTTGTTCAGAGCAGGAAGAAAAATCTCAGTTGCATTCCTATCATCTCTGAGAAACACTTAACTCCTCCTCAGTAGGATATGAAAACAAAGGCAGAAGCTGGTCTTTTTCCTTCCCATCTGAAACTCACAAAATTAAGAGTATATTCTGACAGTTTATAATTCTTTTAATCAATAGTCTATATGAAAATGAATTAGGAAATATGAATTATACAAAAAAGTGTGTATACACTCCCAGCCAGGACACAGATGTTATACATAAGACATATTAGTGTTACTGGTAACTTGAAATACCAGTGTCTCTTTTAGTTTCAAGACAGCATTCACATTTGTGCAGGAATTCTGATTAAATTTTTCAAGAGTACTTATAGTGCAACAATCAAGACCAACCTCACATTATTGGGCAATAATGTTATTAGGAACACTACAGTCAAGAGACTTAGCAAACAAATTAATTTTCAAAATTAGTAGTAAGTTCCTAGAAAGCAGAGGATATGATTTTTTCTTTCTAAAAATAAATAAAAATACATCAAGACTGAATTTTTATTTGCATAAAAGTATCTGTAAACACCCTATTGCTACTCACTTTTAGGAATAAGCATGTGTTAGTGTTCCTGAAAGTCCCTTATAATAGTGATAACTTTATTAACACTATCATGTACAATAAGTAATCCATGTTAAAAAGATATTCTGATAGAAATAAATCCAGTGTTACTGTGTTCATTTGTGCTGACTCCATCATTTTAACCTATCTTTCAACATTAAGGTTGTTTCAACTCGCTAACATGAATTTAACCAGTATTAAAATTTATAAATCAAACAAGTCACTAAACTAGTTAGGACAGTCCCAACCAGGCACTTGGACTCCATTCTCTATTTTTATCTCCTTATCTCCAAATCATGACCAGGCTTACCATGCTTACAGTTTCGAGGCACCTAAAGAAACATAAGCTGAAACTGAGTCTAGCGTAGTAGCCTATACTACAGTGAAGGCACAATAACCTTGGACACAGATGACAGTCTACGGGGTTGATAGAAATAATCTGCTTGTACAGTTTATACAGTCATAAGTTTTACTCAGCATGCTTAAGAGAAGGTGCTCTGATTTTGCAAATTTTAAACTGCATTAATTAACCACCCGAAAGGAGGCCAGCTATGACAGAGTTTGAAAGATAAGACTGACCCAGCAAATAAAGTCCTTTTCCTGCCTCAATGAGATAACAGTGCAAGTCAGACAAAACACATAACAAGGAATGGCACATATTTAGGTAGTACAAGGGCTACTTTGTAAGCCAGCTTCTAGACACAAACTTAATAGTAAATTTCCTTCACTACAGCATCCTAAATGTGGTTTCTTAGTGATCCTTCCTTTAATATAGGTACTGTAATATTTTATCCAGTCAAGACTCTTCAAAAATACGGAACAATTAACAGTAGGAGAGCTCTCTGATCTCTTGATTGGCATGAAGAAAACTTCCATTAAACATAATAAATAAACTAAGAACAAATAACACCTACCTGGTGTAACATTGCTGTTACATCTACTATTGCACCTGATTATAGCAAATGGAAAACCAGAAATGCCTATTTCAAGGTTCCATACCCAGGGGTTACTAGCCCTGATCTTCAGAGGTTCTTATAATTCTTATGAAATCCACACTTGAAAGCCAAGCCAAATGATCATGTCAACGGTGAGAAAAATGGTATATACAATGGTTAGTTCATTCTGCCAGAGATGAAACAATCAGTAAGAGCAGGAACTAGGTAATCCTTGGTGATGCAATAAAGCAGGAGTAGCAGCAGCCTTTATTAACGGCGGGAGCAAGTTCCAATATTTTTCAGTTTATGTATTTAAACATCACTGATTAGCATTTGCCATAAAATAAGTCAAACCCAATTGTCACTGGGTTTTGGCACAGCCGATGCTTGACTGATGAAGGTAATACAGTGATCTAATAGCTTTCTGTTTCCCTGTGGCACTCTACTTAGACCCATGGGACAGTATCATTTTTGAAACAAAGCACCATACTGTGGGATAGCTTCATTTGGTAAATGATAAAATACTGAAAAAAAACCCCATTCTGAGTAAGTAGTCAAATGTCATGAAGTGGTGGTATCTTTAGTCAATTCCCATATTACCTCAGTCTTGGTTTTAAATTTCCTTATTAAGAAATTTTTTAATTCCTTCATTTGGATTCCAGAGGAAAATATACAGCCATGAGTTGCATCACTTGTGGAAGAGGAACAGGTCACAAAACATGCAAAGGATAGGATGCAAATGTAAAGGTAGACTTCTTGAAATACACAGTGTAGACCAGCCTCTAAAGATAGACTTATCTTGGAAACTACAACCAGAAAAAGCTAAGTCTATCAGCAGGTCATAGCTGAGTGCTGTAAGGGTTGTGAGTACGTATAAATAAGAATTCAACATATACACAGGGAACAATGCACAGGTATAGAAAAGGATATGGTGTCGGGGAGATGAGTCAAGAAAATACTGGGTCCAACTCTGGCAACCACAGTTCAAAAGAGCCATGAAAAAATGAATGAATGTACAGAAAGAAGCTCCTAAGATAGGAGCTGTAGAGCAGAACAGATGATGAAGGTGTGATGAAGAATTTGTGTCCCATGGACCACAGCATATACAAGTCAAAAATAGATACACAGAATGGTGCAACCTGAAATTAAGTTAAATGTATATCCTTCCTCAGAAAAAAATTAACTTGTATTCAATGTTTTAAACATTTTTTCCCAGTTCATTCATAAATTACCAGTAGCAATTTGGAATAAAACTCACAGAAATATACCATGAAACTTGAATAAATGAAACAAAAGCAACATGGATATGGAAAGATGAGATGAAAGACATACATATATGCGTTTCTCACGTAAATGGAGAAACCAACAGAATGGAGAAAAAAAACAAACTAAAGCCATATACAAATATTCAAAGTATTTTCTGGTCATAGAGGAATGCTCTTGCAGAAGCACTGCAGAAAATGATTTATGGACTTTTCAAAAAAAAGATGGAGCATGGGGAAAGTGATGACAAACTGAGAGGTATGGACTTCTTCTCTTCTATTTTTCAGGGAGGATTAAATTTTGAATATACTAAATCAAATTAAATTAGTTCTCCAACAGCACTGAAAATTTTTTGAAGATCTGATAAAACTATTCAAAGAGATTTTCATTCACAAGCTAAAGACAGAACTGAGTTAAACCTGTGTCCAGAATCCGCATGTAGTCAAAGAGTACTTTTTAATTTCCTATGTGGATCATTTTATTCACCACATATCTCAAGGACTTATATTGACATTTTTAATTGCTGTTGTCAGATGCTGGGGGGAGGGAGGGGGTGGAAGAAAACAAAGATTATAAACCAAACCCAAACGAAAATAACACACTTCCCTTTGTCCCTTTATTTTCCTTTGTAATTCTTCACTTACAGTTTGCCCTGATATAACTGTGTTTCTCGTGTGAAACCAGTTGCACACAGAGGACCAGAGAATAGCTCTCAACAGTTCCTAGTTCCAAGAATCTAGACTTGTTTCTGTTTAGTAAACAGTGTCTGGGGTCTGCAGGGCTAGAAACACTCAGACATCTGTTTTTTTGGGTGCTTTTTTTTTCTTTTAATGGAAAAATGAAGCGTGAGGAAATAATGAAGTACAGACTTTCTTAATAGCTGGGAGCAGCGGGACATTCCAGCATCATTAACTCTTTCATTAACCTGTTGGTTCACTCCTACAGACGTTCTCTTGTGCATGACTCAAATCCATTTTTTCCTGTTGGTCTACTTGTTCCAAGAGCAGCCGTTCAGCAGTGTTCAGATTTAACAGTGGGTTTCATGCAATAATAGAGGCATCAAACAAGCAAGTAATTGCAACGAGTTGGAACAGGGTACAGAAAAGGGAACCTAGTATTTGGATGAATGAAACTTTCCAAGCTATTAACAACCAGGAAAGACTGCAGTTACTTCACTGAGGCTAATTAGATCAAAACCTAAGTGGGTAAAAAGGGGAAGAAAGGGTCTCTAATTACAGCTGAATACAAACAATACAGCTTCATCTGCAATCTCCACTCTGAAGCAACCTAATTTACAAATTGGGTGCTAAAGTAAACTAAGCTACTCTTGATAGGCTTCAAAAAGTATAGTTTGGTTCTATCTCCTGGCAATGATTAAAGCTGAATACAACCATTTTAAAGGCACTAAAGCTTTAGCAACAGATGACACCCCAAGGGCAGCTATTGTTCCATTAACTCTAAGAAGGGAGCAGTAGCTAAACTGTAAACACTGCCAGTGCTGCAGACTAGCAGAGCAACACAGATACTCTGTATTTTAGTCACGATTCAGCAAGTGAGACTTGTTATCTACAGATTTTTTTTCTGCTCAGAGCATTTAATGAGCAGAAAGACAATTGATACAAGTGCTTCTAAAACTTGTCTTCTACTGGTAGTACAAAACAGTATATATAAAGCAAAACAAAACAGTGAGGTATTTAAATAAACACTAACAAAACCTGGCAGATCTTCGCTACTATAATAGTAGATACAAAAGTCTCAAAAATATTTTGCTGCCACTATTAAAATTGTGACATGAAAAGATCACCATTCAAAATACAATTGTGTTGCATACAGAAAGTGAAGAAGTGTACAGGATAAGCAGCAAAAACATAACAGAATTACCACAAAAGAGTACACTGTGCTTAGCAGTTTGGTAGACACATTAAGCACAGCATAAGAAAAGGTGTTGTTCTTAACACACACACAAACCCAACAGAAAACCAAATAAAACACTGAAGTAAATTATCACATATACTCAGAAGAAATTGATTGCATTCTGGTAAAAAAGTTAATTGGTTGATTTCAGCCATCCACTTCAGCTACAAAGGGAATGTGGCAGACATGAAAGCAACACTTCTGCCTGCACAAATCTGCCTGACGAACTGGAAGCTTTAAGGTTCAATTTGTTTCATGTTATTCTCACCAAATTTTTCCTTTAGGAGAAATCTGTTTCTATCAACTGGTTCATTAGCTAAATGTTATGACGCAGGTCAGAAACACTAGGTAGTTCTTCATTCGCCTGGCATTAAAATGAAAACACACATGGGTGATCATGCATGAAAAGTTAGTTAAAAATAATATTAAAAGACTGACAAAGTGGCAAAAACTAGACCCCAAAATTAGACACTGCAAAACCTCCTATGATTTACCTATGACAAAAAAAGTCTACCAGCACTGGGTGGTTCCATTAACATGTGTTATTGTGCACATGATGAAGTGTCATGTAAATATGATCTAAAACTAGAAACAACCTTGTGATTTTTTTCTTTTTTATACTTTCCTCTAAACAATCCTCTGCCTTTTCATTTTAAAACATGAGAATCCAATTGTGCAAAAAAAGTCAGAAATTCAGAATTAGGGAATATAGGGGCAAAAGAAAAATATTAAGTTTTAGGTAGTAATATTGTGACATACAGACAAGCACTTTTACACCAGCACATCCACTATCAAAACAAACAAACAAAAACACAACCCAAAAAACCCTTAATTTTGAATCAGCAAATACTTTGGACATCATTAAGACAGCAAGGCAGAGGCTAAATTATAAAGAGTCATAACTGCTTGCTTCTCTCTTTCCCTTTGGCCCTATGACTTTCTTCTTACTCTTGACTGCGCAGTTTGAATTTCAGTCTCTTGAGAGATGCAGGGAATTTTGCCCAACAGCAAGAATCTTAGAGGAAGGGGAATTGAGTTCAAATATACTGAGAAGTTAGGCTTGATTTCCTGGATGAAAGTATTCACCTTTCTGCAAAACCTGAGTGCTGACCCAGAGGCTTGCCGTGTATTGAATTAAAGCAACCATAACAATGCTCCTTTGTGCTTCAGTGTTTCTTACTTTCTTTCCTTTTAAGCACACCTTCGGGATGAGAAGTTTTAAACTTCATGGCCCAAAGTACAATGAAGGAACAGAAGTGTGGGATGGTAAAGAACTTTCTGCTGAATAGAGAACAAGCTGCGTAAATATAGGAACAAGTAAGTGCCAGCTAGAAACTGTAGTCTTTGTGGACTACAGGCTGTATGTGGCATGTAAGCATCTAGATACCACTGCAGACAACAGCCTCATGACTTTGGTCTAATTTTTTACTTTTCTCTTGTAATTGTATTCATTTGCATTGCCAACAATTTCAGATCTTTTATGGTAAGTGACTACTGAGTATGCAGACCAAATAACCCCCTGGTCGAAACTTTACACAAGAGAATTTCAAAAGATAGTATCAGCTTGGAGCCAAAAACTGCTGAGGATAGAACAAACAAAACATAAAACAGGACATTGAACAGGATATCATGGAAAAGTGATAGTAGTCAAGATAAAGGTTTTGACACAGGCTTGGTGAAATTCTAAACTTGAAAGACCTGAGAAAGAATAAAGACAGTGATTTGACAATACACACGTTGTTTAAGAAAGGAACCAAACTAACATATATTCTCCAATTCCCAAGTTATATTTCTGATTCAGCTTCCAAGAACTATAGAGTCTTACCTCCTAACACACATCGGAAACCATCACCACGATAACCTGCCTTACACTGGCAGCTGAAGGACCCAGGAGTGTTATAGCAAAAAGCATCCGGATGACAATGGCCCTGTTGACATTCATCCACATCTGTAAAAGAAAGGATCAATCTTAGGTAACTGTTCCTTCTGATGGACAGATCAGAGTGTTGAAATAAAGTGCAATTCAATCATATTTTCAGGGTGTCTTATTAGACTTACAGATAGTTCTTTGGAAGTGCCTCTAATACAGAAAGGGAAAGGAGGGAAAAAACATGCATGTATTTTAAGTTTGTATCTCTGCATTCTGCTATTTCAAAGGGCAACTAGCATTATTAACACACACAGTGTGACAGAAACACACGCCTGTATTTCTGAAGGAAACAACACAGGAAGAGAAGTAAGATTTGGACAGCAATGTTTCCAACACGTAGTTAGGTAAAGGTGCTCCGCTACTCTTCTTTGACTGACATGAAACAGAATGCAAATTTTTTTTTCATCATCTGAACATTATGTTTCACCATCTTAGTAATATAAACCAATACAGTGCAAACAGGTCCAGCTGATGAAGATCAACTTAAGTACTGCAATTTTTGCAGTTACCTCATCTAGGACCTTCTGTAGCCCAAATATAGAAGAATTCAAAAGCAAGGGGAGGAAAAGGCATATGCTTAATACAAATGCATACCTGAGGGACTTAAACTATGAAATCTCCTACTTCAAATCACAAGCAACTATAGGATATTGCAATGACCATCCCAGTGCAATAAAGAGTATAAAAGCCGCACAACAAATGGTGCTACTCACCCTCACAGGCACGCCCATCTCCCAAGAAGCCAGGGAGGCACGTGCAGATGTAGGCAGACCCTCCAGTGTACACACACTGAGCACGCTGAGGAATGTCACAATCATGTGTGCCTCTCTGGCAGTGGTTTACTGTATATTCAACAGCTGCAGGTTAAATGTATAAGAGAGGAGATGAAAATTTGAATTTTCCTTCATAAAGTCTAAGGCTCATAATAAGTTCATATGAGAGAACAGCTGTGAAACCTTACAAAAGAGAAAGGAAACAAGGAACCAAGTTGTTTTTATCTGGGGGTTAGGATTTTTTTTGGCCAAGATCTCCCCTTTCACTGGTGTTAAATTTTATTAATGTTTCACAAGAAACTGACTATCCTCAGCACCTTCAGATGTTTGTTAATATAGAATGGGCAGAGGTGGCAGATGCTAGAATCCATGACAGCTTTGTTTACAAAAAGGAGTCCTGAATGAAAAAATGCAAGGCATTTCACAGAACTATGTCACATGTAAGATCAGTGGACAGTTCACTGCACTGGGAATTATTAGATGACCTGCTACACTAACCTATAACTGACCCAGGGCTGCTGTCACTTGGCAATAGATAGGAGCTGTGACTCACTCAATAGGAGATAAACAAATTTGTCAACTCTTGGAGAAATTTTTGACGAACAGAGAAGAGCTGCAGCTTTTCATAACTTTCTCATGTTGACAGCAGTGATTCTGACAGCAGTGCACTGCATTACACACAAATTATTTCAGGAAGTTGCTGGAGCTCTGCCTACACTTACCTGTTACATCAGAGAAAAGGAAAGGAAACAAAGCAAACCATGGTATCTAATATAGGAAGAGGCAAAATACTAGAAAAATTTTGGTCCCAGAACTAAAGCGTCCAGCTGCTGCAACAGAGAATCCACTGAGGCTCTCTTTACACAAATCTTAAGAGGAGTTGACAGGGGACCAAGACAAGACTCTACAATGCGCCTTTCATCACAGTACACAGATGGAAACTACCACAGTATCAGCAGAGAAATAACAAAAATCTGCCATCAGAGACAGATCTGAAAACAGGCATTTTTTCAATCTCTAGAGGAAATTACATCATTGTTAGAATCATTAATATCTTTCTGGTTAATGAGGTAAGTTTTAGATTACAAAGTAATCTATTGAGAACTGCATTATAAATGCATAAAAGTTGGAGGTCAGAGGGAGTCCTCAAGTCCTCCTATTTCACATTGTGCAAATAGGAGAACAGGATTTATTTGCAGCTCTCTTCTAAACTACCCAGTGAGTCACACAGCTAGTATGAAAAAAAAATGCCAGTTCCAAAAAAGCTGAGTCAGAGCTGGTATCCCAGAGCAACCTGCAAAAGCACAGAGGGTTGCTGTTGGCCCTTCTGGGGCTCAAAAGAGAAGCTCATGAGCTTCTGGGGCTCATGGGCTATAAAACCCTTCACTGTGAAAAAGAGAACAAGATTACCATGGCATTTATTTTCAATCTGTTGGGAAAATGGAGTTTATCTTCGCCCTCTTCAGTCTTGCAAATGTGGTTTGGTTTTGGCTGAAGAAAGAGATCAAACTGAAATCCTTCAAGTTGGGCAAGGATTACTTAGCACTTGCTAAAAGTGGGACATCAGCTTCATGGGAAAGTGGAAGTGTGAAGCTGGTGAGGTCTTGACTAGAGGGAAGAATGTCATTTCTGAGTCTAAATCACAAAAGTGCAGTGGTGGACATAACAGAAGGAACATAAAGCTGCTCTTCCACATCTCTCCTATCCCTTCCAGCTGCTTTCTCTGACTGTTTTGCAGCAAAGGGAGACTTAGGGTGCACTGTGACTTAGGGAGCAGACATGAACTGTAATTCTTACTGGAGCAGAGAAATTTGGCTTGCAATGGAGTGTAACACACAGCACACAAAGGCACAAACTTAAGGAAAGTAATGCACCTGCCTGCTACAGGATGAAGGCTCCTCAGTCTTAGCTGAAGAACAGTTTTGGCTATAAGGAGGAACAACCTGGATGCATTAACTCAAAGGGTAACTAAGCTTTCACCACAAAGTGATCACAACTGCAAACAATCCTCAGCTGTTATCACTCATTTCCAAAAGAAAGAGAAACTGGTCCAGCTATACTGGAAGAGCGTGTATAGGTTTTGTCAGTACAGAATTACTGCCAGGTTGCAAAGACAAATTCTAACAAAACAAAAACCAATTAATCTCTATCCCATCTTGACAGTTGCAGCTCTGGAACTATATCAAATATTCCTGGAAATATATCAAATATTTCAACAGTGATCTGTAGTTACAATTCCTTCTCACCATGATGTAATTCAGAATAAGCATGTGATAACCAAGACGCACTGATTTAGACCTGTGCATCATCTTACCCAAGGGATGCACCTGTAACTAAAATGTAATCTGTTAAATTAAACTCTGGACTAGACATAAGAAAGAAACAAAACACCAAAAAGTCAAAGCACGGCCCTCAGAAAATTCAGAAAAAGCCAGCAATCAGTAGCTGCAGCATAAACTCCTAAATTCGACTCACGTTAGAAGTCAGCACACATCATGCCGTGCTGTTTCTGTCCCTGTGAGATGAATCACAGCCTAAAGGCTGGTGGGCAGTGCTTTTTAAGAAACATGAAACTCACCAACACAAGTCCGCCCATCTGCTGCAAACTGGTATCCTTCAACACACTCACAGCGGTATGTTCCCGGCTGGTTATTGCAGTCTGCATTGCTGCCACAGAGATCTGGCTGCTCCGAACACTCATCAATATCTAGAACATTGTAAGGATTTTGGTTATTGCAAAGATGCATTCAATATGGATGCCAGAAATACAGAAACTGAGGAATTGGTGATTGATAGAAGTCTTATATATTTAAGCAACATCTTGGATAGACCATACATCTTAAGAGTTTTCAGGTAAATAAATAAGTGTTCAGGTAACTGTGTCCTCAACTAATCTGCACCAAAAAGAAAAAAAACAAGCCAGAAAAGATTCTATAATGAGGTAATAAGGAGAAGGCACAGGAAACTGGAGAGGAAGGAGGAACAACTGAGGAAGAAAACACAGCCAAGAAGGTGATCAGCAGCAGCAATGGCTACGGGGGGAACATGAACTTTAGGAAAGCGTATTTTATCTATCTATATCCCTACTCCACTGCTGCTCCACTCACAGCACCAGAGGACCAGAAGGGATGGTGTGATGCTGTTGTTTTCATTTGCAAGTTGATTTAAAGGTAGGGGTGGGGGGAGAGTTGTGTTTCGGGCTTTTTTAATAAAAAAAAAAACCAGATTTGGTTAACTCATCGGGATGATACATATTTCATTAACACAGCCTTTCACCTCTTGAAAACTAGTATTCGTGCTGTGATTTGATCACAAAGGAAAACCCAAATGCAATATAAATAGTTAGACAGATCTGGGAAATGCTAGTCTTCTTGAACAGAAAGGATTTTCAAAGCAGATCAAGAAAAAGATTATTTAAATGAATTGCACATATCTCTGCTCTGTCTGCATGTGCCTATGCCATTTCTCATCTCCCTTGAGAACTTT
Source organism: Dendrocincla fuliginosa (assembly GCA_035047845.1). Lineage (NCBI taxonomy): Eukaryota > Metazoa > Chordata > Aves > Passeriformes > Dendrocolaptidae > Dendrocincla > Dendrocincla fuliginosa. Next base: position 44,848,228 of record JAWWMO010000121.1, read on the forward strand.
TGACCTAGTTGAGTCATTTTAACCAGAATTTGCATTACAGCAAATTTCTCACAGCTAAGTTCCCACATATTTTATAAAAAGACAGACTGGGTAGGAAAGACACTTTGCAAGCTAGCAAAACATACCCTTCCAGACAGTCAAACCTGTTTACTTTGATTATTGAGAGACATCAGCTAGTCCAGTAACCCTATAACCTCTTTCTCAAAACCAGCCTCATTTTGCTGGAAAGGCGAGTCCTGTGGGTCAATGCATCCCACGGAAAACAAACTCTACATTAGATTTGATTTTGCAACACTTGGAAATTTTTTGATACCGTAACAAACGTTTCCATCTCCACGGAAGCCAATTGAGCATTCACAGAAGAAATGATTTCCAGTTCCTGGACGACACACTGCATTGGTGTCACAGTTATGAGTACCAGTATAGCAAGGATTCCGGTTAATGTCAGCAGAACCATCTGACAAGAGAGACCATATTTAGCCTTCATGACTCCACCCAAGTAGTAGCATTCAGTTAACACACAGGAGGTTGCTTATAGTGTACATTAAACAAGGAAAGAAAATACTTTTTGCATCAGGAAGAAAGAAAAACCTCTTTAAAGGCAAGACTAACAAAAATAATTCATCTTCCAGTCACTGACACTAGACTCAAAATGTGATTCTTAACAACTCTGTTAATTATAATTTCCAGAACCTTATTTTGTATCAAACAAAATTGATCATAGCCTTTTCTTATACTCATCTAGGGTGCATTTTCAAATTGTTCTTTGTTTTTTTTTTCTGAATTTAGTGCAAACTTGGACAGCTTATTTAAAAAAAATACACTTCACAGGCTCCCTACAATTCAAAGATAAAATGCTATGTTTCAAGATAAATTATAGAAACTCATCCATGGTTAATCTTATCCCTCTCTGTTGCCCTTTTCTCTGACAATGCAAAAAAATTTCATTAATAGAGGAACTACAAAATGAGGTAAAGATAAACAATATACTCCATGTATCTGAGTGGCAATAGATTCAAGGTGGTATGCTGAGAGCATTTTAAGGAATTAGACACAAACCTCTCTGAATTTCAAGAAGAGCTAATCACTTAAATACTCTTTCCCAAGTGAAAATACAAACTTCCAACAGCCCAGTTTCTCTTCTGAATTGATGGATCTGGACTTCCACTGACAAATGCAATTAATTCATTCAACTCACTACTACCCAGATAAGGCAGGCTGAAAAATATGGATGCCTACTCTTAATAACTCATGAAAGAGGAAAAGAAAAAGTTTCAATTCATACATACCACTGATGGGGCCGATGGAATTACTCATAGCGTATCGCAGGATCTGCTCGTCTCTGTTATACAGCACGAACACACTGTCCACTGAGAGCTGCTGAGTGGCAGAAGCAGCATGGTGAGAGTCATCGTGAATGCATTCATCAAACGAGATGGTCTGTCGCCACTGATAGGCACCCGTGTACGTGGAAGCAACTCCATCCCTTTCTGGCTCTGTCACTGTGTACTCCCTGGTGGATGATGAAGTGATAACTGCAACGTGACAGCAGACACGCTGGTCAGAGCAGAGATCACAAGTACCCTGCCAAATGCTGTCTATAGACTTGGGATGCAGTCTGGGTAGCGTAAATAGAAATTTCAAGACAATAGCTACAAAGACAGATGCATTTCCACAAAAAGGAATAGGCACTTGAGTACACTTACTTTGTTCTCAGCTATCACAGCACTGATAAATGTGTAATTTGATTTAGTTTGACATATTTTAAAATTTTAAATTTACTTTGTGTGTTTCCAAGTAACAAAAGGAAAATTCAACTCATTAAATTCAGAGATTCCTTTAGGAATTCCTTTAGGTGAATTTATAAAAGGGATCTACAAGCTAAGGACAAGACCCGTCTCAGCAGCACTAAACTACACCCACTTTCAGTTCATTGTAGGTTATTAGCCTTGGATTTTAAGAGACCTGAAGAAGCTTTATGTATGTTTGGGAGCTCTTGTATTCTTCACAACAGTTTTCTATATTGTGAAAAATTGAGACCAAAACTCTTCAAAGAAGATCTGGGCTTGTGGATCCTCCCACCAACAGAAAGGTCCTCAGAACACCAGTATTCTTAGTTTGGACACCACAACACACCTATATCAACCCATTTCCAACAGCTGGCCAAAGATGGATTTCTGCTAATTAAGTCCATTAGATATGCCATAGGACAGCAGAATAGCAGCTGTTTGAGTATCAGTAAATCAAATCCAGCCTGTAGGACGCCTCCCTCCAGCTTCTGACTTTACCTCCATGGGCACAGCATTTCTGCCAAGTAGGCAAGTGTTGTATGGAGCACACACTGCCCAAGAAACTTCTCCCAAACTCTAAAGTTGTTCAGCATAAGACAGAAGCTTTCTCTCAGTCCATAACATTTTCCCCTCCTCTCTGTCCATACAACAGGCAAAACACAAGTGGGGTTCATCACGGGCTACCAAAGACAGATGTATGTTAACATAAGGCAGCTGAAAATGGTGTAGCTGCATCACGGCTATCTCTGGCAACCAAAAGTGCACCCTTGGAACAAAGCACAGTCTCTCCAGTATTCATGTGTAACTGGGAACACCACAGGCTGCTTCCTCTTTATTGCTCTTTGACAGCTGGACTGGCTGGCCAGCAGCAACATTCCAAGCTCTCTTTATTTTTCTCTGTATTGAAACAGCCATAATTTTATCCAGGAAGAGGAAAGCAGAAGGAAGGAGATTGCCTTGTTCATAGTGAATGAAGAATGGCTCACAGGAAATCTAGAGTCTGTGATAAAGGATTTGAGAGAGAGGAGAGAGAAACTGATAAGGGAATTCAGTTTTCCAGTCAGTTGCTAAAAGTCAGCTCAAATAACATTGATAAATGCCTGCAGAGTTTTTGCAATGCAGTTTACATGGCACATACTGGTAAATAATTGGCTTGCACAGTCTCATTGGACAACAACAAAGCTCACTTAATGACATTACCACAAAAAAATATACACCAGTACAGGTCCTCCTAAAGAGTTCTGGACATACAAAAACCTTTGCAACTTGTATTCTGCCATCAACAGTGTAAAAAGGAGGCCAACAAAAAGGAAAATTGGCAGTGTTTTGCAAACATCAGTTCAGAGAAAGATGAACTATTTGTTTTTTCAATAAAAAAAATTAGAAACATTTGTATTGTCCCACTCAAAATCCATCCTCTTTTGGGACCTGCTCCTAAGAGGCAAAAAGCAACTTTCTATAAATCAAAGGGTTCTAAATACATTTGCTGAAAAGGGAATAAAATAATGTTTTTCAGATTGTCTTAGTCTCTGCTTTAAAAAAGTGTGCACTTTCTTATCATTTCATTCCTAGAGAACCTTACCAGAACTAGAAGTGTGATAGAGTTCAGTGTATGGTTCTATATGGACTGATGCGCCAGATGGGATCTCAGGTATTCTGCCCTCCATTTCTGTGCTGATGGTAAGGTGACCATGCTCATCGATACCACTGAATTTCTGCTTTACAACCAGCTTCTCATTGTTGCCAAGAAAAGTTACTTCTGTTTGCCGTGTAAACTCACCACCTAAAGAAAAAGCATTAGTTAAACCACTTAACACGTGTTTCTGAATCCTTCTATTTAAAGTATTGCCTCTAGTAGATAAAATATAAATCACTATTTTCTGCAAGCTTTGATATGGCACAATTGCTAATATATCACATTTCTGATGAAATAACTTTTAGAGGTATACTGATAATATCCTTGGATACTGCAAGGAAACTATCTTTTCTTAAGCACTGAACCTGATAAATTGCAAATAAGCTTGAGGAAGTAGGGGATTTTTTAATTTAAAAAAAAAAAAGTTATGACTTACCCTACCATCATTTAAAAGGGCAGTTTAGAGACAATTTTCCATAAAGAATACAGAAAATTTAAAAAAAAGGTTAAAAATCCAGTACACACGTATACAAATCAAAACCAAGTAAAATGTATGTTGCAAATTCCAGAACAAAATTCTAAAGTGCCAAATCCAAGAAAACATCAAAACAAAAAGTTATATTCAAGTAAATTCATATTACAGGGCTGTAAAGGATAAGATTATAAAAAGAAACACATGTTCTCCTGGAACAGATTGAATCTACAGCTTGAATTCATGTGCACAACCAACAAGCTTTGGCCTCAAACTCTTTCGAAAAGCTTTAACTGTGATCAGGGGTTTCCCTCAAGCAAGTTAACTGAGTCATTTGCATGTCATGCAGTGATTGCTTTTGTTAACAATTTCAGACCCTCACAAGGTCAGATTTTCATTTCTTTTGCTCCATTGGTACAATCAGGAAATTAACTGATTAAATAATTAGATAATTAGACTTCTTGAAGTTATAGGAGCAGCTTTTTTTCAGTAGCTCTTTGCACTCCAGTAACAAAAACCCAAAAGCAACCAACCAAACAACAAAAACAACAACAACAAAAAAAATCAGATGCTTTTAATAATCTCCTTCTTGCACAGGAATTGGCTAAGCCAATCTTCTTTCTAAGACACTTGTGTACTTGTTCACTTGACAGTAAATTAAAAAGTCCAATATTTATGCAACATAAGAAAGAATAATGGTGAGAAGTTTGACTACACAGAATCAATTTGCAGCTGAGAATAGAAATTTTCAACCTATATTGCTTCTAAAGACATTTCTATCAAGACAGAGGAAAGCATAGCACAGTTTTGAATATCATATTAATTTAGAAGTTACCTGTAACGCTGAATCCATTCTTATACCCTTGCTGTTCCACAGCAAACATCCATCCTATGATACCTCCAATAGAGGCAAGAGGTAGTAAAGAATACCCCAAGGTCTCTGGGATTGTGCTGATAGCAGTGTAGGCACGCCCTTGGTTCATCACAACATAGGAGTGGAGATCAGTGTTCTCAAATGTAATTGGAACAGGGTTATTTCCCACAAAGATTCTTCCTTTGACCTTCCCGTTGACTCTCTGAGGAGAACCTGGCAAATCAATGCAATGTATCAAACAGAATCACAATTCTCTCATACTCTCAAAGAAATGGGTTCAGAGCACTATGCTCAGAGATATTAGTGTTGAAATAAAAACCCCAAACAAATACTCACAGAATTCAGACAAGAAATTGCCACGTGTTCACTGGCTTACATCCATATGTGAATGTGTGTTGCCATTACACAGATGAGTGAATAGCCAAAATTGACAGAAGAGGTGCCCTTTATCCTCATTAAGAGTTTTGTCTTCCAGGTTAACTCCATAACACTGTGACACTATATCTGACAGTAAGTGGCATACTTCTTTCAAACATCACACTTCATATCAATACACACTGAATGTAAACTTGTTTGTTCCCTATTAGAAGGCTAACACCATTAGGCATTAGAACCACTGACCTGTTATTCTAACCTATTACATTTCTTGACTCTAAACTATTGATCTCTTTAAAGACTGTCAGAGCTACAGCTATTTGGATTGCTAGTTTTCCCCTTTATATAATTTCCCACATGCAAGTTCAAATTCCATTATCATCAGATCCTTTTCTTTCTAGGCAAAATACAATTTTATGAACTGAAAACAAAGTATTAGGTTTTGCTTTCCTGGTTTATAAAACACAAAGCCTGTAGTCAGCTATTTGAGTTGTTGAAATGCATCTATACTCTGAAGTCAAATCACTGTGAGGATTACAAGTGTATACATAAGGAATTCCTTTATGGATTTTACACAGGAACAAAGTTTAAACGGGTATTTGACAAAAATCTGGCTGATCAGCCCTTTAGTAAAGCAGCTTAAGAGTCAGACAAAGGGGAGCCACACTCTTTAGTTCAATGATCAAAGTTAATTTGTTCATCCCTTTGAACTGTCCATTTCTAGAGTGAGGACCATATCAGATTATAACATGGTGGAACTTCATTACTAATTCTAGCAAATGCCACCTAATGTTAGGTTATCTTTCAAATTATGTCAGTTACAGAAGAGTTTATTTTTTCTAGAAATAAATGCATAAAGCATATAATGGACCACTTAAAATAATTCACTTCATCCAAAAAAGCCCAGCATTTTAGAAAGTATAGCTCCCTGCATAAAATACCATTCAATGTATCTCAGTGATGAGTCTTTCAAAAACTTTTTTTAGTATTTAAAACAGGTTGTGTCATTCAAGAATGAAGATTAGGCACGTAAGTAGCAACTACATGTGGCAAAGAGTTACCTTCTGCTACACACTGTCTGCCATTTCCTTTGTAACCAGCAATACAACTGCAGCAAAATCCATTGGGATAATCTTTGCAAATGGCATGAACAGAGCACTGGTGACGGTTGTTAGCACAGGTCTGTTGGACATCTGTGTGGTAGCGAAACACTGCAGAAAATAAGACCAGACATTTATACTCCATGAAATCACTGTAGTGTTCACATATCCTTGGTCTAGTTTAAAAGTATCTCTGGACTCACTTGATTAGCTTTTCCATTGCAATGGATTTTGGCTAACCTTGCAATATGCAAGTACCAGTCTACTATTTTGCAGAAAACCTCAGGGATTTAGTTGCTTAATTACTTAATTAGAAAACAATTCTATTGACCTCACTGGTTTAAACTTCTGTCAAAACTAAACACACCAAAATTTGAAATTTTCCTTGTTTCCAAACCAAAGCAAAAAGGAGACTTTCCAACCTTAGAACAAAACACATCAGTACATCACCCAGGACGGTGCAACAATTGATTCACCCTGTAATCCTAACTGGCTTACCCTATTATTTCATGGATATAGCAATTCTCACATCTGCTTCAAGAAGCAATTAACATCTGGGCATTCTGTCACAGTACTCTGAAATTTCTATAAACACTTCATAAAAATTTAGACTTTCTAATTCCACCCTTCTTAGACTTGAGGCCATGGAACCCTAGACAACAGGCTTTACAACAGTTTCTATTCCCACCTGTATTAAATCACCTGTATTCAGAAACACATTTAAGGAAGGTCTGAGAGCTTGATTAAGGAACTAGTTTACTAAACTGGCAAGATCTAAATCTGAGATGACATCCAAGTTAACTACCTTGACGAATAACACAAATTTATGAAATGCATCCAGATTTTCAGATATGAAGGTAGTGAGAAGGAAAAAGATTATTGTTTTTCCCCCCTCACCCTATTCATCTTAGAAGGAGCTAAGCTGTACAAAAAGAGCTTACCTATTCCAGTTTCATCAAATTCTTCCACATCTATGACTTGAGGTTGCTGTGGGGGGAACCGCTGGACCTGAAACTGGCGAGGTGGAGCTTTTGCTGTTGGGAAATCTTGAGGACTGTAAAAAGACTCAGTTGAAGGTGTTCCTGTTACATCTTGGTATGGAGTCAGAAAGTCTTCTGTAGCTAGCTGAGGAACACTGTATGTAACATGGTGCTGATCCTCTTCAGTGCTGTCTGTACTACTTGTGATATACTGTTGTGTTATTTCAGTGGAGCCATAGTCTGACAGAAATGGTTTAGAAGTCATCTCCTGGTCTTCTTCTTCAGGCTCTAGGCTCTCCAAAATGTTGCTGATCTTGGCAGGCACAATATTGTCAGAGGAGCTACCAATCTCAAACACCCAGACACCTTGCTTCCCAGCATTGCTGCTTCTATCAAAGAGAAGCATACACCAAATCAAAACGAACAAGCACAAGTTGTGTGGTATTTCTAGCCTACACAAGATATTACCCTTCACTAAGGAGTGCCAGGACAAAACTCTTAAATTATCTTATCTACATACTTACCTACAGGTACAGTTTATTTAGCTGTAAAACACCCCTGACAGTTCAGATAGCATTTTATTCTCCACACACAGAGCTCTGTGGAGAACTTCTAGTTTTCTTGTCTCCAAAGCAACGGGAATAGAGGGAGATATCTGTGCAACAAAGGTCTTGCTACCACTTACTAGAACTTTCTAACTCATTCCCTTTTCTTCTTGTTCACTCTTTCTATCAAAAAAAAAAAAAAAAAAGAAAAAAAAAAAGAAAAAGGACTGCCTAGGATAGATTGTAAAAATTGAAGTATAAGTAGTACAATTTACAGAACAATGGAGTACACAGTAGTTCCTAAGTTCCTACCAGTGACAATGGAACTATAAACTTTTGAAAAATTTTACCAAAGTACTCATATTCCTCAAGAGGGTAGATGTTTATCACTGGCAGACTTTGTGATTGCTCGTGCAAAGGCTAATGGAATCTTCTTAGTTCTCAGTGACTCATGCTACAATTAAGAAAACCATGGTACTCTCGAGGAGTTTAAACAACGAAAAAAGCATACTTGTACAGGTTTCTAATGCTGTCTTCATCATTAGCAATGATATTGTAGGATCCTGGCTTTTCCCAAAAGTAGTAGTTTGTTGAGGCTTGACTAAAGCCAACCATAGCAGGGATATTTCCATCGCCATTCTTGGAGTATGTGCTATAGAACTGCAAACTGTCTTCTGGATAAAGGAAAATAGCATAGGAACTGGAGTCAGAAGAGGCTAAAACAGCCTGGAATGTATTTCTCTGTGGGAAAAAAAAAAATTAACACCCATTTACTCATGTAAAAATAGTCAAGAGAGACAACAGGAGATTTTTTTTCTTTTTTTAAACACAAAATCAACATCAGAATTTCCATCATACATAATGTATCATGCACTTCCTTGGAAAAGTCAGTATTGCACAAGTTTATGTTTTGCTAAGGCAGTTTCAGCTTTAGCATTCACAAACATTAAAAGAAAACGTTATCAAAGGGAAGTTAAATCTGTAGAAAATAGAGAGGTTGCCCAAAACATAATAATTTTAAGTTCTACAGAATATTTAGAGTTCGAATTTCAGGTTCCTTCAAGTCTTTAACCATAGGAGGACCCCTGCCTGTGTAGGAGCCAGTAAGACAGCACCTCAGACATCAGCTATTCATTGCTACCAGAATGCAGAATCATTACTATGAACACAATACTTGTGTCAAGTTAAGCAAGAGAAATTAATTGTTGACATAAAAAGACTTGCCAGGTTGTGGTAATGTTCTCAACTCGATACACTGTGAGCAAGCTCATCAGCTGGGATAATTATATAACAAAGTTACATATCCATGAAGGATAGTACCCAAAATGGTTTAAAAAGGGGGAAATGGTTGGTGAGTAATTAAAAAGGCCAAAACTAACTGCTTCTTCACTCAATACTAGCTACAAAACATGAGATTTTTGTAAATGCAACATCATCTGTTCAAAACGGTCTTAAGTTCCTACTAGTCCACATATTTATCTGATTTTAGATAGTTTGACATCAAAATGACCTGAGTCTGTTGAACAACGCAAGCCAACAGGATTATATTGCATGGAGGGAGGGCAGGATATTCTACTACTTAAGTTATTACCACATCACACTTAACATTCAAAGTAAGAGTTGTGAGGGAATACAAAGAAATCAGCTATGTATCAAGCATTTTCTTTTGAATTAATAAAATATTGTAAAATAACAAACAAGTAAAAATTCTGGAAACTTCTATTTTGCTACAGCCTTTTCAACAATAAAATACATTCTTAACTCTTCAGGATTCATTTAAACACAAAGGAATTCAAGCCTTCAAAGCTTGAAAGGTTAGTGTTACACTTTAGCTTTTACGACTTAAAGCTCTGATTAACATTCACCTTTTCTTCCAAAGCGTGGTCTTGTCCTGGTGCCTGGTAAGGAGCCACAAGCTTCCAGGTAACAACAACAACACTGCTGGGTTCAAAAGTGGTCTCAGGAAAACCTCTTTTGATATACTCTGATGCAAGTTGCAAGACATCTGAGGATGTATCTTCCCTGTAGTACACATTTCCACGGCCGTCTGTTGTGTCCAGGTCAGCCATAAAAGGAGCAATAGCCCCGAAACTCACTGGGAATTGACCAAGATATTTTTCTTCACTTGAAGGTTCATTCACTGCAATAATCCCATTGGTGGTAACCTAATTAAAAGATGAAAATTGTAACACAGATATTGTTCATATGGCTGTCTCCCACATATAGATCTCTAGATCACAATATTTTCATTGCATTTTGAAAAGAAATTGAGTCAAAAATCAGGTTTATGTTTGAAAAGTAACTGGTTTTTTTCAAGATTTTGTTTTGTATCCTATGCCAGAAGTCCTGGGATTCAAGTTGTCTAAAACCAGATGTCTACTTTTTCCTAGATAAAGATTTCAGCTATTTAAATTTCAGCTACTTATTGTCTCTTCTACCAAAGATACACCTCCCCACAATTGCTTTAGGAGCTGATAGAACTTCTGGGCAAAGAACTACTCTGCACATAGATGCCAACCCAAAAAAATGCTCCATGCTTAAATATTGTAATAGTTTGGGTGAAAGTCTTTTGGAAACATGTACAGATTTTTTTTTTTTTTGACTGTTCAGGACTGCTTTAATTTTCACTTCACTACAACCACACTCATAGAAACATCTCTGCTCCTATGCAAGGCTCATGACAGCAAGCTGCTGCTCATGTTTAAGACTTGCTGTGAGCACAGCTCTTATACCAGAGGCTATGGAGGCAAGGAGACAGAATTTCCATAGCGGGCCCTATAAACTCCCTTACAGCTGAGTGCACTGACACAGTCCCATGGAAAACTAGGCCTGTTATTTGAAGCTAAAAAAAAAAAAAAAAGAAGTGTTAACATATATAAGTGGAACTCTTGGTTTGAAAATGCATATGTACTTGCTCAGTGAGACACTGACTCACTCCCAACTAAATCTGAAATAAATACGTACATACAAGTCGGTGCTAGGGCATGTCCAGTTGTGATGGCCAGACTTTTCTGGCAAACCAAAGCTGACTCTCACACACACAAGCAGCGAGTGAGACTACAGGTGTCAGGCCTTGAGGCAGTGCACAAACTGCTCACACACAGCTTTTTGTCCCAAGCCCTTCTTCCAGATATGTATGGCACTGCACGAACCAGCCACAAACAAATCTATTTCCAGGTCTTGGACTGCCTGATGACAGGACACATCTTACTACCTGCAGACAGCCACGCACTATAGAGCTGCTGCCACGTACACAGGGGATGCAAAAGGGGAGAGAGGTTCCAAAACTGCCACAACAAGCTATGACACCAAAACTGCAACCTCCTACGGACTGAACACGCTCACAGGCATTCTTGTGAGTCCAAGAAGAACAAACTGCTGCTGGATCTTTTCACACAGTCAAGATGTTCTCAACATTATGCAATCTTTACAAACACTTAGAAGTGGGTCAGAATGGCCACTGTGACTCAGGCTGCAAGGCCATCTAACCCAGTAGCCTGTTCCCAGCCATATCTGCTGGATTACAGATTCAGCAAAACAAGAGGATGTGCACATACTTCTCCAATCAGCCTCCAACCGCATTCACCTCAAGGGATTCCCTGTGGTTTGGCTGTGGATTCATCCTCAGTGGAACCCTTTTCACATATTTGTTAGGTCTTCCCTTCAACACATATAAACTTTATGCATCCACAAAATCCCTTAAAAAGGAGTTTCATGAATCTGTGACTCATACCCCGAGTTCTCTCCCACCTTTGTTTGTTTTCGGTCTGGCTCCCAGCTTTATTTGATGGCCCCTGGTTTTTGCATTGGGACATAAAAAAATCCTACTCAGTCTCTCCCACTATGTAGTTTCTCTTCCAGAATTAACATCCCCAGTCTATTCATGCACTTCCCATATAAGAACTGTTCTCTGTCTCTGATCACTCTTGTAATCTCCAAATTTTTCTTCCGCATTTTCTGCTATATAAATTTGGAAACAAGGATGCTGGTAGGATGCCATATATATTCCTCACAGAGAAACTGTGGTTTGTGCAGGCCCATCAAGGATGCAGGCTACCTGTGTCTTGACAACATCCTTTAAAATCTAGACCACCATTACTACTGCTACCAACAGCATGTCAGAAAAAGCGTAGTATGACAACTCGTGATACAAATCACCCCTTCATATACAACACACACCTATATGTTGAACCTTCCTTTGGCTACCCAGGGGGGCAGAGCACACCCCTTGCCACTGGCTAGTGGTCAGCCAGCTTGATGTATAACTGCATAATAGTTAGCACAAACTATTAGCTAAATGTAGCAAACAGTTCTCACAATATATCAGAATTTATTTTAAAAGTGGCTTGACATATGCTGACTGTATTGTCTGCAGATGCATAATTGCACTAGAAGCTACAGTGTAAAATATTTTAAACGTTAAGGCCATACAAAAAATGGCAAGTTGGCTTTATGTATGAACAGGATATTGTGGTCACTTTTCGTCTAATCATTTGTGACTTAACAATGGCCACACATCCTAAGGCGAATTAGGAATTTTAGGAATACAGAACTAATAAAACAGCATGAGTTACCTCAGTACAGACCCTGCAGCTGCAGTCAGACATGCAACAGAAATTTAGTCCAGAACACTTTCCAGAACTCCTATAACATCTCTACACTAGAAAATGCCTCATAGTCCTGTAAAGCAAAGCTAAAACATGACCTGAAACTGAAAACCCACCAACTATACTACACCACTGGAAGACAGTATGGAAGATGGCGGGCATTATGGTCTGTTTGCTAAGACCTTTAGCAAGGAGATGTACTCCACCTTTAAAGTAATACATTTAGAGCCAATTAAAAGTTTTTCCCTTCCTTCTCCTTGCTTACACTTTTTGTACACAAGCAGCCCTACTCCCACTCTAAATCCTCTTGTGAAAGATGACTGGTGTTTAAAGTATTTTAAACAAATTCCATGCTCTTCATCAGATTTGGTGTGTGCAGACTTTGCGGCTTCATGATCCCCCATTTATGGCAGAGATTAAAATAACATTAGGAGAAAATACAATCAGGACTAGTTAATGCTGCAGAATAAAGCAGAAACCAGAAAAAATGACTCTTCTCTTTTCGCTGATTAGTGACATGCTTCTGACTGTTATTTTCCCATTTTGTTAAGAACTTTTATGCAAAAAGTCATTTTATTAAGGAGATGCAAAATACCAACCCCATTTTTTTCTGTACTTTATAAATGAGACAGTTCACTTTTAAGTGTTAAGGGAATGTTTGGTTGCATGTACTCTACCATCCAAAAAATGTTTGCAAGCCATTAAATAAAAATAAATACACAAACTGCTCACTTTGTGCAGTGATTTTTAGTGTAGAGAAAGAACACTCATCAATAATGGAAAAACATTTTTAGCTTTCAGATTGAACAATATATTTATATTGACAAAGATGGTGAGCAGTATGATTTAGTTTTACCCTGTTTCTTTTAAGGTCACACAGATAGCTTAAAGTGTGAATTCCAAAATAAAGAGAAGCAATTCAGGGTAAGTACTTGGTTTCATCAAAACATCATATCTGTCAAAAGGACAAGGGGGGAAAAAAGGTCTAAGGTGGGCGTTGTCTAAAGACCAGCTTTACAGTATATCTTTCCTTTTATGGTGTAACACTGTTTAACTTGTCAGGAACTAACATAGATGTATTTTTAGCATGTTCAACTTCTGGATTACACACATAGTTAACATACATTTGTGGTCTGTAGCAGAACAAATCACACACACACTACTATGGGTCCACCCTGAAAACCAAGTGAAGAGGAGGAAGTGCAAAGTAACAAAGCACTTCTATTAAAAGAAAAAGTGTCCAAAAAAATTAAAGTTTCAAACAAGTGAGGTATTTTTTCCCCTGATCAGTGCCTAGGCATTTCAAGAACTTGAATATTTTTGAGTAAGAGAGTTTAGAAAAATTGAATTTATTTTTATAATGAAGTGACAACTGACTTAAAGCAGCAAAACTTTCTAGTACAAACATAATCAACTATTAATTTAGCAAGTTAATAAAAGTAAGGATTAAAAAACCTGAACTAAGCCTCCCTTCAAAATTCTTGATTCTTCCCCAAATGGAAGTAATCCCTAATATTTTCATTTTTCCATACCAGTGAGTCTTAGTGTAAACTGAAAAAGCCTTAATGAAAGTGTGCTATTAAATAAAATAGATCAGTATAGGTTAGTGATTGGATTCAATGTTATAAATCTTCTATAAGAAAACACCATATTGAAGATTAGAGTATGTGAAAGTCTGTTTCCACTTATATGAACTAAAAGTTCTCTCTTCTGTCTATGAAAAAATGTTTCTTTGCCAAGGATTTTATGACAAGCTGTTACTAAACAATTGTTTCTCAGAAATCCTTGCCTTTTTGTTCACATGTAGAGCTAACTCAAACATCTCAGTTTTTACATTGTTGAAAAAAAATAGAAAGAGAACCCACAAATTTTCTATTGATTGAAGGCCAAAAATCAAGTACTCAAAATTAAGATAAGCTTATCCCATTCTGATGAATCATAGAGAAAAAAATATTTAATCACAACACAAAATCTGAACCAGGAATTTCTATATATGTTATAATGTATACTACATGTTAATTGTATCAGCTTGATAACATTTACTGCTTGCTAGCTACACTTTGATAAATCCTACTTGCCAAAAAACAACATAGAGCTTACTAACTACTCATGGCAAACATACAATTAAAAACGTGTAATGTGAAGGTGCTTTTAAAATGGTCAGTACATTTCCTTAACAGGTCTACTTCTCTTTTTCCCACCCTCATACAGTTTATACTGTGCTTCTTTTTTGCAATACTTGTGCCAGATTCAATGCAAGTCTCTACGCAGTGTGTAGACTGATACTGAAATGCCATTCATTGAAACTGCCCATCCTTAATACTGAGTAGTCATGCTGGCAGAGCCTTAAAAGTGATTCTGAAATAGACCTCATACAAGTATTCTTTCAGACAAAAACTAGCTAGAACTATTCCTGTTTCAGGGCATGGGCAAGTAAAAAGATCATTAAACTTAAGAAAACTGGTGTGGTTAATCAGTTTACCACTCTTTGAAAACTCTGTCCCCTTACCTGATACATTATTCGTTATCTTTGCTGCTCAGTGGCTGGATATACAGCCTGCTATCTTTCAAGAATATGTCTGTGCTTTAAAAAGTGTATCTTTTACTTAGGTTGGCTAATCAGTGGCTAAACTTAAAGTACAGAAGACAAGACAATGAACTAAGGGTCAAACTGAAGTCTGAACTCCATTTAATATTTTATCTTTGCTGCCATCCTCAGTGAGCAACACCTACTTTCCACACAGGCATAACTTGAATCCCACAAAACTCTGGATTTCAGATATTATCTCAGGATTCATCTAGATTGGGGCAGTGCAGACAATGAAAAAGAGTATAACTTAAGTAGCAGAAATAATACAACTCAGTGTAATGCAAGCATGTTACATCTTCAATGAATACCCATGAAAGAGACTCAGGTACATAGGAACTACAACAAATTTTGCAAGACCGTGGTCACAAGGGAGCCCTAGTTTCCCAAATGTCTTCAGGTAGATTAGTCCACAGATTTGCATCTTAGACCCATGACGCTAAAACACTCTGGTTTCTCTGGACAGGGAGGTGGGTTTAATTTATCAGATTAACTCACTGAACCTACTGTGCCTTCCCTACCAAGGCCTTTCTAAGTGGTGTCTTCAACCACCAGCCTACAGGAGGCTTCAGGGCAAACAGTGGTAATGAAACATGGAATATTCTTGCAGTGTTCTGAAGACATGCTGCTATTTTAAACATCTTTTTATGGCTCCTTTTGAGCAGCTCTGCTCCGGACAATCTGTTTTCAATCCCACCTTCAAATACTAAACACTCCCCATTAGCAAAAAAACACGCACGCACAGCTCTGGGATCCAGATTCTGCTATTAAGGCACGCACACATGGCTGAGGTCTGCCTACAGCACAAAGCCTGCAATTACTCTGGAGGTGGTTTTCCCCCTCCCAAGAAACTCTTAAGCAATGAACATCTGAGAGCGCCCAAGACATTAAGGGGCAGAAAGCACCCTGGCTATAAAGAGATGCAAGTCTTGTTCATGTCAGGCTGCCGGTTAGACACTCATACTTTCAGTTTTGTGACATGCTGAAACACACAAAGCAGACCTCAGCGAGGATGTTTCTTAGCTGAACACACGCTGTGTGTATAAGCACCGAAAACACTTGGGGCTGGCATTCACTCCGATTAATCGATTACACTTTCTTCACCCTCCTACTACCTGTTGCGCCGCCTCCCAGGACAGACCGTACCCGGCGAAGAACGGGCGACAGCCGCAGTGCGAGGGGGACATTTACACGGCCCTAATACCCAACCGAGCACAACCGGAACAACCTTCGGACCGACCCTCTGACCCCGGCGCTCGCACCACCGACACGAGCCCCAAACAACCCGCACCACCCCGCTGCGAAGGGGCCCCCCTCACTCACGTAGAGGGAGCGGACGGCGGCGCCGTAGAAGCGCAGCGCCGTGCCCAGCTCCAGCGCGGCCGAGCGCGCATCGTCCGCGGGCGGCAGCGCCGCATCGCCCCGCTGCGCTCC
>JAWWMO010000121.1:44864782-44875945 GCA_035047845.1 Dendrocincla fuliginosa
AGCGCCGGCCGCCCGGCGGGCACCGACACGGGCACCGACACGGACACCGACACCAGCACGGGCAGTGCCAGGATGCGCAGCGCCAGCGCGGGCAGCGCGGCGCGGTGCGGACAGCTCGGCGCCCCGCGCATCCCGGCGGCTCCGGGGGTGCGGGCAGCGCCGTCCCGCCGCTATAAGCGGGGGAGCGGCAGGGAGGAGGGGAGGGGGCGCCGCGGCCAATGGAGAAGAGGGGGCGGGCGGCAGGGACCGGTGGCCAGGGGCGGCCCCGGCACGGCCCCGGGACCCTGCAGGTCGGTCCGGCACTCCGCAGAGCCACGGGGGGCTCGGCCACGGGGGGCTCAGCCCTGCCTGCAGGCTCTGAGCCTCCGGGAGCAAAGCGGCGGGATGGGCTCTAGGGAGCGCTGGGATAGGGAGATAGGGACGCGCAGCCGGTCTGGGCATCGGTGTCCTCCTTGCGGGAGGTTAAATCGGTGCTGGGTCTCGCAGGCATCCGACAGATGCTTTCAAAGCTCTCTGCCAGGACTCGGTGGGGGTTTCTGCGTTAGTTTGGAAAACGTGGTCACCCAAAGTTACTCCAGCAGCTGTGATATCTTCCAACAGCTGCAGTATCTTCCAGCAGCATGCCAACATCTAACACATCAAGCACAAATACCAAAATCAGTATGCAACAAAAATATGAATCCCTCTAGTGTCTTCTGAAATAATTTTAATACCAGGTGGTTGTTGTCCGGAGAATAAATGTGTTTCATAAACTAGCATCATCTATGTAAGAACTGCATCTGGTTGTAAAATAAAACTAAAAATACTATAAATCTGCAAATAAAAAAATCACTGATTATAAGGGATACAAAAGAGAGACAAAAGAAACACAGCATTTAAAAAAGTATTATTTCTGAGTATGTCTCTTTGTTTTATAGTCTAGTCCTGCTCCCTTGAAACATTCAGAAGCAACTGAATAATGGTTATATTTCATGTATTTCCCCCAAAGCTTCCAGCAGTGTTTAAGGATTACATCTTGGCCAGTAAAGTGCATGCTGTGATATTTCCACAGAACATTTACATCAGAAAATCACCTGAGGGAAGGCAGCTAAAATGCTAGCCACATGCTTTTTACTTTTCTTTAAATTCCTGATATTTTTATTTATTTATTTATTCTTTCTTTGGTAAGAAAACACAATTTTGCATTTGGTAAATTTCAAGAGCACAAGACATTCCAGGGAAGAGCTATAAACCTGCCTACCTAGAAGAGAGAAACACATCTGTCAAGCTAACACCATTATCACTAGCAATTATTTACAACAGACTTCTATATGTCAGTGAAAACAGTCACTGAGCCAAGCAGGGTGGTGGTGTGGGAAGAAGGCAAATCTCTGCTTGAGTTCTGACTGTACTTTCACCTGCAACTTCCCTCTGAGAATTTTCAGAGCCCTTAAGACATCAGCTGGTGGATCCAAGAATATCTGTCTAACCAGTGCTACAAGAGCAGTCTGTTGGCTGGATCACCACTATATCTGAGCATAGTTGTACCTACAAAGATGACTCAAGATACCCAGGTGAATTATCTTTCTCTTCACTTGACAAATTGATACTTGGAGAAGCCACAAAAAATTAAGCCAACTGTAGCTTCTCACACACATTAAATGTGTACACTGGCATGCTAGAAGCTGCCTTCACCACATCGTCTTCCCATTACAGCCTCCCCTCCCCATCATAAATCAATTTCCAAACATGTAGAACCTAAATGAAAGATGTGTTTGTGCAGTGCAACCTCATAGCAAAGAGAAAGCCTAAACTGAACCCCCTAATACCACCAGAACATCATATGTACATTCACAACAAAAACATTATTTCTGTTAGGCTTGATGCTGTCCACAGCCACATTTTCCCTCAATAGTTAACCTCAACAAGAGTAAGATATAAGCAAAACAAGAAGAAAACTCTGAGAGGGTAACATTTTCCTGTCAGATCCACATGATTTCCTAGTATTATGCCCAAAATTTTGAGGACAAGGACCACTGGGAAGCTAAACAGTGTAGTAAAATTTGAAATCAATTTGAAGGCTGAAGAGTTAAGTATCTACATCTGCACGTTTAAAACACGGGGTAATATCCATGTTAGAGTAAATCCTTTGTCCATTAGTCAACATATTGAGATTGTTTAGTCTATATTTACCTTAAGAGGATTGCAGTGTTTCTGTTGTAGCCGTACAAGTTTACCTTGAATGCAGCTCCCACTGTGACTAGTAAGAACTGTTAGGTCTAAGATAGAAAAAAAAGGAAAAAAAAAAGATATTTCTTGTTGTCCTATCTAGCATCTTCAATAATGACCTGAAAAAAAGGATGGAAAAGCACGTTTACATTTGCAAAGTAATTAACTGGGAGATATTCATGGGTAACACCAACCAGAACAGACAATGCAAAAGACTTCAGCAAGATTTAAGAAGGGAAGAAAAGTATTTAGATGCAAACTGGAATATCACAATTGAGAAAGACCTTCCAGAACACAGTTGGTAAATGCCAAGAACGTCACATTTTCATTGCATCTTAAATCAGATATGACAGCAGTTTTCAACGCAACAGCAGCCCCTGAGCTGCCATTGAGATTCTGTGCAACAAATGAACTGGATCTATTGTGTTACAAGGAGGTAAGTGACATTTTCTGAAGGGATATAATGACACTGTTTTTGTGGAGATGGCTTGTAAGATCAGAGATGTCACAGAAAATTCACCACTTGAAAGAATTCAGACTGAAACCATAAAAAAGATCAGACGACCAAAGGAAGCAAAGTACAAGGAATTGCTAAAGAACCAAACATGTGTACTTGATTAAATGATAATGGGGAGGAAATTTGATTAAGATCTTGCTCCAAAGATAGGGAGTGTCTTCAACTCAAATATCTGAAGAGTGCTACCAAACAGACGGAGAGTGAGTTAGAGGATTACAGATAACTAGGACACTGAAATAACTGAAAGAAGCCATGAAACCATGTATCAGAAAATGCTTCCTCACCATGGGCTCTATTTTCAGATAAATCATTGATTGGTGTAGTGGAAACAGAATGACAGAAAGCTTTGAGAAATCAGCTCTAGGTTGGTCAGGTTACTAAACAGCAGACCTTAAGGAATAATTCTGTATTTAACAAAGGAATGATACAGCCCAATAGATTTTGACCTGAGTTTCTATGTTCACATAGTACTAAACTAGCTCACAGGTAAACACACATGTATTTGAAAAATTTCACTGCCTAAATGTGAGGAGATTTGAAAAAGAGGGTGCAGCTATGGAGGAGCTTGACCTTCTCAAGCTCCTTCCCAGGTTCCATTAACAGAGAAAAGGGAGTTAGCGTTCCCTTTGCTGGCATGACTGAAGGAAGGAAATAATACCCTGGGCCCCTCATGATGATCTTCTGCTGTCCAGTGATGACAAAGCATTTTAGTGGATGGATCATCAAAGGACAGAGTAACCATATAGTAATAAACTGGAGAGAACTGAGTATTTGGGATATTGGCAGGAAAGAATAGGACTGAGGTCTGCTGAGAAGAAGCATTTTTCAGAGAGACAAGGTCATGGGAATCAGAGGGTCACAAGCAAAGACAAGGTTCACAGGAAGATCATGGAGTGCACATCATAAGTTTAAATCACTCTTGGAACTCAGTACTCGTTCATTAGAATGGAACATGATGAGATTCCCTCTGTAACTCCACATAAGCCAGTATCACTGTGGAGGGCACACAACTCAGGAGCAACTTCAAGGAATATGTATTTTGCAGCAGAGCGCTCTACAAAAGAAACTAATTTTGAGGGACCCTTAGATGCTTTTCAGAAGAGATGCACATGAAAGGCAGTATTCTATCTGTGCAAAGTACAGAAGATTGTAGAATCCCTTCTTTTTCTCTCATGCAGAGATCTTACAGGGGAATAAAAGGACCAGCTTCTTGCAAACTTATATCTTACTCTGGAGAACAGCTAAGCAAGAATGGGGATTTGTTAAAACTTGTCCAATGACCTGGTCAGTACAGAAGAGATACGCTGCTGTGATATAATGGTACATAGCAGTAACAGATTACTGCCTTGGAGCAGGGCAAGAAGCATGGGAGAAACAGTATCTCTCAGGCCCTTACTAGGTCTGGTGCTGGAGAGACTGTATTTTTAGGGTTGCCTTCATCTATTTCTATCTCTCTTTATTAGAACTGATAACTGTATTAGGAGACAGAAAAAAAAAGTCAGAGAGGAAGTTATGCATATATAGAGTTATGAACACTTTTCTTCATCCCAGTTTATAACTTAGGAAAAGGTAGGTGGAAAATGAAACAGAAAAATATGAGCATCAAAAACAATGTCCAGACAAAAGGGTAGCCTTATGATCCTCCCATCTTCATGTAGCCACATGAAAAATATTACAATTTTAATCCTTAATATATTTTTTAATCAAAATAGCCTTCTTATATCCTAATGCTTGTTCTCCTTCAATAACAGATTGCCTAATCCAGTAAGAATTCTAGAACTTCTCTGTAGTAAGAAAGAGTTGTAATGGGCAAGAGGGTATATAATTAGTCTTCTATTTAAATATTCAGTACAGCACTATTACACCCACTCCAAGTCTTACTGTTTCATTACTACCTAAAAGTTTTAGCTTTGTGCCACAAGGCTCCAAACAGACAATAAAAAACTACTTCAGACTTTTGAAAAACACAGAGGAGACAGGAAGACAAAATGTATGACCATTTTCTCATATACACAAAACCCAATAATAATATGAAGGAACATTGTTTTTTTAAACAATGGGAATGGGATGTGGAAAAGCAATTTGAATGGGACAGGAAGAGAACTATGGAAAAGGTATCCTTTACCTTGTATTTACTCCAAGACCGAAGAAATAATTACCCTGACCCACTGATATTATGCCAGATTTCAGAACTGGGGTATTACGCATAGGGAAAATACCCATTATTGTAGCCTGGTGAAGAGATGGTATCGAATGCATCTCAAGTTAAAACACCACTTCAGATTGAATGTGTACCTAAACCAAAAGCATTGCTAAACGTTGTGTTCTATGTGGGATCCAGACTTTGACTGGGAATTTAAACTGTAGATGGAACGCGCAAAAAGACGTTACATTGAGTCAATGTAACAGCAAAGCTTCTAGATGACAATCAGGATGAAAAGAAAGGCCAAGCACTGATCTGATGTGTGTGGTGGCTAGAAATTCAATAAAAAATGATTACAAAAGAAGTTTATCCTGTTTTTCTACAAACATTGAAAAGTCTAATAAAGTCTGAAACACTGACACAATCTCTCCTGTGACAGCTAAGCTACTATCTCACATCTGTTCCTTGTGACTACAGAGCACCCAGCCAGCCCCACAGAGTCTGGCCCTGCCTAGATTCTCTGCCATCTAGAATAATACATCTTGCAACAATTTTTTTTAGAAAGAGTATATGGTTTCTCAGATGAGCCTAAACAATCAAAACAATTCAGAGAAGACACTTCACCCATTTTCCCCCATGATGATTGAAAGATATCCTGTACAAGGAAAAAGGCTTATATTTGAAACTGATTTTTCTGGAGCAGAATCCATTGCCTCAGGTAGTGAAATTCACTCAGGGGAATCTATCCTTGCCTTGAGCAACTGTGAGTAAAATGGAGAAACTGATTTTCACTCGGGGTATGTGATGCTCTGATGCAGCAAAGACTAACAATTTTAATTACTGTTTTTTACAAGAGGAATGGATAAGGAAGAAACATATAATATTCTTATTACCTGCATGGTCTCAAAATTAGGTTGTGGTACATCTTTACATGTAGATGTGGTTGTGAAAGTCCTGCAGAGAGGGAGAAAAAAGTTCCCTATAATTCCATGTTTGGCCAGATTGAACACTAGGTATTAGTATTCCCTTTAATGAGGTTGCTTGTAAATGTTTTCACTTTTGGGCAAGGTCTACTAAGAAAGAAAATTCCTCCACCCAAAAGAGAAGATGTAAATGTTTCCTCATCTCCCCTGGTCAACTGTTCAAAATTAGCTACATTGAAGGCTTCCCACCTTCAGGAATCCACCAGCACACAAAAAGGTTTCCTACGAGTTACTGACATTTATTTGTGATCTTAGGATAATTTTCTGAGTGGGGTGAATGTGTGTGCTCAGAGGCATGCCTGAGGATGGCTGAATCATAACCTTAGACTCCAAGAACATTGTCAACAGGCAGAATTTTGGAGTGACAATTCTGCTAACCATACCATACAAAATGGTAGTAAAAACTGAAGGGTATCAACTCAGCATTTTCATAGTTTATTTTTACGTTTTTTTCTTTTTTTCCTTCATAAGTTTTCTAGTACCTTGAGTGGAAATTGGAGCTATGAGGTGCCATAAATGTAATAATTTATTCTCAGATTAGACATCCATAAGTTCAAGAACTTACTACACATTTTCAATGTGAAGGCCTAATTTGTGTGTTTGGAGATAAATTATGTTAAAAATATTGGACATAATTCATGTAGCCGGCTGTAATACACTGCACATTTTAATGCTGAAAGAAGATTTTTTTGCTCACCCCCACCCCCACCTCTTTTTTTAAAATTGTGTAAAGACTGTGGACTTTCCCTTGACTTGAAACAGTCCGGATTCAAAAAAGCCCAGGAGTAATTCCATGAATTATAGCTATTTATTCTTTCTGACCTGAGGACTTATACTGCTGTTCACTTCGTTTGGAATCTGCAGACTAATATAAACAATGGCCCACTCATTTATTCCCAAACACAGTTTAGTGTTTTAGTCTAGGATGTAACACTGTAGCTTTGTCATAGAGCAACAATAAAACATGAGGATCTGCACTAAAGCAACTCAGCACAGAAACAATCACATTGCCCCTGGGAAAAAGAGGCATTATTTGCAAACACTGGAATTGATGCAATAACTTATTCATTGCAAAAGTGACAGGGTAAGGGCAAGAAAAGTCTCTTCTACAAGTGGTTGCTGAGAACAAACTCTCTGTATAGTCTACACTCCCAAATGAGGGCAGGACAGGGGATGATTCCCGAGGCCAAGTAGCAAGGACTGGATTGTGTCCAGACTGCTAACCCCTAGATCAAACTGGCTGTGTCCACACTATATAGCATTTAGCCCACGATCTCTGCCAGGCTGCTGCAGAACACAACTTGTTTCCTTCTTCCCCTTCACTGCCTGCCCCTGTTCTCAGGGTCTGTAATAAAGGGAACTGATACAGAGACCAGCAGGGGTTCAGTTAAAGCACAAAACTAAGGGTACGTGCCATATGCCACAGCCTGTGACACGAGGGTAAGTGCAGGTATTTGAAGTCACAAAGCCTTTGGGCTAGCTCTGGAAGATCAGAAAGGGCCGAGAACAAGTCCTGGCTTATGACTCAAGGCTTATGCCTTTTGAGTGTGGTCCTTGGAGCAAACTTGCCAGACCACTCCTGTACTTTGTCTTGTAAAGAGCCTTTTGGAGAGGGCACGAAATCAGCCAATATGTAGATTGGATATTCAGGGGTTCAGTGCAAGAGAGAGACCCCTGGCACTCTCTCATGTAACAGTACAGATACACCCATATATCTGCAGTTAGAGCCATATTTCTAAGCTTTTCAAGGGGGAGAGACAGCAAGACTGTTAAAACTGAAAAAGTTACACTTCCAACTCAAAGGTTACCGAACCCCCTTCTCAGGTAATTACTTCTTGCACTGCAGTTACTATTTGGACTTCTAACTAAAGGACCTCTTTTTCATGTCTTCCCTCCCTGGAGCTGTCTGAACACACTGTTAACATCCTTCTCCTTTACCTTTTCCCCACAAGGGCCTTTAACACTGATTCTGTTATCTGCATCCTAGTTTCCTTCCTTATCTTTTTTTTTCAGAAGAGGCATTTTATTAACCTTTTGGGATCTTAGGGCTGACCCTCTTTATGGCTCATTGACCAGTTCTCATTCCTTGAGTTCTTTCTCAGAGAAACTCATCTGTTTGCCTTTAATTGCAAATCTTTTATGATTCTTTTGAACTTCCTGCATGAAAAACATTTGAATGTTTTCCAGTAGCACAGATTTTCCAAAGTTACACAGTTGCACAGATCTGTCAGCATAGGTTATACTTATTTACAAATAAGGCCACTAAACTTAAGGAAATAACTTACAAAAGAAAAGGTATTATCCAAAACAGACTATCTATATCTGGTCCTTAATATTCTATTTTTCCTGCAATATATAATTGTTATTTATGGATTTCATGTATTTAATACATTTGTCCCTTGAAACAATGACCCAATCCAGCAATCACACCCATCTATAGAGCCATTAAATGCAGGATGAAATTGCCAATTAGGGACCCCTATTTACCATGTGTGTGCAGTTTATATAGTCTGAAAAAAAAAAAAGTGGATTAAATTATTGGAAAAAAAAATGGGAAAAAATGTGTATTACATTGGGCCCAAGATTTAACAAAATTATTCATTTTTGTGGATATTAGACTTTTAATCATCTGAGTAGGAAGTCTAACTTCTGAAGAATGAGTCACAGCATTTGAACAAACAAGAGCATTGTGTTCTCCCTGAGGGAAATCTGCTGTCCTCTGCTCCTTCTATATTAGTAAATAAAATTCAGTTATTTAGCACTCAGAACAGTACTTTGCCTTATCCAAAATGTAATTCTTTCTCTGTGGCTTATTCCCTGCAACAGCAAAGAGCATAAAGCTGATTTTCATACAATAGTCATGGTATCATAGTCTCAAAAATCATGGTATAATAGTTTCAACAGCACTTTTAATTTGTCAGATTTTCACTCCATCAAATTTCAAACCCTTTCACTGTTATTTAAGACACACACAAACAAACAAACAAAAAAAAAGAGCAAAAAACCAGAAACAAACAAACATAAAAATTAAGTTACCAAACAAATATGGCTTGTCCAATTGGCAAGTCAGAAAGCACATAAGAAACTCAGTGGAGATTTCCTAACAACCAGAAGCAGCTTTCTGAAGTGGAGCAGATCATGTTTCTTCACAAGAAAAATGCCAATTTTAACTAAGAAGAGCCAGTTTCTTAGGGTGAGTATGTAACAAAGAATCCTGCTGCTGGCTGCTAAATTCAGCCTCACTGGGAAGGATATCACCGACAAATTACAGCAGGGAAAGATACAATACTTATGCAACAATTTTCATTCTGTGTGGTAGAGGAATTAAAAGCTTGGTCTTAAATATCTGTAAGCTGTTTCTAATACCCATAAATTGTGCCATTACTATGATAACAGGATGTGTGCTTCTGAGTAAATTAAAACAGACTGATTTAACAACAAGGTAACAGTGTAAAATCTCTCCTGACAGTGCAGTACTTTTCAAGTAACCCTCTTATCCAAAGACAGCAAAAAATACAAAGACAGGAGAATTTGAGCAGAAATATAGCTTGGTCTGATTGTTGCCTGAATAACACCTTACCTTTAGAGTTTCCATAGCATCATTGTCCATTTTATGTGGCAAACTATGACCAAGACTAACTTAATTTTGTTGCTTGCTGATGGTCATTTTCAGACATTCATCAGCATGCACTCCATGTTTCATACACCCAAGTGTTCCCCAAAACTTGAGAATATTTATGCCTGAGTATTTGCAACTTTGGGGCTTATACTTAGTAACATATACATTATATGTAAAAAAGAACTAATAAATATATAACTCTTATTACTTCACTGCCATCACCAGTAATATTTTTTCTACTTTCTATTATTTCTGAACTTTCACTACAGCATACTATAATTTTCTTGTGCTTTTCAGACTGACTTAAACAGAAATCCCACTCAAACTGCTCAGCTTTGTCTAAGGTCAAGACATTTGCATGTCTAAAGAGCCCATCTTCACTGAACATGTTTTTTCTCTTTTGGTACCAGACATAAACATTTGTTGCATGTGCTGCTTCAGCAGAGTAACAACTCAGTTACTGTCCCAGCATCCAAACCAGCTGCTTTCAGCTGCTCCTGCTGTGGCAGAGACAGACCCAGGATGAGAAGAGGAAGGCTGCTGGATTTCCACTATCCTTGGTAACCTCACTCCTTACCCTGAGGGTGTCTTTTTTTTCAACTGAGAAGGAATAATCAGGGAGAGGAAAACCTGGATTTCAAAAAGGAGTCAGATGAGAAAAGGATGGTGGAAAAGAGAAAGAGAACTTGAGTCTTTTAAGTCAAACAATACAAGGAAAAGCTCTGTCACAACCAGCATTTGCCCATGCAAATTGTCCCACTTAATTTAAAGGGGGGTTGATCACATTGCAATGGAAAACATAAGAGCACAACTTGGGGTATCCATCCTGCAGGTAAAGAAGCAAGAGCTGGATGGCTGCCTAACCATGTGTGCACTCCCAGCTCTATCAAATGAAACCCAGGGTCTGGTTTCCTGCTGGTCTTGGCACCCTGCATGATAAAATGGATCTCTTCTTTGACTGAAGATCTCTCTTATCTCCAGTGATGCTCAGCTGAGTAAATTCTCTAAATGAGTGCCTGCTGTGTTTGAATAAAGGAGAAATTCTTCCCTTCAGTAATAAGGAAGGTTTCTTGCAGAAAGGAAAGCAATACACATCTGACTTGCTAGGCACAAGAAAGGAACTGGTACTGGTGCAAGGAGCAAAAAGTGGGTGAAGTTAGCGCCCACCAAAAAGGGAGCACTACGCAAGAGACACTAAGATGATTAGACTGTGTATTTAGGTTTTCCTTATTGAGGTTGACTCCTGCTTCCCATGTTAAATAGTTTATTTCTTCAGACTCTATTCAGTGAGTATTAAAGACTTCTCAGTGTTGCAGACTTTCTCTTTAGGTCACCTGGCAAACTGCAGATATAACAAAGCAGAGGGTGAGGGCTTCAGCAGTTTTTTCCACGACAGAGTTTCCATGCCTATGAAGCCAGCCAGTAAAGATTTAAGCATATGCTATTCAACATGAATAGGCTACAATATATAATACTTTTAATACCACATACCTTGCAACCTCTAAAAGGTAACTTTTCAAAGTTGGCATCAGGATTGCTTGAGAACAGCCAAGAGGCTACAGAATCACAGGGGAAGCAAAAGCTCACCACAAAGGATGCAGGTATGCAGCCAAAGCCTGAGGAAGAGGAGACTGAGGAAGAGGAGACTGAGGAAGAGGAGACTGAGGAAGAGGAGACTGAGGAAGAGGAGACT
>JAWWMO010000121.1:44876045-44902358 GCA_035047845.1 Dendrocincla fuliginosa
CTGAGGAAGAGGAGACTGAGGAAGAGGAGACTGAGGAAGAGGAGACTGAGGAAGAGGAGACTGAGGAAGAGGAGACTTCATTGTGGTCTTCAGCATCCTCACAAGGGGAAGTGGAGTGGCAGATACTGATCTCTTCAATCTTGTAGCCACTGACAGGACTCAAGGAAACAGCATGAGGCTGAGTCAGGGGAGGTTTATGTTGGATATCAGGAATAAGTTTTCTATCCAGAGGGTGGTTGAGCACTGAAACAGGCTCTCCAGAGAAATGCTCACCGCACCAAGCCCATCTGAGTTCAAGAAGCATTTGGAAAATGCTCTCAGGTACACGTTGTGATTCTCAGGGTGTCCTGCACAGGGCCTGGAGTTGGACTGGATGATCCTGATAGGTCCCTTCCAACTCAGCATGTTCTATGATTCTATGCTAAAGGATGCACGCCTCTGCTGTACAGCTCCAAAGAGATATTTCAAAATAGAAACTGAGCTCAAACAAATCCAAACCCCTAGCGTGACAGTCTGAGTCCAGCGCCTGATGAGAGGCTCTTGGCTGCCAGCGTGTCAAGCCTCACACTTTGAAAGTCAGACAAACCACTGACTCCTACCACACAGCCTTTTGTAGCTCCCTGCTGCAGGCTCCTTCTCGAAGGAATCCATTCCCCTCCCTGCTCCCCCACCTCCCGCCGTAGCTAACACATCCCGTCCCTCTCTGACTGGAGACGCGCTCACTCTCAGCCAGTATCGACTGCTTCATAGATTTTGGAGGCTGTGGCCGTGCTGGGAGGGGGACAGCAGGACCCCACGGTAGCACACGGTATTCCCAGCACAACATCACCCTCAGCTCTTTTCCGCCGTGCTCCGGCACAGAACAGTGACAGCAGCACCCTCCGCTGGCCCCTGCCATGAAGACACCTGCAGGGAAGGCGCTGATGGGATGCTAGGATCTGTTAGGATAAATCTAGAGTAATACACCTTTTTACTAGGCATATTAATAGGTCATACTCTCTGTAAGTGGCTCCAGCTGTCTACAGTCACTACACACACACACAACATAAAAGCAGGGGCAGTGACTTTAAATGTTATGCACAGAAACAGCACTTAATTTTAGTATTAATTATAAGGTCATAAACTGTGTTATCATGTATTAAAAAATATTTTGGAGCTTGTAGTTAAAAGTTAAATGATTTAAATTTTTAAAAAATATTTAAATTTTTGTAATAATATTTTTCCTCCAAGATTTCTAGCTATTGGATATGCTCAAAATTCAAACAAACAAACAAAAAAAGGACAACATAAACCAGTGCACCTGAGAAAGACAGTGTCTGTGTGCATGACAGCTGGCTAAAAATGTCTTTCGTTTGATCCAGAAGTAGTGACTCTCTGATTAAGCACAATTCAATATATTTTAACTTGTTTTTTCCCTTTGAAGATCACCTGTAAATTACTGATCTAAAAATGTTTATTTTGTGTAGTTACAGAAACTCTTAAGCTACACTGAAAAGTCCAATAATAAAACCAAAAAGGTGCACATTGAAAATAATGGTCTACCTAAATCAGTTCATAATTTGATTATACTTTTGTTTTTGAGGGGCTATTTTCTTTCCATTTAGCATATGTGCATTCCTGCAGGTTAGCACGGTTTATTTTTATTTTAGTGGCTGCTCCTGAAGAGAAGCAGTGATTCTAAGAGCTGACTGATAGTATATTTGATTCTGATTACTGTTGCCAATTACATACTCTTATCAAATACATACTACCACCTAGACTGAAACTGGGAAAGGCCATCAGTAGCCATTATATTTGCTTACTGTAACTACACGGATTTGGATATTTATGTGGAATTTAAATGGATAGGCTGTATTTGAAATATGCTTTCCAAGATCATGTGAGTAGATAGGCACAGAATACATGTGCACTGACTAGGTTAATTCTTTGCACAAATACCTAGACCCCTAACGATGTGTAAATACACATTGTCTTAGGTCTTCAGCCAGTATATCATACAAACCTGAGTGAAATCAACATGTACAGTGACTTCAACAAAGAAAGCAATCATAGTTTCCAGACAGAAATATGTCCCTGAGTGAGGGGATAAAATCAACATAACCTGACTCTGTCCAAAAAGACATTTGTATTTTCTCCTCATTGTGTTTTATGGTGAATTAAAAAAGAAAAGGCTAAGAATTTTCCATGGCCTCTGTCTTGCAGGAGAAAACATAGAAGGAGGGGTAATTGCTTTACGTTTCCATGAAAAAGGTTTTTTTTACAAAATATATCTCAATCCTTCTAACATTAAATTGATTTTTTATATACTACTATAATGCTTTTATAAAGAGGATATACTGGGCAAATAACCAGTTTCATGTTTTCACTTTTTTAAATCACTTCCTTTTTTACAAAGTCCTGTAAACTGAAGAAATGAAAATAATTTAGATTTAGTATGTCATGAAAATACTTGGAAGACTGCATTTTTCTTGTGCAACTCATTTTTATAGAGCTCTGTGAGGGAAACTGACTGTCTGACCTCCCACTCTTTTATATTGCAAACATTCTCTGACATTACTGTTTTACTTCTCTTAATTAAAAATTATTGATAGACATAAACACAGCAAAATAAGTAGATCATTAGAATATACTGGATAAGATCCTAACCAAATTATAACCAAAGCTGTCTGAAGATAAAGACAGAGGCTTGCATAGCCTACCTTCGAGGATACAGCCCTGGAAATTCTTTCTTCTCCTTCACAGCTTTATATCTTTTGCCATGTTTTTGAACACAGGACATGTTTTTAGCAGTATGCAATAAATGGCCTAGTGCCATATGTCTTTAAGACTACAATTTCATACTTGTGGTTATTGAGAAACCCAACTCTTAACATGACATATATTACAGACACTTGATGTCATCAAACAGAACCAACTGGGACAAGGAATCCCATCTTATAATAATCCCAACAAACACAGTCAATTAGCTAAAATCACTTCTGATTTTAGCTGTGTCATCAATGCCATCGACTGTGGTCTCTTTAGTGTATCTCTTGCATTTAAACCTACAAATTACATTATGCAAACCTGAAAGCATTTCATACTGATTAGTAGCACTCAAATTCAGCTGCTCAGTTTCTTTCATTAAGGTAGTTTCAAATTCTGTGTATTTTTTTTTTATTCATTTATCAAGTGTCTGTACCACCTTTGCCTAGCTGAGATTGAGATGGTCACTACATTTTGAAAAACATGTCGCAACAAAATGTGAAAAATAAAACAAAACCCAGCAGTCTAATGAAACATACAGATAACATCTGCAATGACATTGTTAAGTTGAAGCAAATACAGCTGCACACAGGAACATACCTCTTAAAACATTTGAACAGCAAAAATAATTGAAGTAATTTTACTGCAATGTTGGCTGTTCTAGAAGGGCATTGGAAGCCTGCCATTGTACTATACTGGATTTTGCTCCAAAATAAACTACAGTCATCACAGTTGGAGGTAATAGAAGTATGTCCAGGATAAATACTTACTCCCTGTCCTCCATCCCAGCTGTTAAATCATTCTACTCCTTTTCCTTTCACAGCATGTACTACTGGATAGTTTCGACCCTTTCCTCTCTGCGAAGTTCCTCAGTTTTCCTCACTCCATACTTACAAAGAGCTGATATGACCTGAAGCAAACCCTTATTTTACCAAATGTCAAATCACACATATCTTGCACCCTACAACCAGCCATATTGCCTCTTAACAACTCTGGTTCCTCCTACAACACTTGTCGAAATACCACTGTGAAGTATGGATTCTTAGGAAAAACAATCACTAAAGGTAAAACCACAAAAAACTTGCAAAGGGTTTCAAATAAAACTTGAACTGACAACAGTAATTCCACTATGTCCTAATCTTTAAATACTTAATCTTATTACTTAATACTTAGACAGTAAATTAACAACACAATTTAAGTTTTATTTATATTTACTAACATAAGGGATAATACTAACATATTAAGGGATTATATTAATACAGCTACACAATGTATTTTTCCTTTATAGTTATGATTCATTGTAAATGAATTGTCAAATATGATTATTAAGAAATTATATTTGTAGTTGTCCCGGTTTTGGCTGGGATAGAGTTAATTTTCTTCTTAGCTGATACAGTATTGTGTTTTGGATTTAGGATAACGGTTTTGATTAGTTGCTTGCTGGGGTTAAGCCACAGCAGTGGCTAGGACATTTATTTAATAAAATAAACTTACATAGACACAGGTTTATAAAAAGAAATGAGAAAGGCAAAGTTTTTGCTATCCACATGATGATATCATCAAACAACTTGCTTGTGAGAATTTTACAGAAATCCCCCAAAGGTTAAGAAATAGCACATACTGTCTCCAAGCAGAACTTCTCTTTAATGTTGTTCCTGTAATAACATCTGAAACTCTGTTTCTTCAAACTTTCCCCTTTTTTCTCTCTCTTTTTTTTTTTCCATTATTTTCCTTTTTTACACTTTTACAGTTCTCTGCTCCGCTCCACCCACTGGGGAAATGTATTCAGCTGAGCCCTTTGAAGTCTAATGCATTTAATGCTCTGCAAGGTAAAAACAACGTAAGCAGCTGGCATGATTATTGCATTAATGAAATGGTCATATTTTATTTTAGTGTTTCAGAAGAAAAAGCAGCTCTGTTTACGAACATGCAGTATATTCTTGTCACTTTTTCCCCAATAAACCCAACATTTTGTGAAGCCACCGACTATTGTTTTTCACATGATTGTATCTTAATGATGTAAAGGAGGAGGAGATAAAGCTCAATCGATTTCTGCCACTGGGGCACCGTTCTTAACCAAGTAAAATCCTGCAGAAGCAATCAGGACAGTGCTGGTTACCACTTCGCAGCAGGGGCAAACAGGGAAAAGCTGCTGGTCGGGACAGGAAACTGCCTGGCCAAATGCAGCTGGCTGAACAACATGAACCTATGTAACAACTCCTGTTTCCCTTCCAGGGGAGCTTTATGGACAAAACAGGCATCTTCACAGGCAGGCAGTCCAGAAAAGCAAATGCCCTCAGGAGACACAGAGCTGGAGGGGAAAACAAGCAGCTGCAACCTCCGTGTCCATCACAGGCGACCAGCAGAAAAAGAAATAGACAGGGAAAAAAACCCCACCTGAAACTAAGCTAACAAACCCGGAATTTAACCCCACTGACAAGCAGCTGGTGAAACCATTCCTTCCCCTCTCTCCCTTGGCCCGAGGGGGCGCGGTGGTGCCGGGATAGCGCCGGCTCTGCCCGCCCTGTCCAGGGGGACGGGTCGCGCAGGACTCGCCTCGCCGATCCCTGTTCTCCCTCCCTCGTCCTCCCCGCGGCCTGGGGCTGCCCTTGTGCCTCCACCCCTCCCCGTTGGGTGTCGGGGCGGCTGGTGGGGGGCTCTGAGCCATCCCTGCCTGTCCCTCCCCGTCGGTGGTGGACCCAGGTGAGGGGTCCCGCATGGTCTTCACCTGCTTGTTGCTGACAGAGAGGCACTCGGAGGGGGTGAGGATGCAGCACGGTCTGAGGGGGCTGTGGGTGACACCCTGCTTCCCTGACAGATGGGGTGCCAGCTCTCTCCCGTTCCTCTAATTGAACCTGGAGGAGCTCTCCGAATATTTGCCCTCAGGCATAAACTGACAGCTTGAACAAGTCGTATGGGAGCAGGAAAGTAAAAGCACAAAACCACGTGTGAAAACATGGGGTGCAACATACAAATGATAGAACAGGGTGCTGTTGTCTGAGTTTTTTGTGTTCAATATTGAATGCAAATTTTCTATTTGTTTGCTTACCACTTGGTTTTAGCCCAGGATTTACAAATATATCTCAGGTCTTTCAAGATGTGCTAGTCCAAATTCACTAATGAATCTCTGAGATGTAAATTTGACACATATTTCAGGAGTTCTCTGTTCTTCTGCACAGTTGCACCACCTTGCAGTCCCAGACACGATCCTTTGCTTCCAGCTACAATAGCTATGCCTTTTCATCCTGTTTTTCTATCCCAGAAAGGCCAGACTGGAGTCCCTCACCAACAAAAATGTCTTCATCACTACTCTCCAAGGACAGCCCTACAGCTGACAAGTTTCTGCTGTGGCCATTCAGAGGCCACATTAACCTGAGAAGGCTTAGGAAAGATTCTGTACTTTTTGCTTCCACAGCTAAATTCTCAGCTGGTCGAATGAACAGATAATCAGGTCTGAAGCAGGTGATTTCTAACATGTAGGG
The DNA here is from genome assembly GCA_035047845.1 of Dendrocincla fuliginosa. Classification (NCBI taxonomy): domain Eukaryota; kingdom Metazoa; phylum Chordata; class Aves; order Passeriformes; family Dendrocolaptidae; genus Dendrocincla; species Dendrocincla fuliginosa. Next base: position 44,882,273 of record JAWWMO010000121.1, read on the forward strand.
CCTTGTTAGCTGTGAGCCAGATGCTTCATATTGTCAAAGTATTAGAAGCCGAGGGAAGAAATTTAATTAACTCCCTTTACTGGATGTGGTTAAAATAATCCCTTTTCAAATGGACTTTTATTATTTACCCACCAAGGTTCTTGTGAAGAGAAGACATGTTTCATTCCCTACCAGGAAGTGTCATAAATAATATGAAACTCACAGACACTGGGCCAAGTGACCTTTAGTGCTCACATCCACCTCCTTCTCCTATTAGTTCATATCTAATCCACCTCTTTTTTTTTTTTCCAGTCAGCTCATACACAGCTGACTGACCTGTCTAAGGGAATCCCCACCGAAGGGAAATGCCTAACTGCTTTAGTTCCTTTTTTATGGGTTTTTCCAGTGGGGGATGGGTGCAAAGAAGGTGGTAAACCCTAAGTCAAAGGAAGCAGAGAAGGCCAACAAAAAAAAGGGTATATTCTGCTTGAGCTAGCATGGATAGAAAGTGTCTTTCTGGGGTATGGAGGCATCCAGGAAACTCAAAACTGCAAAGAATGATTTAAACAGTGAAAAGCAACAAATAATTTTCAGTCCTTTTTAGTCTTAGATCTCAACTACAAGGCATGTGCATCACAGACAGAGATGTCAGGGTGTCCAAGACTTTCCTACCAGTCTGGATTCCAGACTGCAACTCCAAGTTTGAGATTGCTCCTATTGCATTTTGCACACTGGAAACGTCTGCAAGGAGAGCCTGAAATCTGTGGTTAGCCACCCTAAGAAAGTCTGAAAATGAAACAAAGGCACTGGTGTTTCCATTTTCAGACTGTGTCTCTTTCAATCTTCTGTTTACTGAGTAACATATTTAATTCTTTTAGAAAATTTTGTTCTGGTCAAGTATGGGCTGAAATTACAAAACCATGCTTTTCTTGCTTTAAAGCTATTTGCCTTACACTGATGAGTTTGTGCGGTGAGTTCCTGCCCTTGATGCGTAGGCATTACTTTATGTGAAGCCAATGGAAGCTTTGCTTGCCTTAAGGATTATGGGTTAAGGCCCTACATTTGTACTGTTTTACGCCACCGTATGACCTAAATGAGATTAGAATAATAAATCCTGATTTATTATGAGGGTTTTATTTAGACATGTTTTGAGTATGAGGTCTGTGTCAGGATTAATAGTGAAATCTAACATGCCCAGGCACAGAGAAAGCCCAACAATGAAAGGACATTTTTTCCCTAGAGAAAACTGGTTCCCAGCCCTCTGTTTGGCTTTTAACAGAGTTGCTAAATGTTGAATGGCAGAGGGACGCTGGATCCCAAAGATGGTGACGTAGTCCATGACTTGGAGATGAGCCCATTCTGAATAAAGGACAGAAGTATCCCGTCAGCAGTATTTTCCAAGGCTAAGTACTCATGCTCTGCAATGCAGTAGCATTGAAAAGGCTCAGAATCAAAAGACAAATGAGAAATTACAAGTTCTGGATTTACTGACTAATTCATCCATCATGTTGAGCGGGCACTGGCTTAGGTACCTGCCCAGTAGTTAAATCAGATTGTTGAATCTGTTCCAAGGGAATGTCCATTCTTTTCAGCCACCATCTCTCATCAGGAAATGTGACATCTTGTCTTGCTATATACCAAATTGCACTGGCATAAGTATTAGATGCAGAAGGTGTGTGCTTAAACCACATAGTTAAATTTCTCTATTCTAACAGTCACAAGAAGCTTCAGAAGAATTTGCCTTTCCAAAAAATTATTTAAATTTAAACAAGTGGAGAGCAAGGATTTGAGATGGTACTTTTGTGGGATACAAAATGAAAGAAGAGGAGGTGTAAGTGTTCTGACAAATTTGGGTGAATTAAATCATCTTGAATTCCACAGTATCTCTACCCTTTGTCTAATTCAAAGAGTCTTAATACTCCCACGCTCCACCAGTTACTTGACAGATCTTGTTCAAAATCAGATTTCTGTTCCACTTTCTTTTTTTTAGTAGAAATAGGAAGGATTATTTCCTTCAAAATGTTGTTGTTGAGTTTTGTAATCATAGGCCTCATGGGATGCAGAGCAAAAGAAAATGTGGACCCAGAATACCATTTTATTTTCCTTTGGTTCAGCAAAAGGCCTGTCTGTCTGGCAAACTCTCCCGATACGTCTCAGCTGGGGTGGAACTGAATGGAATGGCCTCACAGTTTTTCACATAACTGTAGAGGAAAGGAACTTTGGAAGAACTGTGGACTGTAACATCCAGCTATGATATTTTACCGTGAGAGCCTGGTAGTCATAAGAAACACAACCCAAGAAATCATGAAGTCTCAGAAGAATATCAAATATAATATCGAATATGAAGATGGTTCAGTATCTAACAAAATATTAAATTACTTTATTTTCTTTTCTTCCCTAAAGTGCTCTTTTCTGCAAAACCCTTTTATAACTAACTACACACTAGTGAAAGTCATCAGGTGCAGAGTGTGTTAGCACAGTGGTTCGCTAACAGTCTTGCCAGCAAATTCATTTACTGCAAGGCACGTCAGAGACCAGAACCTGAGACCTTTTTGCACAGGAGCAGGGACAGCAGTTCAGCTTGCAGAATCCAGACACTTCGTTATCTACTTCTGTTCATTTCAAGTCAAATAGCAGTGGGGCAGCCTAGATAAGCAACTTTTTGAACTCTAGAGGTCCACTACAGTTTATATCTTTGAACAATGACCCTTAGAAAGAAAACACTAACAAACAGATCATTTGGAATTGCCCAACATCCCTAGACAGCAGCAGGAGTGCACTGAAGACCAAGGAGTGCCTGAACTTTTTAAGCTCTGAAGAGCAGCATGGGAAATTTGATCTATTAAGAAGTTTCTCATAATGCTGCAATGCAGAGTTTCACAACCAACCTTTGCTCAACTACTGGCAAGGACACGTCTGTGATGCAGTCTATGTGACCACTGTTCTTTGCTGTCCCTTTCCAACACCTGAACAAGGCAGCAGCAATTTTCTTTATTGTTTACAACATGCTGCCCATGAAGCTTGAGCTGGCAACTGCATCCACAAGGGCACTAAGGGAAACCAGCCGTTTGTCAAGTGGAGATGGATTCCTGCTTCTCTGTACATTTTACGGTATACTTCAGGCATATGGCAGTCTTAAAATCCCGGTGGTTTTGCTGAAAACATGCTGTGGAAGCCTTTACTCTCATGTAGCAGGTTAAAGTTTTATAGCACAAGCTGTGAACAGTTGCTATAGGTCACTACTAAAAAGCAATACAGTGCTTATGGCCACCATGGGTTAATGTTAGCCACCAACATAATCAGAAAGTTTGTGCTGAGAGCAGAGAGGTGGTGTGTAACCCACTGAATTTATTATTGCTGTACTCTGGCCTCTAGATAGTGCATGTGTGCACTGGGCTTGTGGATACCGAGGGATAAAGAAGGCTGGCATACAAGTGGAATGGAGGAAGGCTAGGAAAATGTTTTCCTTGTCTGCTAGAAGAAAGTATGTATCAACACAGGGGAGACGTTTTCCTGATCTGGGAGATGGAGCCCTCTGTAGTATGTATTGAAATATAACTTGTTGTATCTATTCTGTTTGTTAGACATATTGTCTAAAGTCCTATTCAGGCCCTTTATCTTCCCCATCTTTGTCTAATGAACATTATGGCCCGAGTACGGATAGCTTCTCTGACAAACTTGCTTCAGTAACTGCTCAGTTTTCCATGTTCTATGCTAGTATTTTGTAAATTTTCCTTTGTTTTTGTTCCAAGAAATAGACAGGGTCTAGGAGCAGGTGCTGATTTAAAACTAAGCCCAAGTTTACTTATGTTGAAGCCATAAAATCCTCTTTCTGTGCAAGCTACAGCAAGCCTCCACATATATACACATTTTTTAGTGCTTGGACATTTCTTATCCTCTGTCCTCTTTTCCATGTTCACTCTGTGTTCTGTATATTTCTGTATGTAGTCAACTCGATGGTCACCCAGTGCTGTGTATCACCCCACTTCTGTAAGCTGTTTATGCAGGATTTCCAAAGCTGACTGCGCCTGTTCAGGGTCTTAAAATCATATCTAGACACCTTAATCAGTGGTCTGATTTACAGAAGCACTGAGAACCCACAGATCCCTTTGCAGTCAATGGGACCTCAGTTTGCTTAGCACCTTGAAAATCAAACTGCTAATATTTCAGCACCTAACCATGAATTTTGGAACATAACTTTCAGGGTTCAGTGTGGGTATTTTTAGGGCAGGATGGGGTACACTTAGAGAACTTTTAAAATCCAAACTTATATACGTTGTATTTATATTAATAACCACACTTGTAGTAATTGTCTTTTTCAACAAAACAGTAGTTCTGAACTCCCCTTGCTGTGAGGCATTATCGATGGAAAGCATTATTTTAATTGATACTCAGTGTCAGTTTCTGCATACGACTGTGTTACTTTGCTACATGGACTATTTCACTACAGATACCTTTTTTCACTGCTCACCAGAAGTGGAGTCCACCATGGGGATTGTTCGGGATAATAAGTACTTGTAATCAGCTTACTATAAATGATAGAGCAAAACACGGCTGTGCTCCAGCCATAACCAAGGGTATCTTTTAAAAGCCTTGTTGTTTTGTGGTATGTGACACTATACACGTCCTAGAGATATATATGAAGCATTTTGACCATGCTACAAATATCTAAACCACTCAGTTTCAGTTCTCACTTCTCACCCCCATGAGTCAAACCCATCAGCCTGTCATAGCACCTATTAATTTATAGATTTCATCCGAAGGGCATATCAGCACACTTGTGAGAAGGTGTGTCTGGTCAGCTGTTTCCACAATAATGGCACAAATAACAACCAAGAAGGAAAGAACCTGTAACTGCATGTATGCTTTGGTAAATTTAAGTATTCAAGGAGTTTCATTTGTCCCTGGATATGCTATGTTTGGAAGCCCTGATGTGTCTTTTCTCTCATTCTAATGAAACATCTAAAGTTATAAGAAAAAAGAGAAATTGAATGTGTTAGATTTCCTGTGCAAAACTGTGTATTTCTTTATAAACAAAAAGGTTTCTGCAATGCTGAGCTGAACTGTTACAGCTTACTTCAGCAGTTTGAATTTCATGAATACTTGAAGGTGCTTAAAATGATTTCTAACAAAATGCAGCTAAATGAAGTACTTGTTGAACAGGAAACAAGACCAAAAAAAAAGAAAAGAAAAAAAACCCCTACAACCATATGATGTGGCTGCCACCAAGAAAACGTCAGGTACTTGCTTCTTGCAGAAAATAGAACATTACTTAACTGATTTAAAATCCAGATAATTTTCCTTAGGAAAAAAATCAGCAGTAAACTGTTCAGGGGCTGTTGGATTTCTTTGTTTCTTAAGGATGGTAAAGATTTGTGCAGAGACATCAGCAAAGAGCAGCTTTCTGAGCTGTTCCCTGCCAATTGCTGACAAAGGCAGTCCTAATGAATCATTCTGAATTGTGATCATGTGCTACCAGCCCACAGTGAGCTGCCAAAGAGGAAGTGCAGCTTGTTTTCTTTCATTTTCTTGATTCCTATGCTGTAGGAAGATGAAAGGAGAAGGAGGAGGAGGCAACAGCGGCAGCCAAACTTAATAAATAATTCTGACGATTCCTGATATCAAATGGAGGCCCCTGAGTGGGACCCACTGAAAAATGACACCCTTCCGCCGACCCTGACGCCAGCTGTCCCTCCGTATGTGAAGCTGGGCCTGACAATTGTATATACTGTTTTTTATTCACTGCTTTTTGTGTTCATCTATGTCCAGCTCTGGCTGGTCCTTCACTACAGGCACAAGAGGTTCAGTTACCAAACTGTCTTTCTGTTTCTGTGCTTGTTTTGGGCCTCTCTTAGGACAGTGCTCTTTTCATTTTACTTCAAAGACTTTGTTACAGCAAATTCTCTCAGCCCTTTCATCTTCTGGCTTCTCTATTGCTTCCCAGTCTGCCTCCAGTTTTTCACCCTGACCCTGATGAATCTCTACTTCACACAGGTAAGCAACAGATATTTGATTGATTAAATATGATAGAATGGTAAAGCATTATGTTGTAAGAATCATGAAAAAAATGTAATTTACAAATGTACCTTGGCAATGCAAAAATCAAATTTCAGTTGTTTAGTTGAGTATTTTAACTTCGGATCTAATTATGCAAGTGATCAGTGTTACAATGAAACTGGAGCCTGAAGAGATCATTGCAGGAATGGCAATTAATATATCTACTGTCTATAAAACGGGTGCCAATTTAAAGGCTGGGAAAGAAGTGTATAGGAAAGCTTAAAAGCTGGACACCTAAAATGCCATTCTATTATTATACCTTGTCATTGTTGTCATTATTAGACTTTATAAACCTCCTGGCTTACCAGACTTGATCTCTGTGTGCCGTCAGAATTGTGATTTCTAATTTTGCCATCAACTCCCCTCCACACACCAATTTTTCTCAAATTAGCTAACATGGTTCTGAGTGAGATTTCTGTCACGTGTATCACAATTAAAACTGTTGATCAAGTCCTACTGTGGACCCAAACTTCTATAATGATCAGTATTACAAACAGCTTTGACTCTAGACCCCAAATAATTGCTAAGTGCTGTACAAAAGATACACTCTCTATTTCAAGGACTAGCTGTATAGTGGGGTAAAGAAAATAATATCTCCATTTCAGAAAGAGTTCCTGAGAGTTTACCTGTGCCACCAACAGCCAGATGAGTTAGACTGCACAGTGCTCCAGGTTGCTGCAGTTAGAATTCTTGGAAATATTTATGGTGAGCTTGGGTGTCTTGCACTGGGCTGCAGGATGGGATATTGGCATATGAGGCAAAGAAAGGTTGTTAGGTTTGCCTAAGATCTCACAAGAAGCTTGCAGGAGGGCAGAGACTGGACTCTCTATCTCCTCAATCCCACTATAGTGCCTGGAGCAGGATGCCAAGCCTGCACTCAGAAGGTCCTTATCAAAGTCCACATTCCCAGTGCAGGAGCAGTTGGTCAGGAGAGCATCAGCCAGCCCTGGAGCACACAGGGCAGTGCTCAGGATGATCTGGGAGTTGCTGTGTGCCCCACTTGGAATCAGCTCAGTGTCTGGGTTCTTCTTTAGTCCCCATGGTGTTAAACAGTATTCTGTCGTGATGCCAGGCCTGGCTGGAGACATCAGCCTGCTTGGAAGACCTTCCATCCCAGAGCTGAAAAAGCAGCAATGTAAGCATGACAGCTGTAAGAAGATCATTTTAGTTGGAGAGGGTATTAAATACTTAGAACCACATACACAGTTTTGTGCTTAGGTTTACTCTTCTGGATTCAGTGTCAGAAACACCTGCATACTCACCCTGCTCTGCTCCCTGGGACTTGGGATATATTAAGGGATTACAGGAACCTTTCATCTACATGCTACTCAAATCCAGTTCAGGCATGTGGTGACCTATGCTTTATCCCACAGCTATTGTGAGAGTTACTTGATACCTGTGCAATTTCCCAGAGCCAAACGTCCATCATCACACAGTCCATCCCCATCACAGTGTTAAGTCATAGCCTTAGGTCAGATTCTTCCCTCAGACACACATGTAGGGCTGCCATGGACGTCTGGAGGCAGAATGCAGCATCCTGGCTCTTGGCCAAGAGAAGCAACACTGGTTTGAGCATAGGGCACAGCAGTCTCCGCATAAGTGTCAGCACTCAGCAGGCTAAGTCTTGTGGGTAACATTCCTTTTGCCTAAGGAAGATCTAAAAAGAAAGCACACAGAATGCACACACATGTCCTTTTAACTTATTTTTAGCATTGCTGTCTGACAGCATTAAGGAAGCACAAGTCGGTTGTTGGAAACAGAAAAAATGCTAAGGCAAAGGTTCTGCCTTTGAGACAATTCCTGCTTTGTCAGCCTGAGTCCCCAGGATCTTCCTCTGAGCCCCTCTGCAAAAGAATGTAATAATTACCTGTCTTGAAGAGCTGTTGTGAGGCTTTGGAAACACTATTTGTAAGGCATTTTCAGAGTTTGTGATGTGCGTCATAATCTTTAAATATCATGGGCCACTGTTGACAGGCATAAGATTAGTGGTGGTGTTTGCTCTAGAGCTGGTTGCTGTCAGTGAAATCTCATCTCAAATATCTCCCCAGAAGAAACAAAGCTTTAAGAAAGACAAGCACAGCCATTGTACAAATATAATATGCCACAGAATAAGTGCACATATTTTTAATTCACTGCTATTAATTCTTTACTTCTAACCATTAAAAGGTGGTTTGGCTTGAAATTCAGCAGCTTGTATTTAATGTGCATCTAGCTTTCTTCAGTAGGCAAGCAAGAACTAGTGTGAAAGGGGTGGGGAGAGAAAATTTTGTTTTCAGTAATGGCTTATAACTTTACAGACCTGTTCAGAAACAACCTTTATCCTTTTATTCTCTGGAAGGCAGGCAAGAAGGGTCTGCAGCCGTGTCTCATTGCATGAAAACCTTGCTGTTTCACTGGTGCTTAGCTAGAGGGAAAGAAGTGATCTGAGTGTAGTAAGTATAGGGACAGATGACTGGAAGAGACCCCATGTGTCTCTGAAAGTTGCAGGTTTGTATTATCTGCTGTACAGCACCCACCATTTCTAAATGTGGCACTGCTAGGAAAACCTTAAAACACAGATGAGAGAAGAAAAAAATTATTCAAAAAGTATTGCAAATCCTGGCCAAACAAAAAACCTCATTTGGCAAGAGCCTCAGGGTATTTTTCAGAGTAATAAGCATCTTTGAACTTGACAGAAAGTTAGCCACAATTATTCCCTTTTTTAATAGGTATCCCAAAGCAATAGGGAAAGTTTCAACTGTGTTTTATGTGTAGCAAGACAAATAAGCCCTGATGACGTCAGTGCAGCTGAGGTTTGTTCCCAGACCTGAGCATCAGCAGCTGCCACAGAAGAAGCTACAGAACTACAGAAAAAGCTGTAATGTATCGGGGCAGGTTGCTAAAGCAGGGGACCTGTGGGCAAAAGGAAAGTAAGAATCAAATAGTTTTGACTCAGAACAAGGGATGTTTGTATTAAGAGCCGAGTTCAGGGTCCTTTGCTGTGGTTTTAATGCCCTACTTAGGGCAGAATAGAACGGGTGCTTCAGATAAGGCTTATATAATATTAGTTCCTCTCAGAAATCCCATACTGGAGAAAATTCATGTGATTTCTAATGAAATAACTAAATGTATTACAATCTATTAATCCCATGTCTGTATTCATTCTCTTCTAAAGAAGAAATAATAGTATGACCTATCCTCTCAAGCGGGTAGACCCTCTGTCTACTTGGAAATCAATAAAGTAAATCTCAAATGAAGATGAGATCCAGTGGCACTTTTGTAAAACAATAACACAACACCAGCAAGTAACTGCACTGTATCAAGCCAGAGCACCTCCCTGATCCTGATCTATCAGATAGGGAGCTGAAGTGTGAATTCCTCCTGCAGAGACCGAAAATCCCATAGATATGTTTGCCTAATACATGCAGCTTCCAGGGGTTTATTTTGCTGCTTGATAATGTATTTTCCATTTTAAAATGGAAAAGACAGTGAAGAACCCAGGACTTGGGCACTCTTTTGTTTATTTTTGCCCCTGACAAGGGGAGACTGAGATGAGTCCTCAGGCTTTACAGTTGGTGCTGTGGGCAAAAGAGTAAAGAGGCCCTGGGAAACAAAATAAGTTGCCTTTTTTGGTGCATGTGAGGGGTGGGCAGAGAAGGACTTGCTTCACTTTGTCCTGTTTGCTCAGACCTTGCGTTTCCCTGGGGGAAAGAATACAAACGAAGCAGGAGGGAGGCTAGGATGGAGGGTTACAAACTCAAAGAACAAGGTCAGGGCCAAAGACCGTGAACAGTAGAGGACACTAAAAATCCCAGGCCTCTGCTGTAACCAGGCACAACGCACAGTTTGGTGGGCTGTAGGTTTTATCACCGGGTTGGGAACTTCTCTAGGACCTAGAGAAAGTAGTGCTGAGCTAAAGAGCTGTAAGACTGTATGGGTGGAGAAGAGCTGGTAGGCAGATTTTACCTCTTCTTCCTCCTCCCTAATCAGCTTACCCTGCCTTCCAGGCAGAGCTGATAAAATCAGGGACTTTCAAATGAAGAGAAATTGTACAGAATAAGACAGTTCAGAGAGGAGCTGGCCATGCCAGAACTGCCTGGCAGGGTGGGGTAAAAACAGCACAAGGCTTTTGGAGAGTTTATGTGTATCTCAGTGGAACCGGGGTACATGTTAGCTCTGGGAGGAAAATCAAGGTAACTTCTAATCCTTTAGTTATTAAGAACAGCATTTCAAAAGTTCTCACCAGTGAGAGAACAGAGAGGGCTTTTTATTTGGGATAAATATTTATTTTTTTTAGTCAAAAAGAATAAAACATAAAGCTTATTACTAATTTCAAGCATGCTTTAGATATACATAGAACTACACAGGAGTCTAACTACATTTGGTAAAGCATCAGCAAATATATTTTTTGTAAAATGTTGCCCTTAGTATTGTATTTACAGAAGAAAAATTGCAAATGCAGACTGGCTGGCTGAGCATCTGACATGAAGAATGAGGTCATTTGACTTGGAAAATACTTTGATAGGGAAGCTACACATAAAAGTTTACTGTGGCTGTCAGCCCTGCAATCATCCTTGTCCTTTAGGGACTATTTTTACCAATTTACAGAAGGCTGAGTGTGGTAGTGAGTCATGTTGCCCATGTCTGTAGGCCTTTCAGACTGTGTAGGGTTTAGAGAGCACAGAGAAAACTTGTCTGTTTTGGGAAATCTAAACCAAATGAAAGACTGAACATGGGAGAAAGAGAGAAAAGAGGAAGATGGGCCTGGGACTGCAATATACACAGCAGAAGAAAGGTATATGTGCTGGCGATGAGGGGATTCTGGGCCTGCATGAGGTTATAGCATATTTTCAGAGTTCAAAGAGAAGTTTGCATGGAGTATGAAAGAGGAAGAGAGGAACCATGGTGAAAGGAATCGGGAAAGAAAAGTACACTCTTTGCTTCTTAAAGGGTTTTTAAAGTGAGAACTGGTAAATAGAGCTGAACTTCATTCCTGTGCAGAGGGCCAGCTTGAGACATATGCAAGCACTTATCACATACCTGAGGCTTTTTTGTAGGCTGAACTGTGGCTCCTATAAGTGTGACTTGTTCAGCTAAGCACTGGAGGTACAGTAAAGGTTTGTGCCAGCCATCGTGTCACTTCAGCTAAATCAGAGCATGGACCTAAAACTGCTTCAGGGAGATTTTCTTTTGGGAAATCTGATTTGGCTGTGCAACTAGTTTCATTGATATTTATAGGGCCAAAGTGGCTCCTGACCAACTTTCATAACCATAGCTGGACCCCTCATCAGCTAAAACTGTTCTGCCCAGCAGCTCTGCAGAGCTCTCTGCAGTCAAGCAGCTGATGGGCTCCCATGCCATCCTGACTGCTGGGGCCTGGTAAAATGTCTTTGAGGTCAGCTGTTTACATCAGTTCTTGCAATGGGAATTTTCCCTGGCTGTATGAAGAGCTCTTTGGAGTCCTTTTGAACTGCTGCAGTTTTCTATGCCAGACATATACCTCAGGGGAATGGAGGAGGGAGTGTGAGAATCCCATTTGAGGTTTCCAATCCTTTGGCAGAAACAGGGAGTCAAATCAGGCTATTTTTCCTTCAAAGAACAAGAAAAAAAGGGAAAATGTTTAAAAAGAAAATGTAATCCTTAAGACATTAGCAAATTAGCAAGGACTTTCACTAAGTTTTCCATGTTACTGTTCGTCTTGGGGCTCTCTAAAAGATCGTTTTAAAAGAGCCTGCCTTCTGCTTGCTGTTTAGTCTATTCTTAGGATTACTCTGGTTTGCTCTAGTTCGCTGGAAGACTTGCTTAGATGAGTCAGATATTGACTTGAAGCTTTCTCAACACTGCTGTGGGGAGGGGCCATTGAGCAACCAGTCTCTTGAGCTAAATGCCTGTTAAAAGCAAAAAGCTGCACCCACGCATGTAAGGTATATTGAGATCAGCTTCTGACATCCTTACTCCCACTGAACAGCCCCTTATTTTCTGACATTCACAGTGCTTCCAGCAAGGCTACTCATAAACTAAGGCCTCATCAGTGTTTAAGCAAAGGTGGCAGAATTTGGCTGCCTGTGTTTCTGCCTAGCAGTGAATGGTAAGAATTGTCCATACTGTAGCTTTCATTCTATATTACATCCATTTTCAGTATAGTGTTTATTTTCTTTCTCAATGGTCATTTTGCTCTGATAAAGTTCAGAACAGTTATCATCTGGAACAGGTCCACCAAATGTAGAATCACAGTAACAGCTGTTTTGTTTTGAATCTGGAGATCCTACTGGATCTGCAGCAGGGGCATCATGTTTGGTTTTAGCTAAGTTATCCATGGAGATTTTGCTGGGTAGTGCAGTCTTGGATGGGCTTATGTGACAGGATTGGTCTGTGACATTATAGGGATGAGTGGATCATTTCTGGGGAACCAGAGGCGATAATATTTAGAAACTTTAAATTTTCTAAGTGTTTTGAGCCCAGAACAGCTCATTGCCCACTGGAAATTGCTTGTCTTGTGCAGATCTTTACAGGGTCTCTGAACTCTTCTGTTCGGTGCAGCTCCTGAAAGCTGTCAAAATAAATGGTACAATATATGTGAGTGCTACTCTCAACAGGTAAGGATTGTGGAAGGGCCCTAGAGACAAGTTTTACTTGTTTAGTTTCTTTGAGGTCAGGAATCTGTTCACTCCTGCTTGCTTACAGTCTCTTCCAGAATAAGCAGGGTAGGCAATAAGTCTTGTAAAAGAAGTACACGGGAAGCTCATGTCTTCTCTAAAAATGACAGCTACCCTTTATGTACAGCAGAAAGGCAGAACTTCCACAAGTCTCTTGTACGTCGTTTTTTTAAGAGCAAGTAAATGAAACAACATAAAAGCTCTCCCTGAACTCCTGTGAGACTTCATGATCAAGGAATTTGGAGAATGAATAAGAAAAATCTTCTGTAAGGGATACTGCTAGAGATGTTATCTATTTGAAAACAGTATCAATGGTTGCAGAATATTTTTAGAGATCTTTTTCCCCCAAGTTTTCAATTTTATTCTGAGCCTGCTGAAAAGCTCAGTGTTCTCTGCTGCTTCAGCTAGTGCTTAGCAGACTGATGCGTCACAAAAAAAATTTCCATGTCAAGGCAGCTGTTTATGGTGAATAGGAGTTAAATGACAAGTTGTTCCAGGAGCACTGGAACAAGCAGAGCCTGATTTTCTCCAGATCTATGTCTCATGATTGAGTTGTTTCCATAACTGGAGCATTTCTTACAATATTTTGCTATGCAGACTCATATTGGGTGATATTTAGAGTCATTGTGCAGGGCTCCCCTCACTGACATTGTATATCGGATGCATTTACAGAGTTTCTTCTTTCTGTTGAGTCACTAATTTTTAACAGTGTGATAAAGGATCACGTCTTTGAGACTTCAAGTGTTTTCCCATCAGTTCTCTGATGGTATTTTAATATTAGTAAAGGACAGATGAACAGATTGACAGGCAGACACATGCCTACACATACATTGTGATCATGTAAGTCCTGTTTCCTTGGGAAAGCATAATAATCTTAGCAAATATTATGCAAACATTACTAAAGGGCATGCAAAACCAAGTTAAATGGATAAGGCAGGATAACTTGAGGAGAAAATGATTAGGAAACAACTCAGAGTAAGTCATACAGCATGGGGTTTTTGTAATGCTAGCAACCAGTGTGCTCTGGTGTTGGTTTAAATGAACATTTGTAAACTGAGTTTGTTTGGAAACCATGCTAGCTTGTAAAATAATGGTGATGCTTTCCTGTAATTTTTTAATAAACAACATATAAAATATGGTAATATATTTTTGTCTAATTTCTGATGGTAGTTGAACACTTGAGACTGAGACTACCCAGCTACATTCCAGAACACATGCCAGTATTTTGCCTTTTCTGTTATACCAAGCTAACTGCTGGGCCCAAGCTATCTCTCTGTAAAAGCACATATTGTATGGTGAAGAGTCAGTCAGCAGAAGCCAAATAATACCTCGGGGTGAAATAATGAGTTTGTTTCTCAATGGCATTTTTTGGCGATGTAACATGGATACAAATGTATATATCTAATTTCAGGCCAGGGTACTATGATGGGCTCTTCATGGGAGCAGAGCGTTGACCTGGTATGAGCTGGTCTGTGTGAGAGATGTACTGTTAGGTCATATAAGAGACTAGAACAATTTGCCTCTGTGATTATACTGACATTGGTCCCTTGTGAATACTGGTGTAAAGGACCTTATTCCTAAACCAGAGTAAGTGAAAATAATAGTGTAGACAATTTGTATACAAGTACATTGTGGTCATCTGATGAGTGGTTTTGATGCTTTGCTTAGAGCTTGCCTGCCATGAGTAAGCAGCCCGTGCAAATCTATTATGTAACGAAACCTGTCATTACATTTCTTGTGATCTGTGAGACACAATTTCTGTGGATCACAGTGTCTTTCTCTACTGACATGTATGCTATTTTTAATGCAATACTTTTTTGTTTTGCAGGTGATTTTCAAAGCTAAGTCAAAATATTCCCCAGAGCTACTGAAATACAGGTAAGGACAATGCAAACATTTAATGTGGTATAGAAGAGTAGCCATGCTCTTTGAGAAACACTACAACTTTTCTAATCTCAGCTATTCCTATTTATATACCAATGTTTTATGATGAACATTCTGAGGCCGCCTTCTTCCTATGACATTTAGAAGACTGTGTCCTTTCCCAACACAAGGACAATTTTTAGACAGTCACATATTTCAACGGCAAATATTTCAAATGTGAGCAGAAAATACCCACCCTGGTGATTTGTTTGCAGGTTCTTAACATTTGTATTGCTAGGAAAATTCAGATCCAGTGCTTTGGTAAAAGAAGAAGAATGATGTGGTTTTTTTTTTGTTTTTTTTTTTTTTTAGGAATGAGTGGGAGTGGGTATGTTTTAATATGTGAGGTCAGTGGAAATAAGGGAATTAGAAGTTTTGGGAAGGTGAGAGAATAATTGTAAAGGGAAAGAGCTAGAGAGAATGGATTCAAATTGATGATGTGTTTGGGAGCTCATACATAACTTCCCCTGACTCCACAGAGTTGAGGTTATGGTAGCTTTGCATTTAGGTGGAGAGATTTGTTTGACATCGTGTTGAGCAGGAGGAACTGCCAGGAAGTACTTAAAAGCACACCAAAGGGCAATAATGTCCAGAAAGCTAAGGAAGAGCTCAATAAACCAATGTTTATTGTGTCAATGCCTAAAAGCCTTAGGTGGGTAATGTTGTTTAGACAGAGGGGACAGAGAGAAGTTGTCTTCATTCTAAAGAAAGAATTTACAATATGAATTCAGGATAAGTGACCAGAATAATTTGAAACTGCAATCTGACTTATTACTTGTGACTGTTAGGAGAACAAAAGGACTATATAAATAAATATCAACATTGTCCTTTCCCTAGAAAGTTTGTCATCCAATTGGATTTTGATACAGTTCGAGGGGCAGTCGTCTGGAGCAAGTGCTTCAGGAACCATGTCTGGTATAATGTCAGTACAAGTGAGAGCAGGCTTGGAGTGGGCTATACTTGTGCTGGTGAGGGCATGGGACATGCAGGGTGTGATGGCCAACTCAGGAATGTGAACCCCAGGCTGAACTGCAGCTTTGAACCTCGCTTTGCACTCCAGTTTTTGTGGCAGGAAATCCAGGAGGATGGGCTGGCAGACAATTACAGCACAGAGCAGGCAGGTCCCCAGCCAGTCCCCAATGCAGGTGTGCCTGGCCATGATGGTGCATGCACACAGGCAAGAGAAACAAAGAGTATCACTTTGCACAAAGCCTGTGCTGCAGGTCAGGGTGGTATAGGACTGACTGTGGACGTGTTCCTGGATGCCTTTAGACGTGAGAACTAGAAGCTT
This sequence comes from Dendrocincla fuliginosa, assembly GCA_035047845.1. Lineage (NCBI taxonomy): Eukaryota > Metazoa > Chordata > Aves > Passeriformes > Dendrocolaptidae > Dendrocincla > Dendrocincla fuliginosa. The sequence continues at coordinate 44,898,158 of JAWWMO010000121.1, forward strand.
TGAACTTCATCTGCTACTGATGTTTGTGACACGGCTCTAGTCCTGAAAACTTCTTGAAAATTTCTTTCTTGAGGCAAAGGGAGCTTGTGATATTTAGTCAATGCCTATGAAGTCACTACATTAGCACCCTCCATGTAGCTCTTGGAGCATTTCTGTTCTAAATACTTATGCATTGTGACTGGAATTACTCATGCATAGACTACCGTCCCCACAATAGCTCCATGTCCACCTTGACTCTTGCCTACTCTATTACTAATACAGATCACTCTTGGATATGGTCTCATTTTTAATTTTTTATTTAGCTCTGTTGGTAAATATTTTCAGTTGTATTTTGTTTTAATATCTAGACCTCTTAGCACGAAGGTCTCAAAAAGCCATATAAATAAAACTGACCTCGTTTCCTTTGCCTAAGGGGCAATTGAAATGGTGTAAGACGTGCATGCCCACAGCTGAGGTCCTGAGTCTTAATTGTAACAGGATAGTGAAAGATGATAGATTTGGATTGGAAGGGACTTTTTAAGATCATGTAGTCCAACCCCCATCCCATGGGCAGGAATATCTTTCATTAGATCAGGTTGCTCAAATCCTGAGGGAGAAATGGATGATGGATGATAGAAAGATCTAAGGCTCAGACAGGTCTGTAGTCTGCATTTACTGAATTTGATTTTTCTTCTTTACTGAATGTTAACTCTTTGATTTGTTCCCCCATTTTCTTTAAAAAGTATCAGAATATATTTCCTGGTATTGGTATTTTTGCCATATATAATGGCACAGTCTATGTATTGACACAGGTCTCAGAAATCAGAATTATTTCAGATACAAAAAACCCCAAAAAACCAAAACCAACACAAAACAAAACAAAAAAAGAAATTAAAAAAGGTAAAAATTGATGAAATCCTATCAGGGATCCAGAATCTTAACCAAACTTTCCTCAGCACATCCTTCATGATATTACTAAAAGAGCTCAAGCTGAAGCCTGTGGCAGCCCAGCTCGATATTTAAATAGCCCCTGTGTCTGCCTCTCTCCCTGGGCTTAGGGATTTCTTACTGTCACTGGGTTTGGATGAGGCTTGCTGTACTATGTATGCAGGTACAAACTTCAGACACTGCATGATTTTAGAGGAAATCACACACAAAATGCAATAGTTTCAAACAGATTTTCCTGTTAAACAAGGCAACTCTCACTGCATTTATATGAGGTTTGATTTTAAGCTCAAAGGAAAACTTACAGGTGCATCCAGACTGACACAGAAAGAACAGAACACCCCAGCATGCACCTTCCCTAGCCAAACCAGATTGCACACAGCTCCTTTAAAGGGACTAGTCCCAGAATGGGGATTAGGCACAATATGCTTTTGAACTTTTGCTTGCACTTTTGCTGGTGCAATCTGGAAGCACCTCTCCTGTCCTGCTTCTCTGTTCTCTAAAAAACTCCATATGATTCTTCATGCATGGTAGGTGCCCTTGTAGTTGAGTTGTAAAGATATTTTCTGCTTCTAATCTGCAGCTGCTGAGACCCTAAAGCTGCCCCAAGAGCGACACCCTTCATGTCCATTAGTGCTTATTCACAAGTTCAGCAACAATACTTCTATTGTCAAATCAGACAGCCGTTTCCCCAGCCACATCATGTTAATAAGGGGGCTGGAAGATCATTATGTGAAGAGCTGCACAAGAGAGTGGCCATGACAGCTCACCCTGGCACGTACGGGAGTATGTGGGCACAAGAGAATGGCAGTGCTTTATTTTTTACTAAACTCTGTCAAGAAGGAGCCTGTCCTGGAAACCTCTAAGCCCTTCATGGTTGCAAACCAGCCTGATGCTGCATGCAGACATGCAGGCTGTACTGCACCAGAAGGTTCTTCTGACTAAGATGAGCAAAAAGAGAGCATGTACTTACTGTTCCACAAGCAAGGCAGCATGTAAGAGTGTACCTTTCCTTGTAAGCCCAAATCCCCACAAGGGCAGTAGAGATGAGACTATTAAATAGCCTTTGGGAAGGGGATGAAAGGAAGAGACATGACCACTGTTGAAAGACTTTTGAGATACTAATAAAAACCACCATTACGACTGGGAACTACATTCTCCAGAGGAAGCCATGCAAGAGAAGAGCTTCAGAACTGCAATGCTTTCAGCATTAGACTATGAGGTTTAAAGGAACTACCTCCAGTTGATTATCTAAAAACAGAACCCTGCCCTGGAAAGTTAAGAATGAGCACAATCTTCCCCCTGAGAGGGAATTTCCGTGCTTGGAAAGGAAAAAACAGCATCCTTGCTCACTGCCAGATATAACAGTAAAGAAGGGCATTGATTCACAAGCAGAGGCTTTTGGGCTTTCAGTTCCCTCTGTTAGACATTTAAAAGGTCTCAAATATATACACCCTCCTTTCTTGCACTCTGAAAAGAAGCCAGCTATTCTTCAGCTTTGTAGCTGCATTGATACTAAACCGAAAGAACCACAGAATGACGGAATATGCCAAATTGGAAGGGACCCACAAGGATCATCGAGTCCAACCCTTAGCCCTGCACTGGAACATCCCCAGGAGTCCCACCATGTGCCTGAGAGTGTTGTCCAAATGTTTCTTTAACTCTGTCAGGCTTGGTGCTGTGATCACTTCCCCAGGGAGCCTGTTCCAGTGCCCAAACACCCTCTGGGTGAAGAACATTTTTCCAATATCCACACTAAACTATCCCCCCTGACACAAGTTCAGGCCATTCCCCTGGATCCTGTCCCTGGTCACCACCAAGAAGAGATCAGTTCCTGCCCCTCCTCTTCCCTTCACGAGGAAGTTGTAGACTGTAATGAATTTTCCCTTCAGTCTCTTCTTCTCTAGGCTGAACAGACCAAATTACCTCAGCTGCTCCTCATACGGCTTCCCCTCAAGGCCCTTCACCATCCTCATTACCCTCCTTTGGACACTCTCCAACAGCTTAATATCTTTCTTATATTGTGGCACCCAAAACTGCACACAATATCCAAGGTGAGGCTGCGCCAGTGCAGAGCAGAGTGGGACAATCCCTTTCCTTGACTGGCTGGTGATGCTTTGCCTGATGCCCCCCAGGACACTCCCAGCCCTCCTGGCTGCCAGGGCACTGCTGACTCATACTCAACTTGCAATTGACCAGGACCCCCAGGTCCCTTTCCTGGCACTGCTTTTCGGTATCTCATTCCCCAATCTGTACAAACAGCCAGGGTTGCCCCATCCCAGGTGCAGAGTCCAGCACTTTCCCTTGTTGAACTCCATATGGTTGGTGATTGCCCAGCCCTCTAATTTGTTGAGGTCTCTCTGCAGGGACTCCCTGCCTTTAAGAGAGTCAACAGTTCCTCCCAGTTTTGTGTCACCTGCAAACTTGCTTAGGATCTGTTCCAGTCCTTCATCCAAGTCATTTAAGAAGATTTTGAAGAGCACAGGGCCTAAGATGGAGCACTGCAGAATCCCACTAGTGAATATGAATGAAAAGAATATGAATGTGTGAAAGAAAAAGATCCCTGTTGTGTAAAGTATTTTTAAACAGTCAGAACTGGATTCCTCGGGGACAGTCTGTATGTTTGCTGTAAGCCAAATTCCAAGTTCCCAGCAGGCATGCAAAGCTGTGGCCAAAACCTCTTGTTCAGTGACTGCAGATTATGAATCTTATCAGTAATTGCCTTGGTCAGCAATGATAATGAAGTCAGCAGCAAATACCTGAGATAGAAACATGCCTTTTTTCTTTTTTTTTCTTCTTCTTTTTTTTTAATTTTTTTTATTTTTAAGTGGAAAGCTCCACAGCTCTGTGTAGGAGTAAAGAGGAATTAGAAGCAGCTTTACTTATATTGCAGGTATCAGTGTTGGGTTGGTGGGGAATAAAAAAACAGATGGAGAAAACCAGTCCAACTCCCAGGCTTGTGTCTGTCATGTTTCTGTTCCAGTTCTGCTTTTCTGGTTGTGTAAATGAACATTTTTTTCCTGGCAGAGATGGCAAAATGCCAAGCCAGAATCAATATGCATGGTTAAATTTATTGATGTTTCTTTCAAGGGGTTGACTGTGACCAAATTATTTAGGAAAGGGGACAGAGAGAGATGCTGGGGAACCAGTAATGCAGAGATTTCTTCTGCTGTTAGACACTTCTCTAATTTAATATGAATTCTGGTGGCAAACATCAGTAGTTGCTGATGCCTCTCATGTCAGCAGTGCTGTAGTAAGTCCAGGGTCAAAAGCATTC
>JAWWMO010000121.1:44902458-44944244 GCA_035047845.1 Dendrocincla fuliginosa
ATTATTTAGGAAAGGGGACAGAGAGAGATGCTGGGGAACCAGTAATGCAGAGATTTCTTCTGCTGTTAGACACTTCTTAATACTAATTTACACTAATTTAATATGAAATCTGGTGGCAAACATCAGTAGTTGCTGATGCCTCTCATGTCAGCAGTGCTGTAGTAAGTCCAGGGTCAAAAGCATTCCATTCCACGTAACTTAACCTTTTGAAAGGTTTCTCCTGGCAGTGAGTAACCAGAGAGTTTATGCTGTATACGAAGTGCACACTCTAAGTAAGTACATGTATTTTAAGTAGTTGTTAAGAACTGTGCTGTTGTATTTCTGCTGCAAACAGTCTTCCATGTTTTGCTGCTTGATGTTAGTTTTTTTTACTTATAGCTTGTTGTGTAACTGTAAAAACAGGTTTGAAACAAGCTAGGTTAATCTCTTCAGCAATCTGGAGCACTTTGATTTGGGCTCAGGCAGCTGGTTACTCTGTCAGCTGTGGTAGCCCAACACATGCAGATTTCATTGCTCAGAGTTCAACGTCTGTCTCATGACTGACACTTGCTGAACAATGTCTCTAAAACTGTTTTCTCCTTGCTCTCCCAGGTTGCCCCTCTACCTGGCTTCTCTTTTCATAAGTCTCCTCTTCCTCTTGGTGAATTTAACATGTGCAGTATTGGTGAGGACACAGAATTCACAGAGAAAAGTCATTGTCTCTGTCCGGGTGGCAATTAATGACACGTTGTTTGTGCTGTGCGCTGTTTCACTCTCTATCTGCCTGTATAAGATCTCCAAGATGTCTTTAGCCAACATTTACTTGGAGTCCAAGGTAAGGTACATTTTCGGTTCTTTTCATTACCTTCTGAGAGACAAGGACACTGCAATATAAAGCCACACAGTTCTTTAGATTCCCTGAGAGCTGGAGGCCTTAAACTTCACAGCTTGCACTTGGCTGGCCATCCTGTTCAGTACATGAATTAAATACCAAGTGGTACCAAGGGAGCTTTTGGCTAGCACTGTGATCCCAAGTATTTTTGAGGCAGAGTTTATAGAACTTACTGGCTGGAGTTTCTCACAGTTCTTTTTCAAGTGGATACTGCTTTCCCCAGGTCCCTGTCTGAAGATCAGTTCATTGCAGTACTGCGACATAGAAGTGGCCTATACTTTGGGATCATTTGGCTGTCAAATCATTAACTAAGTTAACTGTTTAAGGTAGCAGCATGCTGAAGATAAGTCAGAGAAATATGAATCTCCCTTTATACATTTGCATATTCTCCTATAGATAATGAGAATGTGTTTTAAAAGACTTAATACATTATAATTCAACCAACTAGGGAGAAGGGGTAAAAAGTTTCTCTTATTACTCCAAAGAAGATTCTTTAAAGAAATATTGTTAGTTTTACAGCTTTGGACACATTGGAGCTGAGTGGCATCACATCAGCATGCAGGGTTATTATAAAATCAGTGAAGATGTTTTGCATCTCTAAATAGTGAAACAAGGCTTTCAAAGGTCCTTGCATTTGCTGTAGACAGATACATTTTTAATTATTAGTTTAACCAATTGCCATTACCACAACAAACCTTTACAAAATGTAAGTTTCAGCTGTTATTTAGAAAATCTGATAATAAAATTCCTCTATTCATTTACTTAATCAGATGAAATAAGTACATTTCCTGTTTAATCAAATCTGACCGTACTGCACAACAACTGAAAGTTCAGGGCTGAGTAGATTTTAAAACACAGCTTAGTTTGTTTTGTTTCTTTCAAGCCTGTCATTTGCTGACCAAAGGGCAGGGGCAGTGGATTATTATTTTTACTAGTAAGAAGAGTTTTTCTGCTGCTGCAAATCACAGAAGTATAAATCTCTGTAACAAAGCAGTGTTTACCTAAAGGAGGCTTTGGTAGACTACTTTATTCAGTTTCCTCCTCCTGCAGGAAACCCAATCTTTTTTACTTCAAGCTATTTCACAAAAAGCCAAACAAAATCTAACATTATTGCAGACAGGAAAGGGCAGAACACTCAGCTGATTAAAGTTTGAACGTGGAAATGACAATTAGTGAGTGTTTTGCTCCTTTCTGATGACCTGAAATGGGAGTTCCTCTGGGAATTTCCAGTAGGGTTTGACTGCACATACTTTAGGGATATGGATGGCTGGAACTCGCAGTGGAAAAACATCCTTGTTTTATCTGTTACTGTTATGCCAAAAAACTAGCTAAAGAAGAAAAATCCATTGTTTGCAGTGATATGACAGAAATAGTGTTGGAGATAATGCATGCTCTGTGGTGCATGTAGATAGGCATCGGTACTGGCAGCCATTTATTTGCATCTCCCATCTGCTGGCATGTATCATCTGACCACATGTGAAAACACATTCATCTCCCTGACCTGGCATGGGGGACCATCCTGGTTCTGTGTGCCAGTGCTATGACAGCACAAAGATGGTGCACAGCCCTGCCCTTAGGTGCTGGCTTGGGCCAGTTCTGTGCTGGCCAAAAGCATCCTGTAGTGGGACATGCTATGAACTTGGGGCTCCCCCTATTTTCTGCAGGGGCCTGTGACTCAAAAAGGATTTCTCTGGCTTTATTTTCACTGCTGCACTCTTACTCTCCCAACCCACTAAGTGTATTTGACTGGCTGCAAAACCAGGAGATGTTTTTATCCCGTTTCTTGTATTTGTTGGGATGGAAGTTTGGTAAATCTAGCACCTTTAACTATTAGCTATTGAACAATGACAGCTATGTAGGGGAATACTGACCCTGTTCCGCTCTTTGCTTTTGCTATCCTCAGTCTGTAAATGCCACTGAGCTGGGATATGGTATGTGCCAGTCAGCAGCTTCTCTCTGCTCTCTCACTCTTGGTTTCCATGACAGCATCACTGACTTGTTAGCTTTGAAGGAGAACAGAGAAGTGCCTAGCAAACATTTCCTCTTTGAGGCATTTCATGCTTTCTGGTCTTGCCACAGCTTTCACCACTGCCTGCTATGGATCTGATTTCAGTTCCTATGTAGCAGCAGCCTCTTGGCTCACTCCTGTCACGGCTGCAGGTTATGGCCTGGTGAGTGGTGGTTGTTCCAGCATGTTGTAAGCAGGAACTCAGAGACATTGGCTACACAGGGGATTCTGTAATACTTCTGAGCCTGACTGTTTCCTGAATTAACATTATTCTGCTGCAAAATCAGGCAAGCTAGTTTTATGCAAGCTTTTCTGATTAATCCCTGAGCTTGTCTTAATTTATAGTAATTGGGGAGTGCAGACTGAGGAGCTGGGCTGACAGAGCTGCAGGGACAATAGCCAGAAGCATGGGTGAGCAGCAGCAGAGCACTGGTAACCTCCTGAAGGCCAGGAATTCAGGACATGGTGGCTTGGTGACTTTCTCTGCTACTTAACTAGCCATTCTGCTATGTCTGATCTACCTGCCGCAGCGCTTTGGACCTCTGCTTCTTGGCTGCAAACCTGGAAGCAGAATGTGTGAACAGAGGGAATAGAACACAGGCTTTCTAGTCTCCTGCACTCGTATAAGTAATCCTGGTGGGAGGAGCAACTTCCCTTTTGGCCTCTCTCTCTCACAGAAATGAGAGGAGCCTGTCTTCCTCCTGATGTGGGTCTCCGCCAGGAGAGGGAGGGGACAGGGTTGGTGAAGCAAATGACTGCAAGGTAACTTGCCTCTAAAAGCACACAGAGCTTTAACCGATCTTTCCTCCTTTGGCTGAACAAAGCACTATTCCAGAGCCAGCTGCAAAAAATTTACTTTGAACTTCTTTCAAAGCCAGTCCCATTTTTTTATCTGCCTGCCTCTTTGATGAGACTCACACAGATCCCTGTAGCCATGGCTCCTGGATTCCTTCCTTTCTTCCTGCCGCCAATGCTGTGGTCAGGCATCTCATTTACTCCTCTTACTGGATTAGGCTCTTTCCCCTGCTCTGTCCCTCTTTTCTCTGTAAGGCTTAGGAACTGTTGTGATTTCACACTTGTAGTCCCATTCCTCCCCTTGTGCCCAAGCTGCTGCTCAGACTGCCGTGCCATGGTCACTGCCCATAGTCTATGCTTCCACTTTGTCTCTCTGCTCCGTGTTGACATTAGCTAAGGCCGGATGTTCTGTTCCTGTCTGTGCTGTGTTTAACTGCTGACTGTGACGACCTGCTCTGTACTTAGGAAATAGGTGCACAGCCAGCAGTTGTAAAAAGATGCAAGGTTGCATCGTGATAGCTAGCCAGCATCTAATACAGGATGCTCTGTAGCTAGTGCAGAGCTGAAGGCTGAATTCTCTCGCTCCACCTCATACCAAGTGTGCTTTCATTTCTCTGAAAATAGCACTTGTCAATAAATTGTAGGAATTAGTGGCAGCCCATTTTGCTAAGAGCTGGAACAGATACCGTTGCCTGGAAACCACTGTACTTTTAAAATACAGGAATATACATAGTATAGCGTATACTGACCAAACAGGGGAGGACAAAAAGTCAGTTGCATTAGACAGAGTAGCATGACAACCCCCGAAGTCCATGCAAAGCGATGTTGTTCTCAACTTCTCTTATGGATAATAACCTGTGTTTAAATCTCTTCCAGGGCTCATCTGTCTGTCAGGTGACAAGTATAGGAGTGACTGTTATACTACTTTATACCTCACGAGCATGTTACAACTTGTTCATCTTATCATTTTCCCAAACGAAGAAAGTCAACTCTTTTGATTATGATTGGTACAATGTATCAGATCAGGCAAGTATGAAAATATCTGCTAACTAGAAAACCTCATTCTGTATGTCATGATTAATTTCCTGAATGCTATGGCAGGAGGAGTAAATATATTAAAATAATTTTTTTTCCTTTTAGTCAATGCACTAAGGCTGTTTTGCTCCAGGAATGAAAATTTATGGTAATTTTGGCATAAGGAGAGTAAAAACTCCAACTCAGTGCTAAAAGAAAGAAGTAACCACTAGGCAAATAATTTTTTTAAAAAAATCAATCATTAATTTACCTTGATTTCATTGTCAAAAGAAAGAGCACCTTTTATAAAAAAGACAGGTATTTTGTCAATTATAAAGAATGTATTGTACTTGGAGAAGCAGAAAAACAGTGCTTAACTCCAGTGAAACTCTCAAATCATCATAAAATGTCCCGTTACCATCAGGACTATGGAGCTATTTACATTAATTCTCTCATTAACATGACAACTTTTGTACTTTGAGGATAAGGCTAAGGTTCTTCCTAACCTTTCATTGCAAGTGACAATTTAGATTGAAAACTAACAGTGATAAAAACACTAAAGAAAACAGCAGGGGATTCTTTGCGGAACTTTATGAAATTTGGGCGTTCAGCTGCTTTTTCTGCTTTGAAGCAGGTAGTTAGGTCCCAGTACTTTTCCAGCTCTGTCAAGATTAGGCAAAATGACAGGCCTAGGTCTAGATCATGAGTATCTTTTGTTTGGCCTGAAAATCCCAGCCACTTGATGTCTCCCCACTCTCTCAGCAAACACCTGCAGACCAAAAGCAGTGTTCCCAGCCATGCAAGGGCCTTGTGTTGCCAGGGTGGCCAAGAAACCTGGAGCCATTAACAACTTTGTGTTAAGCAGTAGATAAAACTGTAATTAAGACATAAGTAAACAGTAGAACTTGTTTACAAGCCCAGGGGAACTTGTTATGAGTTAGCTGAGCAGTGTCTGTCAAGGGACCTCCAATCAACCGTGCTGCAGTGCAGAGAAGAGGAGGGCAGCTAGGAGTTGCCAGTCTGTGTAATTAGAACACACAGGTTTAGGCAGAAGGGCACTAGGTTCTGACTTGCTCCCTGAATCAAACATTTTCCCTCTTGCTGAGGCCTAGAGTGTTGCCGCTGCTCCTCCTGACCCCTTGCAGGGGACAATTCTTGTGCTGACTCCCGCAGTCTAGAGTAAAGTGGCTGGATTTATAGCCAGACCATTAGTCCTGTTTCCTCTGTGGAGGCAGAGGTTGTTCATAGGGAGCTCACTGGAATGCTTTAGGCTTTGGGCCACTACTACATTTTCTGAAAATCTCTTCTGATTTGTGACATTAGGGTTGCATGAATTTTGGTGTAAAGTATTTGAACTATATGTAAAGGGCCTGGAACTAAGGAGTGCATACTCAATTTGATACCAGAATGAAAAGTCACTTTGAAAATTACAGCTGAGTGTTTGTACTTGAGTACAGCCTCAGGTCACTGGTCAGAAACACCCTTTTCTCTTCTGTACAAAACACATCTAAGGACAGGGTTTGCCCTCTGCAGCTATGGGGAATGGTGGAAATCTAGAGAGAAGATCAAAGCTAATGCTACTGTAACAGCAGGGGTAATCAAACTTACAATGTGCACCAATTTGAAGCAAGCAAAGCCTTTCATTTTTAAAAGCAATGCCCTTGAACACTGATTGTTCCTTTACTACTATTCCCAGCTGGAAAAAGACTGGAAAACTAGTTTCTCCTTACTGGATTTGATTACTTAATCAAATGGTTTCTTGCCAGGCTTTCAAACTGGGAAGACCCTGTATTAAACTTTGATTTTGCTGAAGGAAAGAGAGGAGAAGGAGGAGGAGGAAACATAGAAGGAAAGGGAAGTCATGTACCCAAGACAGCATATTGATTTGTCTAGTATGCCTTTAATCATTACCCAGATTAATCTGGCTCTACTGAATGGAATCTCTTGCCGTGTTGTCACTTAAATACAGAACTTCATAAGAAGACAAGTTACCTACTGCATCTTTAAACGAGCTGCCATCTTTATTTTAAAACACTTTTCTCTTTTACTTTTCAACAGGCAGATCTGAAATGTCAGCTGGGAGATGCAGGTTACATAGTGTTTGGAGTGATCCTTTTTGTCTGGGAGCTCTTGCCTACTTCCTTGGTTGTGTATTTCTTCCGTGTCCGAAACCCTACAAAAGATCTCGTAAGTGGAATTTCTTAGGGTATTTGTTAATGTAATGTCCAGACAGGTCTGGAGGGCTCAGCTTCTGCAGGAGCTTTTGCTTCTTTACATTCTGATTTATCTTTTTCAAACTGTCCTTGACAGAATAAAAGCAACCCAAACTTTCTACTTCTTTATGCTAACTCCTCATGAAAGAAACTCATCATATTTATCCAGAAGGAAGGCAAAATGTTTCTCAGGCATTTTGCCTTAAAAATCAGGAACCTTCTTAAATTTAGGGACATCTTTCCTTTGAGTTTCTACAGCACTTTACTGGAGTCAGTGAAAAACAAGTTTGATATCCAAACTTGGGATGTTTCATCACATAGCAGTGAAAATGGTTGTGTGCTAACTGTTCAATGGTATGTATGAAATAACAGGTGGGATTCTTTCAGTCCTGTACCTATGGACTTGTTTCTAAGTCAAAGACCAGTGGCCATAATAAGCACTTGCTGATTTGTTTTTTACTTCATCAGAGCAGAAATTAAGGTGTGAGTTGTAAGCATAATTCCCTGTAAGTATTCTTAATACCTAGGTAGTTAATGGATGGACAAGCATCTTTCTATAGCTGCAGGCAACACCTCCAGGTTAGCATAGGACATGCTGGTTGACAGGCACATGGAGAACACCAGCCCTGCACTACAATTACTGAGGTAATGCTTCTGTTTCTGTAGAACAGACAAAACCAAAGATAATGTTCCCCAAAAAGGATGTCAATGGTACACACACAAGTAAGAGAAGCAAATAATAGAATAATTTTTTAGACAAGGTAATGGTTTTTATTCTCATATGAACATTTCAGAGGCAATGATAAAACCAACCTGAAAAAGGAAGTAATACCTGACATTGCACTATGAAACCCTATGGTCTCCAACATCCATCACTAGAAAAATCTCAGCTCCACTTCTGCTTAGGAGTTAGCCAGGACAACTGCAAAGACAAGAAAAATTTCAGATATAGTCCAGTGAGACTGCTCTTCTAAAAAGTGACCACAGAGTGATCTCATTTTACTTAGTAAGGCTAGACCTGGTGGACAAGTTTGGATAGTGTGTGGAGATTCACAAGAGCATGAAAATAAGGGAAGTAGCCTAATCACTCCTTTCAAAAAGCTGATCCCATGGAGACGTGGAATCCTACTCAAATGAGAGTTCAAATGGAGTCACACAGGCAATACTCTCTCACAAGTCAAAGAGCACTGCAGTAACACATAGAACATTATATGTTTGCATTGTAATTTGCAGAAAGCCTTAAATCTCCAACTTCACAGAGTTCAGAAGAGCCAGTCAGTGATATCACTTTTATGGGTACCCTTTTTAGGGTAGACATTATGGGTCTGTAATTTTTAATTTTTTTTTTTTACATATGACAAGAGGAAAACCAGAAACAACGTTAGAACGAAACAAAAAAATGAAGACTGCAGCAAGGGAAAGCTGAACTTCAGTGCCAGAATGCCACAAGAGGGAGACCAAGAGCCGCAGGACTTTAGGCTAATGCGTTCGGGTGGCTGTCACAGCAGTTAGGTGTCAGTGACTGAAAAGACTTACCCAGAAAGCATGGTGTTAGAATTAAAACAAACCCTCCTCTAGTTAAAAAAAAAAAAAAAAATAAATTACAACTTTGATTTAATAAAAATCCAAAATATTCTTTATTTTTAATAAGGAACAATCCCAAGAAGCAGTGGTTCTTTGTTTTTATGTTTTGTTCAGGACTTCAGAAACAAGAAGTTTGAGTAGAGGCATCCTGCATGCAGCATTGTTCAAATGTGAAGTTCCTTTCCACAGGCGATTATAGCCTGGAAAGAGCTGTCTGTCAGTTTTGGTGCTGACACAGGTTCATCACTGCAGTGTATGGCCCTTTGCCTTGCCATACCTTCCATCAGACATGTTGGAAAGGGGGACATGACAGAGGTGCACCTACCTTTACTTCACCTTTGCCAAAGTTATTTATTATCCAAAATAAAGGGGGAAATTAAACCGCTCTCCTGCTTAAGGCCAAGGAGAAGATGTTATCCTGGTTTATCCACAGGTGCAGGGAACCCTTTCCCTGGGGATGGATGCAGTGGATGAGGCTCCGCTGGGTCCTAAATGTCCCTCTGCACCGTTTCCAGAATGAAACTGACCTCTCGAATCTTGTATGTTTTCTGTTTTCATAGGGAAATAAAACGAAAATGCTTTGTAAATCAAGGAGTTGCACGTACACTCCCTTCTTTGTTTTATTAATGGACCTGACCTTGGGATTTCACCCTCACTGCACTATAGGGTAGATACCAAAATTGCTCAGTGAGAGTCTAAGGGGCTTTTCAGGCATGGTTTCACCACGCAGTGTGCCAGGCTTCAACATGATCAGTTCCTGAGGCAAGGGAGGTAAGGCACTAGGAGTGTGACCAATGTGGGAGGTAAAATCAAATCTCTTTAGGTGTTTCATATCTTTCAGCTTTTCAGCTTCTTCCCTACTGCTCACTTCAAGTCAGCTGTCCAGGATGGATAGGAATTCAGCAGACAGGTTAAATGCAGACTGGAGGGTGGATTCAGAAATGAGTCATGTGTTAGCTAAGAAATAAGGGTGAGGAAAAGTTGTTGAGATCAGTAGACTATCACTGTGCTGATAGAGACAAACAGAGAATGCAAAATTATTTCTGTTGCCTACAGAAAATGTAAAATTGCCTGTTTCATTTTGGAAACCAGGAGGTAAGTCTGCAGTATCTTCTTTTACAAATCGGGCACCAAGAAGTTTATCTATCTGGTACAAGTACTGACTGAGGTTTCCCTTCCCTCAGGCCAGTGCAGGAATGGTCCCAAGCCATGGCTTCAGTCCCAGATCTTACTTCTTTGACAACCCTCGCAGATACGACAGCGATGACGATCTAGCATGGAACATTGCGCCACAGGGGGCACAGGGCAGGTGAGATACAGAAGGGAACTGCTTGCTTCCCGAAACAGAAACCGGAGGAGGAACAACTCTGACACACTGCAAAAAAACACTGATGTAAATGTTCTAGCTGCAATTGTTGCGTAAATCCCAGGGAAGGGTGAGGGGAAGCAGATGGGGAAACTGAAGTGGAAAGGTAGCACTGAGTGACTGTGGGGATCCAGGGGCCCCATAGAGGCTACAGAGACACAAGAGTGAAAATGGTTACATAATTTAAGAATTGTAGGAGCATACTGTGCTTGGAAAAACGAAGGTCAGATCTTTGGGTTGCATGTTTCACTCTCTGTTTCTTCCAAGAGTGGCTTAAGAAGTGCCATTTACTCATTCAAGTGTGTGAGCAAGGCAGTCTAGAGAAACAGCTGTCTTCCTGCTCAGGGAGAGCAGTGAAGAGCTCGACAGCGCAGGCAGCAGCTTGCGATGATGGCAGTGAGAAGACCTTCAACTTATAGGTTGCCCTGTAACATGGCTAAATGTCTTGACTTAGTGCCATGGTCTAGGAACCATGGTGGTAGTGGATCAAGGGTTGGACTTGATGATCTCAGAGATCTTTTCCAACCTGGCTGATTCTATGAGGGTTACCTGAAATGAAGGGAGCATTTGCTTTCCCACATACTGAAAGCTTAGGAAAATCCACCTAATTGCTGAAATTCCACACAGCCCAGAACTGGCACAAAAATACGTTTTTCTCTGTAGTCACTGTCTCTGAGCCCAGACTAGGGTTCAGTAAAGCTAAATACTCACTATTTAGAGTTATCAACTATCCTACCCCTGCGTTCATTAGTTTCTCACATGGTAACTAAACCCACGGAGCATGCTGCAAGGTGGTGTGTGCCAGGCTGGTATACAGCCTAGAGCCAGAGGCACCCTCCCTTCCACACAGAGCCATCAGGGAACCAGCCACATGCATTGTCTCACACTGCTCATGGGAGAAGTGCCAGCACAGCAGAGCTGCTAATCCCAATCCCTTGGACATGGAAGGTTTAGGTCTGTCACTGACAGGCCCTTGCACTGCCAGGACTTGGCAGGGATGAGCAGCACCATTTCTGGGATTTTCAAACAGCGAATCAGAAACTGGAGGGTCTTTAGTGAACTAGGAGGACCAGGAAACAGATAAGTTGAGAACACATGGGCCAAAATAATTAATAGATCAGAAAAATAAACAGCTGCCTGAACCCCTGGTTGGGGGTTTATTTTATGTTTGCTCTTCAGCATGAGAACTTCCTCTACATGGTTTGGATTTTTCCCACATTCACTAACCAAGTATCTACAGAACCAACCTGCTAGGTACTAATTCTTCTGCTTTCTTTCTAAGTTTCTCTCCAGACTACTACGACTGGAGCCATCAGAACAACAGCTTCATGGCTTACATAGGATCCCTCCAACAAGATCCAGCACTGGACACAGACCGGCCAAGCCCTATATAATGTCAATCAACAACAGCATTCCAGGACATTCCGATATTAAAACAAATATTCTGAAAAACAAAGCTTAGCAACTTTTCTTCACCTTTTGGTTTTTAGAAGTGCTCCTGTGCACAGATAAATGAAGAACCTTGCCACGAGCTTTCCATAGTTCAAGGAGAAGTATAAGCTAATGATTTAAACTTCAAAGACTGTTCCAATTAATACCTTGTTCTAAGTCATGGTGTTTTTGGCTTCGAATAGAGTTGTTAAAAGTATAATTTAATCATTTTTATGCTCATTTTAAAAGAGCATATTTCATGAAGTGAAATGACAATTATTTTCTAAGTATTTTTATTTTTACACTGTGTATTAGGTTAGAAATACATGATTATGACCAATATACTGTAAACACACGGATGGGTTTTTCAAATGCATGACAGTTGAAATTCTTACATGCACATAAAAGCCTGTAAGGAAAAAATATCAACCCAATTAAATACTGTCTTTTCAAGTTATCTCTATGTTCTCAGAGCAAAATTTACTCCTTGGATATCACTGCTTACTCAGTGTGGCATGATAGTTGGAGGTTAAAGTCATCTGTACACTGCTTTCTTCTAAGAAAGCAAAAAGTTTGTATCTTCTCAGCAGCTCTAGGGACAGCACCCAAAGAGTAGAGATGGGCATGTGCTCTGACTGGAGCATTGTGAAGTGCAAAACAGGCTCAAAAATGTCTCTGTTTGAAAAACTAAGGTTATGTGATCATTTCCATCAGTCAGAGCTGGGTATATTACATAGAAGAGTAAGTCAAATACCTAGCCAGGAAGAGGGATACATAGAACAGTATATACCTGCTTATTTATTTATTAAGAGCCTGGGAAGTGCAGTCTAGGAATAGAACAAGAGCCAGGAGTACACAAAGCAGAAGAACCCCAAGTCTGCCTTTCTACATAATGAGCAGAAGGTCAGCAAAGCTGTGCTTCATCCTTGTACCTTCAGGGATAGATATAGCAAGCTGTGGTGGAAATGGTGGATAAATACCACTCCAGGATGCAAAATGTGCACAGGGCAAGCCTAAAAGTAATTAATACTAATCTCTAAGGCAACCAGGAACCCTGACTCTACTTCAGGTCTTTTTACTGTGCCCAGTGCTCTACAGTGAAGAGCTCTGCATCCCCAATACCTCTATGTGAAACAAATATCGTAACTCAATTCACACAGCCCTTGAGAAAAACATACGACTTCTAGTTATCTTTACTTCTATAAAAGTAGTTCATTTTGAGGTGTATTACAGCATCCCCAAATGACGGACAGGCTTTGTATTTTCCTCATGCTCAACTTCAGGAAGTCCAACTAGGCAAGAATTCTTGTGTACACTTCACTGAAAATCTACGGGGAGGGGAAAAAAAAAAAAAGGAGGCGGGGTAGATCTGATCAAATCTGCTTGAAAGCCAAAAGCACAGTAGTGCCACACTCACACATCCAGTCTTCCACAGGGGCTTTGGGCTTTGTGGTCTTTATACTGAAGTCAAAGCATGAGCCTTGTCTCCAGCAGAAGTAAACATTGCCCTCCCAAAGCTTCCATTGCCATCTTGATGTATGTTCACTGAATAAAAAAAGCCAATTAACTATCAGCTAGATTTAAAAAGGTGCCACAGGGTTGAAAGAAAAGAAATTGTATTAAACCTTTTGGAGATCTACAATTGTAATTGTACAAAACTGCCCGAAGACTTAGTGCAAGAGAACTCTGCAGGAATTTTATTTTCTTCACAGTGTATATAGCTGCACAGCAAAAAATTAAGAGAATCCTGCACTTGAAACAAGGTTAACCCCTATGCCATGGTATGCATGCAAAAAAGTGGAAGGACAAGTGACTATAACCAACCATAGTAAGGAAGAAAATACTCTCAAGCAGAGAAAATTTAAACAACATGATAAGTAAGATCTTAAATTTAATCACTATGATTATCACAACCTGTGTAACAGATACTTACCCACCTAAACTGGGAATGAAATATGCATACCAATTTTTAGGAAGAATTTCTTAAAAATGCATACTCGGAAAGAAACAGAGCTGCAGAAACCGTTTCAGGGAAATAATTCAACATGAAGGGGCCCACTGGGTGAACCAACCAAAAAATATTTACAAAATTGATGTTATTCACTATTCTGAGAAAAGGACAGAATGGACTTCATTTTAAAATTAGCCTTTTTGTCTCTTAAAACAATTGGGGCTAAATCTGTACATATTCATATAGAAACATGCTGTAATTCTGCCACATGGATTTATGATGTGAGGACACACTACAGTGCACTGTAAACAGCAACAGATACACAGGTTATTCATCTTTTGAATGCAATTGAAGTGAGAATGAAAATCTGCTCATCTTAAGTTTAAATTAATGTCACAAAAATAAATTCACTTGTATAATATCTACCAAGCGCAGTTGAAGGGTAAATGAAAAGCAAAAAATATATTTTCAAATGAATCCCCAAAAATTACATTCACAAAAAGAAGTTGTAGCAGAAAATACTTTAATTTGCATCTTGTAGATTCAAACATAGCAAAGATTCAGAAGTGTTTAGATCTCAGTAAGCAGTTCCAACACTGATTTTGATTTTAATAAATATTACATTTTAATAGGGTAGCTATATGGAGAAACTGTAAAGTGATGAATTGCTGATTGCTACTTTATAAACATGAGCATTAAGATTATTTACAACACATTACAGGTCATTTCCCAGAAAAGCACAAAGCAAGGTCAGATGAAGGCAACCCAACCATCAAAACACAACTCAAGAAAGTGTGGCACAGTGTATTTCATGCACATATAATGACAGACAGCAAGGATCATCAGCTGAAAAGTAGGAAAACACTTTTATTATTCCAGCTTACACAGCTCTCTATAGTTCATTGTTTTAAATCTATATTCTGACCTTCTTCTTCAGGCACTGAAGAGCAAGTTGTACAGCAACAGTGCCCTACTTTTTACCTTTGCAGTTTGCACCAAGGCTCTTTTTTTACCATTTCACACAAGTCTTCTTGACTTGTGAACAATTAAAGATTTTTGTCTTTGTCTTCTCACTACCTCTGGGATTACAATCATTGTGTCATTTGTACAAGGAAATGTACTGTTATTCTGAAATTAATGACAGACAATGTTAAGAAGCTGATCTGCAACAGGGAACTGGAATTTAAAATAGTTTACAGGTTGTGGACAGTGTAACTAACCTTATTCTTTAGTATAAAAACAGAGGTGTAAATCTCTAAAATTTAATTGAACATATAAAGAACTAAGTCATCCAACTCACACAGCAAAATTTTATAGGCAGCATAGTCACAGAATGTACATCAAATACAGTAAAAAAAGATGGTGACAGGAAAATTTTTTCAACTAGATTCGTTACAGGAAAAATCTTATGTCCTATCTCTACAATGACAGTGAAGTGAAATACCTTCCATATTTGATCATTAAGCAAGATGCACCTTCAAATACTTCCCCACACACAAAATTTGCTGTTCAGTTGCATTCCTGTGTTTCCATGACACAACGAAAAAGAAGAAAAGCTTCCCATCTCTTTATGTCCTTACCCAACATTACTAACCTTGCCTGCATTGTGCCAACGAGGGCTGCAAGGAGCAGGTGCCCAGGATCTGCACACCTGAATCTCTCACCTGTCTCATGAGCAAGTGCATGATGCTACTTCAGTATCTGTTGATTTTAGCCAGGCACAGGTGGAAAAAAATCCAAAAATAGCAAGTTGCATCCCCAGGCAGAGGTTGGAAGTAATTCACTTTCCCCACAAAGCAAGGGGAAAAAAGGAAGAAACATTTCTGAGATTCAGGTCCTTCCTGGGGAAGCACAGACAATACAATTGGGATTTTTCAATTAGAAAATCCTGCCTAAAGCTTTAGGCAATGTAATATATAACAATGAAGATAAATCCCAGCTATACAGCATTCCTCACACAAGTGAGTCTACAGGTTCTAGCCCTTGCAGGTCTATCCAAAAGGCAAGGAATTAATGGCCAACTGAAAACTGCACTCTTTCAATATATTACAATTACTCAAAAGTTTTGGATACTTGGGGTGTAACTCATTTACTGAATACAGCTGTTCACATCTGAGCTAGTTGCCTAGATTCCCACTTCAATTTAATGGAGAAATATAACCACTAGGGTGCAAACAAAGAGGTTGGAAGAGGCTAGGTGAATCCACCTAGAAACCTCCTGCTCTTCCTCATTAACTAGAAAACCTGTGGTGACTTGCTCAGACACAGTTGCCCACAGGCTAGAGAGGCTACTACATAAGAACATAACATCCCCTTTCATCAGCTTTCCCTAACACCACATTCAACTACCTGTTGCTAAAACAGCAACTTCTGACTGGATACCAGTGCATTGCCAATTTATACAGCTATCACCAAAACTTTGTGAGGATGGTTTGGTGTTTTGTTTGGGTTTTTCTCCCCCTTTCTCTTCCCCCCCGGCTCTGCCTTTCCTTTAGCTTATCCCAGTTTGACTCAAGGGGACTTACTTTCTCAAGGGACAGCATTTTTTATAAAAGCAAGTGTCAGCAGGATAATGTATTTCATTTCCAGTCAGGTAGAAATTTGAGGCTAGTCTGGAAACAAAGGACAGAGCGTATTCCAGCCTTCAGAAAATCTCAGGAGTAAAGGAACACATTATGGAAACCAAGACAGTTACAATCAATTATATAAACAGGTCACTCAATATCAGGTAGGGTGAAAAATTATTAAGAGCACTTAATTTTGTGAAGACTTGTTTTTAAAAACAAGAGATGTATCTACACTGTACCAGCACTTCCTACATTCCTAACTCCTAACTTCATTTTTAAACATGCTGGTTTAAAAGAAATTATTACTTCCTTTTAATTTTAAACCAGTATTTGGTTGTTACTAATTGGTAATGCTGTTTCTGAATTTTGTTTTGACACTGGTAAGTTATCACTGACATTTGTGAACAATGAAACATGAGTAATTTCTTATTCTATGAAAGTAATGTTATTAACATACCCGTTTTTTTACACTGAATATCCTTTAAAGAAGATACAGTAAGGGTTTGCATAGATAGAGTATGCAGTATTAAATGTCAGTATGATTATGAATTTTAAAAAGCATTTTTTTTAAAAATGACTACAAAAACAAGTTCTTTTTACACTGACCTTTTAACATAGCACTCAAACATAACTCAAAGAGCAAACTTATTTCCATGGCTCCAAGACCAGAGTGTGCTATTTTAACATTTTAGACATGAGAAAGACAATTTCAGGAAGCTGAACTTGTGATTAAAATCTAGAAAATAATATGGAATAAATGCAAATTTGATTGACTGAGGCTTTTCAGCTAGCAGCACTCCCCTAACCATCTCCCCCTGCCCTGACCGCCATCCTCAAGTAAATCCAAGCAGCTAAGGGGTTGCAGAAAAGTCAGTTCCAACTGTGCTGCATCAGAGACAAGGGAGTAATTTTAAATAAGAAATTCTGAAAAGCATAACACAAGGGAAAACAATGTTGATCTCAGCATGATGCAAAGGAGCTCAGTATGAAATAAAAATTTCTGCTCAGTAAACTTGCTATTTTTAAGTAAGTTTCACTATTATGCTAAGAAGGCAGAACTCAACAAGAACCTTATTTCCTTTTTGTAGTTTGCTTGGTTTTGTTGTATTTGTTTTGGTTCTTTTCCCCCCCTTCTTTTTGACAGTCAGAACTTCAGAACTAACATACCAAATCCTCAGAATATACTGAAGCTCAATAACTGGGGAGAGACAAGAAGTGACTCCCCTCTCTCAGGACAGGCCAAGTCAGGGTGAAGGTACATATGTTTTCATATAAAAAAGCTGTCTCAGAAAGACAAGGAGATAAGAAAATTCATGAAGATTCAGTACAACAAAACTGTGAGCAGAAAACTTAAAAAATAAACAGATCAGCATAATTTACACATTTAAAAACTATATATTTCATTCATAAATATATTTTCTAATTAATAACCATTCCTAGTTTAAACATAAATATTCAAGTTGGTATTTGATTTTATTTTTTTATCAGTTCATGTGAGTCCTGTAAGGATCAGTTCCTTCTGCTCAATGCAGTCATGTAAATGATCTTCACTAATGGGTTGTGCAAAGGCCTTCATTACCTAGTTTTTTGTAATAGAACCTTGAAATTCTGCAACTCTTTTATACTCGTGGAAAGCCTGTAAAACAAAAACCACCTAAGTGTTATTAAGTCAGATCTGAAAGAGAAGTACAAATCATCATATTCATAGAGACTCTTCCTTTGTTTGTTTGGTTTTGGTTTTTTCTCCAAACACAATTCTGCTCTGGAAGATTAACACACTTAAGATACACTTTCTCTCAAAAGATCTACTATCTGATTCTCCATTTTATATTTACACAATACATTACAAGGATTAAAGTTTATATATATATGTTTAATTGTCCCAGCTTTATTAAACATCTAAAAATCCCTAACCAGAGGTAATAAACTTTATTACTTTCTTTTATCAGATTGTTTAAATAGATTGTTTAAACAGGAACAGATTGTTATATTAAAGATCTGAAGAACTAACATGACAAACAAAGCAAGCATTTTTAAAGCTGTTAAAATGTTTCATCATTTGAATGCAGTAAATTTTTTTAAAAAAATAATCAAAAAGTCTGTTTAAGAGACTAAAATCCACCTTCCACAAGATGAAATTTATGAGATTTGAGATGGAGAGATGAATTAGATCCAAACACAGAACGATGACAAAGGCTAGTAGTAAACACTCCACATGCTCAGTTTGAAGGCATTACGTTTATCAATATCACTAATGGTAATTCAGCCTTTAAAAAGCTACAGCTGCATGCACAATACCATCTTTCTACACAGCCTGAGCATTGACACTGAAGTTGTATGTTTTTCTACTACACAGATGATAGTATCTTACCTTCCAAAGGCATTTACAAGAGCAACTATTTCTTGTCGCGTGAGCTGAAAACCTTTTGATGGGCTATTTTCAGGAAGGCTCTGGATTTCTTTCTCAGAAAACAAGACCTTCAGAGCAGTTCCTAAGCCTTGAGTCTACAAAAACAGTCCAACATTTTAACATCAGTAAAAGCACTCCTTCAGACACTTGGAAAACCATAAAAAATTTCAAAAATTACTAATCCAGCAAACTGTAGTACCAATACTTATAAACTGACCCCCAACATGAATAACGGCACACAAAGCATGACACTAATGCAAATGCATGCCACCAATTGTGTACAGGTTCAGCCTCTTATTTAAGAATATTTGTTTCCTCTGATAATTTGCTCTTCATCCTTCTGTTTTTAACCTCTTCTTCTTCCATCTCTTTTCTTCTTGGCCATGCATATGAAAATATGCCCATTACAACAGTTTGAGCTGCCTCCTGCCACTTACCTTACAGATGCCCCATTGCTGCAGAAGCAGCATTTTCCCTTTTCCTCTCCCTGCCCCCACTTCGAAGTCAAACTACATTTTCTTATGAGGTACATAATATGAGTGCTTTTTCCACCTCTAATCCCAGTGGCAGACATTGCAGCTTCACTTGCAACCCTTACTTTCTACACAGAAATAGAAGAGAAGCAGCTTTTCTTATTTTTGCTTTTAATCCGGCTACAGAGACAACCACTGGATTTTGACAAAAAGTGGTTGAAGCTGGCTACAAGGGAACTTTATAGTTCAGGAAATCTGGCCCTATTTTGAGTGAGAAGATAAAAACAATAATAGATCAGAAATACAGGACAGGGCAAGAAGAACTCTGGAAATTCAGCAGAGACCACCAAATTTTTGATGTTAGGAACTTCTTTGAAAACTTCACTCTGCTAAGTTCAATGCAATACAGTGGTAGAGTACAGCAGGCACTCCAAAATAACTACTCTCAGTCTGGACTTAATGTTACTCTTGAAACTTAAAATATTGTTCTCAGTGAAATAAAAATACTAAGTGTCCAGAAAACGAAACTGTTTTTCAACTTTCAGCTCTACTGTGCATCTTTGCATTCATGTGCTTCCTTCTGCATAAACTGTGAAAATCTGAATTACTTATTTTTCTTACTCCTCAGTTTGTGGTGTTAAATATCACACTGGATTTTCTATCAAGTAAGTCCTGTATTTACAGGAAGGTTCCCCCATAAATGATCCTACAAGGCCTATCTATCTGATCACTGAATACAGTAAGATATTGACTACCAGTAATAATCCATCATGAAGCACCTATTTTAAATGCATCTCTTTTAGGATTCTACCTTTTATTAAACTAAACAGCTGTTGACTAAATGACATACACTTTTTTAACTTTTTTTTTTCAAATTGTTTAACAGTGAACTGGGAATACGTTTATTTTTAATACACAGGTAAGCATATCAAGCAGCAACTGTGTCCAGAAAAGGTGAGTGCTAAGGCAAGAGGAATCCTGCCAAACTGAAAGAGATGCTTATCTTGAAACCTGCCCTAGCCATGCCCCCCCCCCCCCCCAAATAAACTGTACCTGCAGCTTGCCCCACAGCCTGCACTTGTCACATCCAACGCAGTCCATTATGCGGGATATGTTCTTGAAATGCAATCTGAATTCTTCCTATCAGTTAAAAACAAAATAAAAATGGTTAATATACCTCCTAGCTTTACAAAAGTTGAGGGTTAAAAAATCTAGTACCATTAGAATACCAATTATCTCTTACCAAACTGAATAAAACCACAGCCTTATGTAGTCAGGCCATAACAATGGTTCAGTAAACCAGAATCTTCTTTCCAAGCCACTTCTAACAGTTAATTCCTCAAAAAAACACCCCCCAAAAATACTGAACACTCAGTGTACAGAATCCAAGTGTTACCTTGACTTTCTACCAACTTTTTGAAAGTTTTCTGAGTTAGAAGTACTGTATCTGTGTCCATGCCCATTTTTATTTCCATTATTCCCTTTTGAAACAACCTACCCTTCTGACAAACACAAACAAGCTACAATTCACAAAAGACATTTCCTCTTCAAAGCTATGGGTAGATTGTTGCTTTGTAGTTTCAGTCAGAATGGGAGCAAGCGCAGCACAGAACTAATTAAGCAGATCTCAGTTTTTTAAGGTCCAAAAAACACTAGCTGGGCTGATAAAACACAGGCATTTTTCTAACAGCATTCTTTGTAATGCTGATGAGATTCCATACAGCTACAGACGTAAATATTAAAAGTGCTAATAAATATTAAAACAGATGTTTATTACTGAACCACATTCCAACTGTGGAATGGTAGGGTATAACAATCTGAACACTAACACATTAACACTTGAAGTTGCTGGGCAGTTACAGCATTCACATTAGGTTCCCATGTCTAGGAACTATCCTTTTCTAATGTTATGTATAATATTATATTACATGATACTATACTGTATAGTATAAGACATTGGTTTTTAAAGCAAACATGACTGGGTTGGAGTGGTTTTTTTCAGTTACTTACGTGAAATAGATGTTGTATTTAAAAAATAAACACCACTGCATCTACCAGTACTACTAATTCAACTCATTTGCCCCACCACAGTCCTGATGGGAGACTCAAGGCACAAAGCCAGAGATTTCAGTCTGCTTGAATCAGGAGAGCACCTTATTATAAAGTAGACTAAAAGGCCTCATATGCAACTCTAAGTTTTTATCCCTGCCTTTTCTACTTTCAGCAGTATGCTTCTGGTAGGTAAAAGGGTTTTCCACAATAAGACAACTTAATACCAAAGTGCATATTTTGGATGTAATTCAGAAAACTAGTTTTACCTTTAATGACTTTGCTCCTTTTTTATCTCCAGCAAACATGGACTTCTCATCAAAGTGCATATGGAAGGACCTAACAAAGACAAAATGCAGTCAAAACAAATGCTGGCATAAACCACAATGTTCAATCAAGCTTGGTGAGCAGCTGATGATCTCCGTGTAAAACACTTTTCACAGTTCCTAGTCTTCAAAGATTAGCCTTTAAATAGTAAAACTGATTGCACTGAGTAATTTTTAATCACTGAAACTTGAAATATGTTATTCACAGTTTTGTTCTAATATACACTGGAACAGGCTTAATACTTGCCTTCCAATTGATTGTTGTCTGACTACATCTCAAATACCTAGCAAGACTATGATTAGGGACAGCAATGAAGCCACACAACATTACCAATCACAAAATGTAGCAAAAAGGAGAGCAAAGGAACTGAACATAAGAACTTTAAACATAAGGAAGAAGGGATGGCTAAGCCACCAGAGGTTAAGTCTACGATAAAAGCTGGATTACTCAGTGGATCGTTAAAAGACTGGATGTACTACTTTCGTTTTCAAAATCACGTGCATCTTACACTGAACGATCAGAAAGAGAAACATTCAGGCAGCAGCCCAGGATGTTGTGTGGTTTGGGGTTTTTGGCGTGTCCTTTTTTTTTCAGTTTTAAAGACTGGTATATTCAAACCTCAAAAGTATTAATGTCACCTGTCAAATGTACAAATTCATCTTGATCTCTCCCACTACTTCACTTTATTTCTTCATTCCACTCTGATTCTTGTCCTGTCCTATCCTCTCAAGTCACCCATTCTCACTTGTGAATATAACTGAGAATTTCAAACTACTGGTAAAAAACCAAAACTCCTATGCCTTACTTAGTATCCCTGAAGATATCGAGTAAGAGAGCTTTAGACTCAGCATCCTCATGGCCGTTTCCGGTGTAAAGGTCAACAACGGAGCGCTCAAAGTACGGTGCCACCTTTGACAAAGCACGCAGCTCTATCAAATATAAGAAATACAAGTTCTTGAGCCTCCTTGGTCCTTCTCCTTTTGTTTCCATAGGGTCAAAGCGGCGAGTGAACTCTTTCACATTTGGTCCCCAGCGAGGCTTCCCCCAGGTTTCTACAGAGAGAAAAAAAAAAATAAAAGGGCATGGGGAGTGAAATATACATATTTGGAAAAAGAAAGCACCAAAAACCTCCAGGAAAAACAAAACACGTAATACAGATACTATAGTAAATTCAGCAATTTTACCTAGCCTTACCTTCAAGAAGATAATTTGCACACAGATGCAAGTTGATGCTAGCATGAAGTCCAGAAATGAGTTTATAAAACACTCTTTTCTCAAGGCAAAGACCTGTCCAGGAAAAAAGACAAACAGATGCCAAACTAAATACTTTATTAAAGTATACTAAATAACTTATTAAAACAAATATACCTTGACACTTTAGCGATGCAAGTCTGCATTGTTAATTTTCAAGAGCTACAGCACTCAGGCATTGTTAATAAGCCCTTATAACCCATCATAGGAAAAGTTTACCCCCTATTCTTTATATAAAGCAATACTAAGAACGAAGTTTGAAACTCCTTGCTTGGTATTTTAGTGTTCTAGTAAACACAGTCAAATAAGTATCTGGTCAATTGGTACAGATAAAATGCCATGGAAAAATAAGACGCTTACATTGTTTGAGCAATAAATTTGAAATAACAAATTTTGACAGTATGGACATCATAAATATATTGTGACTCATCTTAATTACAATCAGAGCTACAACTGAGTTAGAGGAATTGCCTTACAGAAAAACATCAAAAGCCTCAGAAAACCTTACAGCATTGGAGAACAGTAAAAATACTTCACAGTTCTACTGTAAATTCACTGAAGATTTAAATGCACAGAACAAAACCTTGGAAAATATGACTTGGATGAATACAGACTTCTACAGTGTAAACAAATACAGTGCTGGCACTGAGTGGTCAAAATACAATTTATATGCAGAAATTACTTATAATTCCACTTAGAACTGAAGATATAGACTACACCTGAAATTTAAATTTGTTCCTTTCTCAAAGATGGGTTTGGGTGACTTCCCTGACACTCCAATCTCAGAAGCAGAAAGAGCTGACAGTGAAGCCTATCTGTGAGACTGAGATGTACCCTCATTTACAGCCATCACATTTTTAAAGCCATGTAAATTTGTATGCTTTCCTACAATAGCACCAGCTAGGATATTTCCAACTAGACAAGTAAGTAAAGGCTTATTAAAGGTGGAATGAACTAATTTTAAAATTAAGTACATTTAACTCACTTAATTTTTTGCACACCTCCAAAATGAGATTCTGATTGCTACTACTGCCATAATAATTCCTTTTAAACACAAATAAAAAGAAATTGCTTTGCCTTCTGAACACACATTATACTTATGTTAGGTACTCACATACTTAGGTTAGATTCTGTAGTGGGAAAAGAACCCTCAAAATCTCTAATGTTCTTTGAAGCTCTTTCCAAATAATAATGCTCACCAATATTACTAATAACGTCCCTGCTTAAACGCCTAAAATAATCAGAAAATTCAAAGTAATGGTATTGAACTCCCCCTTTATAAAAGCTAAAGCACTTAAAGATTCAAGGGGTATACCAACTAAGTGAATGAGAAGATTTCCAAAGACCCTCAAGAAAAGAAATATTCTTTTAATGACACTCAGAAGTTACTAAAGTTAAAATTTACTAAAAAGCCTACTATGAAAAATATTTGAGAAGATGAAAAAATGCTACAGCATTTCTTCCAGTGAATTTAACATTATATTAACCCATCCAAGAGCTTTTACCTTCTAGCCATGTGTAGAAGGATTCTCCTGTAAATACAAAATACATAGTTAAATGAAGAGTATTCATTTTCAACATTATGGTATCTTTATATTACTCTGCATACTAACATTAGCTGCCATCTGGACATAAAGCTAGATAATTTAGCTATTAAAATGAGAATACACACTGAAGCGGCCGACCTTTAAGGTGATGGTCAGAATAGGGGAAATACAAGAATGAGCATGACTAAGCTACTGGTGAGAGCATTCAGCACTGCATGGAAGCACAAGTGATTACATGCACTAGTGGTGAAAGATGTGATGGCAGTAATTATATCTGACAGCCTTTATCTTGACTGCCACTGTCTGAAGGTTTCCTTTAGACTTATTTTTGCCTGAGAGCTTTCAGTTGACTGAAAAACTTTAGTCTGTCACTGTAGACAGACAAAATGCTTTCTCTCGACTCTCTTCCCATCTTCCCCAAAATCAAGGACGTTCAAGAAAGTACACAGAAAACTTCTTTTTCTTTTAAGGGACCTGACATCAGTATCAATGGGGTTCTGGAGAAGCCAGTAACATTACAACACATACTCTGTTACAAGGATAAGAAACAACAAGGTAACTGTTTTGCTCCTATCCACTCCTTTCCATTACTCCAAATGAAAGAAAGAATGATCACAATAAAAACAGCTTCTGGTCAATAACCTGTATGAAAACATAACT
This sequence comes from Dendrocincla fuliginosa, assembly GCA_035047845.1. Lineage (NCBI taxonomy): Eukaryota > Metazoa > Chordata > Aves > Passeriformes > Dendrocolaptidae > Dendrocincla > Dendrocincla fuliginosa. The sequence continues at coordinate 44,926,976 of JAWWMO010000121.1, forward strand.
TTCAAGCTTTTCTCTAATTGAATGACCATAAAGTGAACAAATCACAAGTCCAAAACTCTCTAACACTTACTTCATTTCTGCAGGTCAAGAAAAATAAGACGACTTACCATCATCTCCTCCTTAGGGGAAAAAAAAAGAAGAAATCCATAAGTATTAAAAAGGTAATTCCCACAGTAAAGCAGTAATGAACTACAGCATTCACTACGAACACTGAAAAGGCACAAGAAACCTTATTTAATCTACAAAAAATAGGCTGCTTTCCATCCTTCCATTCTTTCTCCAAGACCATGTGAGACTTAACACATTGTAATAACGAAAGTCACTAAGAAATTGAAGTCTTAGTAGCAGCCGATTTACATATTCTTGAAAGCTCTGTTTTAGATTCAGAAAGATGGTTAGGAAGTAATTTTCTTCAGTTTGCATCATTCAACAATCTGACCAGTGTTCTGGAATTCTGATCCCTGCATTAAACTGTTCTTATAAATCTTTTTATTTGTGTATACCAGCAATATATCAGCTTTTAGTGATTATAAATATTGAGATCTCTTGATTTTTTAGTGGGTGGTCCATGTTTTTTTAACTCAATCTATTGGCTAATAGTTAATTTTTAGGAGAAATGAGAAACACTCACGGGGGAAAGCTGATTCATTTGGAATGCCAGGTTATAGCTTTCAATTTAAATTTGAAAACTTAAACCCCAAGTCTTTAGCATATTCTTATTAAACATTCTGGCAGATAATGGAGCCTTCCTAAGAGTCCACTGCTCCTTCAAATAATGTAATTATTTGTACACTTGAAATGCACTACATATTACGGATGAAAAATGTACACCTACATTACACTAGAGTTAGTGCTAAAGTGATTCAATTAAATGCTTTAGAAAAAAAGAAACAAGGTGAGAATACAAGAATGCATCCAAATTGGAAAATTAGTGTGACACTAAACAGTTTTGAGACTAGCATTACAGTTTCCACATCAGCTCCCCTGACATTAATAAGCCTATTCATATGCAACAAATTAGGCATGTATGTAATCAAGTACCATAGGCCTTAGTCTAAATATAGAAAATGTACAGCTACTTCTACAGAGGAAATTAAAAAAGCAGCAAGCACACCTACAGACTGAAGATTGCTATTTTTATCACTTTTACTGCAATAGTCACTATGTCAAAAGAAATGCATTAGAAAATAAAACAGGCAAGACCCACCCCTACTAGGCGCCAGTGGATTTAAAGGACGATAGACAGATCGAGGCCTAGAAAATAAGTTAGAAAACACAAAGATCAGTTTCAAGCTAAACTGAGGTGTAAGTATAAGAAACAGGCTTCCTCCCCCTCCCAATTACTTAAAGCAGTTTTCTTCATAGATGCTGTTCCATACTCTCCAAGCAGAAGGCCCCTTGTATCCAGTGTAACGTTCTGGGTTCAGCAGCAAATCCACATACTGTGCATCTGGAGATCTCTCATCTAAATAGGAAAATTTTTGTTACATATGCTAACTGATCAATTAAAAAAGATTTTATTTAAACAGGCACACAGAACTAAATATAAATAAGAGGTCTCATAATACTATTCTGTCTTCCAGTTGGATTATAAATGCCTTGTACATAAAAATATGGCAACATACATGCTAAATACAAAGCTCAAAAGTATTAATTTACTCCAAAGTCTTCTGTGTGTCCCTATTTTCTACAGTATCTGATCATCATCTACGTGGCTTCTCCAAGTCTACCATAAACACTTGACAAGCAATGTGCTCTCTCAACCTATGCTAAGATATAAACAGCGTTCTGTTTTGAATGGGCTTCAAAATCAGGGTTATTTGTCTGGAAGTATTTTGTTGAGAGGGCTGGTTTTTTGAAATGGGTATACTGCATACAGGGGATTCTTAGTATAGACAGGGTCAAAGTAGTACATCTTGTACTTTGTACATAATGTGTATTTATCAGCTAAATCCATTATTTCTTCAAAGTCCCTTGTATACTGGCAGAAAAGTCTGAATCACACTGCTTAACTGAACAAACTTTCAGCATACTGTAGAACACTCAGTTATGGCAAGAAGCACATTATTTAAGCAGCATTTCAACAAATTATACTCATCTCTGCAGCTCACTACAAATTCTGGCAATTTATCCAAATAAAATGGTGAAACAGTACTTTTTCTTTGAAAACTCTGTGGAAATGGCAACTTAAGCTTTGAGCTACAAGCAGTAAAATGCAGGAAGAATTCACCCCTCTTTGAAACTGTAGGTCAAGAGCAATTCATGCTTAAATAAACTCCACATACAATACAGGCCAATAGTCCAGAGACTTATTCATAGGAACAGGCCAAGAAGTGCCACGTAGTATTTCCTCAGTTATCAAAAAAAGCCACTGAAACAGAGAGTGAAACTGCCCTAAAAAGAGGAGATGATTCTGCATAAGCGTTTAAGCATCAGTTTGGCAGCAGTGGCAAAAACAAAGAGAAGAGAGATACAAGACGCACAACAACACAATGAGTGCCAGATGAAAGAAAGTCACTTTACAGCTTTATTTATTTATTTGACAGTGTGGTTAACCTAAGCAGTTCCTACACTTTCCAGTCACTTCAGGTCTCCACTTTTTCTTCTTGTTATCCACATACAACTGAGTATATGTGCAGTGTGCAGCCATGCAACAGAAAGATGGAAAGCTGACCTGGGTTACTAAGTTTTTTCAGCTGGATCAATTGCATTATCTAGTTGATGATTAAGCCCAAAAAAAAAAGTAAAGAGTGAAACTGATTATATGGCTCTGTGCTACAGGTGAATTAATTAAGAGCTCTTTCACCACCAGGAAGAGGGTAAAGGTTTCTACTTCCTCCCCATCACTCCCTGTAGTTATTTCCTCTCACTCTCCCCGCTTCAGCTCACAGACTCACCTGATAAGCCAGCTCATCACAACAATGTGAGAGATGGCAGGGAGATGTCAACTTACTTTCCTACTGTTTAAGTAAGCTGAATCAGCCTACCATGCAGAAAGATGCACATCAGAACCAGTGTGAAAAAAGCACTGAAAGAACACAACAGGGGAAAGTATATCCTCCTTCAGCAGCAAAAATTTGCACTTTGCATGTGTGATATGAACTGTCACATTTCCACTTAGGACAAAGTTAAAACTTCTTTTAAAATGGTTACTTGCAGAGAAACTATGATCTCTTGTGGGTTTTTTAAGAGACATTAAAAAAAACAAACACACTGAAAAAGCTTAAACATTTTACCATCAAGTTCACAAAAATGATCCTGTGAATCATCGTATCTTGCCCAGTCAATGAAAGCCTCCTTACTTTGGTTACTGAGGGGAGAAAAATACATCTGATTTTAAACTTTTAAATTAACAATAACTTTTAAATAAACAAATAAGAGCTAATGAAAGAAATACAATCCACATATAGCAGTTAACTTGGTACTGAATTTTGAGTTACTGTATCTGAAGCTCAAGAATATATGGAGTTTCCGTTTGTTGATTGCCTGGAGATTTAAGCAGGTATCAACTGCAATACTTTCAAAAGTCATCTTCATGTTGACACAACGATTTCACCATCATTATTTGACCAAACTGTGCTTCCTTCAGTTAGAGCTTGGTAAAATACGTTCATAGAATACATTTTAACACTTTTCAAAGTACTAATTTAGCAGGAATCATCCTATTTTCATGACCTATACTTTCAATGAAACCTACAATAGTTAGCCTTGCTTTTTAGTGGAAGACTGGATGTCTAAACCCACCTTCCAAGCTAAATTACTCTATGAATATGATTTGTCTTAAGTCATTTAAATGATACTGTACTCCACTTATTCTAACACTTTCAAAGGTACACTGTACCAGAGAGACAAGTGCTTTGAAGTTCCTATATTATGAAACAGAAACAGTGCCAAAAGGTTTCTTCTATGCCTAGGTGCAGCACAGAACTACTGATGCCACACTACTGACAGGAAAATGTAAGCAAAGATTGGGAACTCTGCTCCAGGGTGCAGTGAAGCACCTTGAAATAATGAAAACAACCTATTCCGTTTGATCAAATTAGTATTAGCTCAATTCTACAAACAGAGGCAATTCTACAACAAGATACATTTCTAACCTTCTGCCAAATCACAATAGGAGACTTTATACTTAGCATTGGGTAAAGAAATTCTCTGGTACTTACTAGCAGGCAAGATTTGATAATCACAAAACATATAACAAACAGATAAAGGAAAATAACCCAAAACCATGAGGATGATGCACTCCTAGACAGAGAACATGAAGGTTTTACCTACAAAGCACAAACTCTTCCTGCACTTGCAGGATCCAGTACCTGCCCTCTCCCAGCTTTAACAGTCTATTCTACTCTCACAAAGCAGGTCTCTTTAGGTCTCCATGTGCATATTCAGTCTCACGTTCTTTTGCCCTACAGAAGTGGAACAAAGTTAACAGTTTCTTACTTCCCCTAAAAAGCCTTGGATAAGGGCTCTACCCAGTTTGGTTTAAAACACCACACACCAGGCAGAAGCAGTTGCTTTTTCATGGCACAACAAAGTTTCAACATCTCTATCAAGCAGAACCACTAAAATTTGTGGCCAAAGACACCCCACCTCTTCAACAGTGAAGACTTTTTCTGTTTTTATTTTTCAAAGGTGGGTAATCTATCAGAATGGCACATTTTCTAAATGCCATTTGGCACACTTTTGTACCCAGGGGCAACACCATCGTGCAGAATTCCTCCCACCCAGCCTTGACAGTGCCATGCAATAACCAAGATCAGGGAAATGAGCCAAGCCAAAAATAACTTTGCCAACAACAAAAGTAACTGAAGCTCCCTGATTTGGTTCACTGAATGATCACAAACAGGCATCAGTTCAAGAGTGAAACAGAGCAAGACAAAATCTCTTGATCCAGTACAGTCATCAAGAACAAAGAGTAGGAAAAAGGTGGGTTTATTTGCAAATTTCCTCTGATTCGATGACATAAGGCACCTCTTTTAAATAATACCAAAGTGTACTTTTAACAAAAAAACCCCCAAGTCTACTTAACACCTTTACCTTTAGATGTTCTTGTACCATTTCACATTTACTTTCTAATGGGTTATGGACAGAATGAAGAAAAAACCCAGCACATTGCCAAAACCAGACAGACAAAATAAAACACCCCTTACTATTTTTGTACTGTTTCTGTAAATCACAGCATACCTTAAGGTACTGTTAACTGCTCCCAGTTTGTTAGCTTGCTCACAGTCTTCCAATTCTTTGGAATTATTTGCTGCTTTTGAATACTGTAAGAAAGGTCATGTTTAATATGAAAATTAATTACTTAAAATCCTCTAAGAAAAGGTGTTTTTTTAATGTTATGAAACACTCTAAACAGAGGGTTTAAGATACTTATTTACAGTCTCATAAAAGGACCTTGAAAAGCAAGAAGTGTCATACCTATAAACACGCCTTGTATTTTGCAAGTATAATCATACCCTGAGTTTCATTGAACATTTCAGTAGGTATATTTATCAGTTTTGGCCATTTTACCCTTATCTTTCATTTAATCCAATTAATTGGTTTGCTTTAGATGTGCACAGGTCTGAAAGAGAGTCTTTTCCAGCTGAACTCAAATTTTGTTTATTTTAAAAACAGAATTTAAGTATTTAAGCCGAACTTTGATTCTAAAGTATTTTTTAAAAAGTAATCCACTAAAACAGACTTACTTGTGGAACACTTCTAAGGAAAACGCTTAAAGAATTAAAGAATAAATTATGCTATTCTACAATCATATGGTTACATTAGCAGGGAATTTAAAGTCTGTCAGCTTAAAGCTCAAAAAGCCTAAGTTTTGGAACATAAAAGGTAGCAACAGTGCTCTCTTAAAAGACAAACAAATGTAATTTCCTCTTTTTCTGTGCTTTTGGATAATAAATGATGAATTTTAAAACAAAGAATAATTCGTTTCTGAGGAGAGACTTGTGGTCAAGATGCCAGGGACAAAGTACCACCCCAATAAGTACCACAATACTTCTCAAAAAAAGAAAGGATTTATTTAAAACTGTTCAGATGAGTAAGCAAGATGACTTGATTTAAAATAATGCATTTGCCTGAACTAACATAAGGGGTAACAGCAGAACCTACTGAGGACTAAACAAGTCAAGGAGACTAAAAAAAAAAAAAAAAACCAAAAAAATTCAAATGTTGTTAGGGATCCCAACCATAATTAATATTTACTCTAGAAGGAACTTCTCACTCAATTTTCTTGGATTTGACATGCATGGGACCTCATTCTTTAGCATCATATGGATGTTAAATGGAAAAATCTGGACAAGGAATGGATCTGACCTAGACTGAAACAGATACTGCTGATGAAATAACATACTGAGATGCTGAAGTAAACATTATGCGTGTCTAGAGCTGCAAACCAATCCCTACCCTGAAGTGAAAAAGGTTACTGCCAAGACTATAACGCTAAATTTAAGATTTCAAATACAATGAACATTCAAGTCTCAAAACAGGTTTCCAGCACTCCCTATTCTCCAGTGTTTAACAGCAGCAGCTATCGGATCAGTGTTCTGTGACCCCGACAAGATCAGGACAAAGAATCTGTTCCTGCCAAGCAGGATCTCCTAAGAGCAATTTCTGGAGAAAAAAAAGAAACCAACAAAAAACAGGAGGAAAAAAAGAAGGGCAGGAAGCAAATTACTAAGTTAAATGTTGTAACCTTGAGTTACTGCATCCTGTCCCTTGCTTCAAAGATTTATACAGCAGGTGTCACGATAGTTCTTTAATGTCTAGCCCCAAAATGTGTTCATCACTCAAATGAAACAGGACTATAGAAAGGGAAATTACTATGTGCCTCTCCAGCACTATTTCAAAAAGCTTATGTTGGTGTCAAGAATTAAAAAGAGATCCTCTATTGCTAAACTGCACTCCTATGGAGAAGCTGTGCAAGTCTAACCTTGGTCTTTTGTTGCTAGATGAGCTTTTAAAAGAGCTGTTCTCTTCATTGCTCAGCAAACAAAACAAAACAAAAAAATTCCCTCCAAAAGCCTAAAGCCAGAAGTTTACAAGCTCCTCTACATTAGAAGAGAAAGGCAAAGGGAAACTGCACAGAAGCCACAAAAAACCTCTCCACAGGATTCTACCCTAAGCATATCTACTCAAGAGATTATAACTCTCACTATTAAAAAGATGCCTTTGGTTGTTTTCATCTTTCCAAGGCAGGCATTACCAGGATGAAAGAGAGAATGTGGACATGCATGTCCCCCAGAGAAAAAACACTTTTTTAACCCAATGCCTTACAGATAAGCCACAAGGCACAAGACTTTCCCTAATGGGAAATTAACACAGTACTTGCACAGTCCTTGAAACAAAACACTCATACAAAGATGAATTTGACATTTCCTTAAAAGGGATAGTAAATGAGGTTGTCAATTTTTAATTGGCTCCAAGAAAGATTTTTTTTTTTTAACTGAACCATTAGAAGTAAGAAAACTGTGTAGGTAAGATTTTTGTCCTCAGGACTGACATTTTTCCTAGAGAAATATTTGTTTCTCCAACAGAAAAGAAATATATATTCTGTCTTCTGTTGCAGATTACAGGTGCAGAATTGCCCAATGTTCAGAACTGTAGCTGGTTGCGACAACCTACAAGGCAACTCAAAGGAAACCACTGTAGTGAACACACCAGCAAATGACAGCTTCCCAAAGAAGATATCCCAGTTTCTTTACTGTGGTGAAAGAAAAAGGCAGTTGATTTTTCACTTCCTAAGTCCAATTTGATATGCTCATGTGAAGTATCTAAAGAACAGCATAATCTTTGGCTACTAATTAACAACTTACATACGGCTCTCAAGATTAATCAATCAGGAAGCTCAAATGCCTACTGGAAGAATCCTTTCTAAAACAGTCTTTAAAGTTTTACAATGCCTCTTTAGAAGGCATTATGGTATTCCAGGAATCAGTATCTACAATCAAGCTTGGGAGAGAAAAGAATCAATGAAAAAGAGAACTGGCAACAGATTATCCAATTAAAACACACAATCTTCAGCTTGGAGACAGTGCCAACTTTCCAAAACAACTACTGCTGCCTGTGCTGAAATGGTGAATGACTGACATACAAGTCATGTTAGTGAGAAAGATGTTTCCTCCCTGATTACCAGGAATCTTTAAACGAAGAGGCAGCACTTATGTCAGACTGAGTTAACAATATATATATAAACAGGAGACTTCTTCTTGACCTAAAGCTTGGACAGACTTGCCTGCACTGTTCAAGACAGCAGGACACAGAAGTCACCAATTGACCAACTCATGATGAAATATCTCTCTCAGCTACCTTTGCTAACATTTCCTGGCATGAAGTCTAGACCTGACTCCAATGGTCATTTATGATACGGTGAACTACACTCAGGCTGCCCAGTGATGTGGAAAGCGCTGGGGAGGAGAGAGGTAGGATAGATAATCAAGAGATAAGTATGAGTCTATGACACAGCCAAGGCACCCAACAGGAAGACCTCTCATTTGGGCACCATTATCCCATCAACTGCTAAAATCCTATTCTTGGGCACTGTGTTGCAGATTTGGGGGTGGCTGAGGGTTATTTGCCTTTCTGCACTGACCTCTTTTCCTAGGCAAATATACCCTCTATTTTTTTTGGCTTTGCTAAGATCACTTCGTGATCTGTTGGAGAGAAGCAAGCAAAGGCCAACAGCACAGACTTAAGCTTGAACTGACCACTTTAGCCTAAAATTTCTTTAGGCTAATAACCAAATAATCTCCAGACTAATGACCTCCTGAAAATTAGGTAAGGCAAAACTACATGCAACCGTTTCGGTTCTTCTAATATTAGAGGTTGTGATTATATATGATTCTTAAAAAAGACTGCACTGCCACTGCATCTGTGCATCTTAGCCCATAGTTTTATAGAAGGTGCCTTACTCAGAAATGAATAAACAATTTTGCATCAGGCATTCTGTGGCCATGTACTGCTGCCTCTGGTCATTCTTTGATTCAGTCTATACCAGCTCTTAAGCTATGACAGACTCAGAATGACTTGACAGTACCAGCTATGTCAGAAACACTCTTACATGTAAAGGTAAAAAGGTAAAGCCACATACAGGAACAGATCAGTTATTTTAACTCTTTCATCAGTATGCCAACACTGAAGGTTTCTACAAAAAAGTCACACAGCTATTCTAATGTTTGGAGATGGATCAAAAAAAACCCAAACTAACAAACCAAAACAGACAACTTAGAAAATAAATGCGTACTTACTTTATTAGAGCTCCCAGCCTTAATTCCAACAGGTATTTTGCTCTAAACCCAAAAAATAGAAAACAATTTTTACACTGCTCATAGAAATGTTTATGCTTGATTAAAATATACAGATGGTCATTCCTATAGAGGTCAAAGCAAACTTTTTTTAGAAATAATTAACTTTACCTTCTCAACACATTATACGCAAAACAGTGCTAGAGTTTAGAAGAGACTTATTCTTGAAGTTCTCCACTTTGTTCATAAAATGACTAAGACCTTAAATACTTTGGTGGTATTTCTACTTTTGGAATGGCAAAGGATTTTGTCACTTTTATTTAAATTTAATCAATCATTTATTTTTCATTAGTACATATTGCTACGATAGTACTAGTCACAGCAAATTAGCAAATTTATAGCCAAAAAATCTTTTTCTATTATATATTATTTGATCCATACCTCAGGACAAGGCTCTACATGACAATCTTTGATAGAACAATGGCCATCATCAGCCCAAAATGGGCATGGTCTCTTCAGGTTGACCTAAACATAAAAACACAAAAGTTTACAACCAACACTTACATAAGGCAACTGTAGAAGAAAGCGGCCTCAGTATCAGAAAATCCTTTAAATTGAAGGAGAGGATACAAGGAAAAAAGAGTTATATTTAGTACTTTAAGTTTGTGGGGGTTTGGTGGGTCTATTGGTTTCTTTTAATAACTCTCTCCAAGTACATAAGCTGAAGCTTGCTGCAGTAGAATTGTTAATGATAATGGTCTTCAGTGAATGAACACAAAATCATTCTACATTAAAGAAAAAATTAAATCACCACTAAAGTTTAGTAATTCACAGAAGTGCTTGGACGATTTTGAATTTCAAGCAATAAAAGCAGATTATTTTTAAATGCTAAAAAGATTCCTTAGTCAAAAAAAACCCTAACAAGACATTTAGCAGATGGTACAACTTCTTAGGAGTGATGACAAATATCTTCTAGTTACAGTTCAAATCATGCTAGCACAGATAGAACAAAAGCAGAGATTTTATGTTGCTTCCCCCCATTTCCTCTATTCAATCCACAAGCACCATCCCTGAAAAAAAACAATGTAAAATTATTTTTTGTACTTGTTCACTCATCTTTCTTTAAATAAAGTACAAAATAGTTTTGCATTCTACACTAAGACCTATAAGATAGAACTTTCCCCTCCCATCAATTTCTATGAAGAAAAGACTAGTTAAATTACAACCTTCTTAAAAGTAAACTCTCACAGTAAAAAAAATGCTTACACACTGCAAAAGATAGAATTAAGTAGGCAGTCACTGATTTTACACAGAAAACACTGTAAATAAAAGAATACTGCTGTCTAAACTCAAGATTAATTCAAAAAGAACACATGCACTTCAAGATATACTAGTCCCAGAATGACTGAAGAGCAGTAAAAACCAGCACACACACAAACTGAGGTTATATAGCACTTGTACTTTAATCAATACCAATCACACACTGACTACACAGAACATCCTTCTACTTTCTTCAGGGTCTGAAGTATTGGATTTTATTATTATCATTTACAGTATTACTCAGTACTTTTCACAGATTAAATGCTAGACTCTTTATCATGAGGTTTCCATAGCTTGTGTCGTTTGATGTATAAAACTAAACCAAGCAAAATTACTTTATTTCTTTCACTGAGAAGTGTTCTACTATCTAGAAATCGCCTAACACAATTTCTGCAAGAATTTATACAGAAAAGTTTATCTGGCCTTCAAATAAAAACTGCCTCATTCATTCAGCATTATACATTAGGATTTGAGTTCTTTTGTGGCTGTTGAACGAGTAACACCATAGAAATACTCCTGTGACTGTAGTTACAAAAGTTCACAATCCAAATTCGTACTACAAATTCAATTACTTCAGGGTAGGAGTGTTTTTACTCCCAGAATGAGTATATTCCCCCTATGCTGCAGCTGACCCAGATGATCACAATTTCCACATCCATTTATATGCTTAATAGCACTTCCACGATTCTGTGCACGGACATCAAAAAAAAACTGTTGCTTGTTCAGACAGGAAAGAGTGAAGAACCTTCTGATTTAATTACTCAATTGGCTTGCTAAACACAAATTCTTCCCTGTCTCAACTGAAGTGTTAGGGGAAGTGTGGGGATGGGTGGACTGCACACTGGCCCTTGTTAGGGTTACTGCCCATCTATTAAGAAGATCACTATAAACGGTGAGGCAGGATGCAACACACCACTAGAGTATGATCTGCAGAACTGCTGTTGAAGTGAAGATTAGCTCTAAATTTGCAGGATGAAACTACTGCTGCATGAAACCTTGTATATCTGTCGCTCCTCTTCTTCAAGTACTTTGTTTTGTATCTTTCTATTGTCTCTGGAGAATCTAATTACCACTACGATGTGATGTATTAGCACTGAAGTCGTGCATATCTTGTTTCTCCTGAAAAGTAGATTTAGAACTATATCTGATAGCAAGAGATTCAGGGTGAAGATATGCACTACTGCTTACTCAGAATAGAAAGGGGAGAGTATAGTACTTTTTTCTCCTTCCTCAAATTCCTAACCCCACAAGTTTAAAACTTGTATGATTCCAGATCAGTTAGATAACATGCTACATCCTGAGGAGAAAAACCCAACAAAACCAACAAAAAAAAACCAACAAGAAACCCTACCCAATGACAAATCCAAACATCCAAACTAAAAATTTATCAGGTCAAAAAGATGCCTTGGCCTAACCAAGAGCTGAAAATAGGGAAGGGGCAGGATGGTCTGCCCTAGAGTAGTGTAACCTCCTTTTTCCATTGGCAGACAACCATGTGATTAGCTCAGTCAAAATACAACCTCATTTTCAAATTAGTATATCTGAAAAGAGAAATATTAGGCTTCAAATCTTCTTTTGCACTTCAGATTCTAATAGAGAGAAAAAAAATGTTTAAAGTCATAAAGTGACATTACATACTACTTGAAAATGGAATAGTTTTACCTACTTTTCAAAGGAGTAACAGTTCTCTAGATAGCAAACACTAAAATCAGAAATAAGATAGCAATTTAAAAGGAAATCATAGCAATATTTCCATTTCAAAGTGCACGCATTTCTTAGAAGACAAGTACTGCATGCTGTCACAAAATTCCTTATATATCACCCTTTTCTAGATGCAGCAGTACAAAGGCAATATCTTTAAAATTACCACTTTTCAGTTGAATGAAAGTAGTCATGATTTACAGTCACTGACTCCAGGATTAACACAGCAAACAGGACTTATTACCAACATAACTGTTAGGGACTGAAAACCTGCTACAACCAAATTAAAGAGCTATGGGTTTCTTATAGACAGCTTAACATAGGCAAGTTGATTTGATAAATAATTCTTCCTATATTTTCTGCATTTTATTGAAATTATTCAGGAGAATACCATTATAATTGTACCTTGTAATATCTGAAGTAATCACGTTCTTGCAGTTTCTGTATTTTGGGGAAGATCTTGAAAGTATTGAAGTCATCAATGCTTTCTATGTCACATAAGCAATCATCTAGGACTCCTGTGAGCTATTGAAAAAATACATTAAAAAAATTACTTTTAATGTAGAAATAGAATATTGGCTATAGAAAAATCCTCTGAAGAGAAAAACATCGCAGCTGAACGAAATACTAGTTAAATGTAGTTCCATTTCAAATATTTTATTTCTTGTCATTAAAATGCTCTATGACATACCTTACACAATCAGACTTAGAAAATAACACATCTTAACACTTTCTTGAGCTTAAGTCCACCTTCAAATGCAGTGCTGAATCAATGTCAGCCAAATTAATAACTTCAGCCCTGAATTAGTTGACAGCTTCAGAATATAGAACTTTCTGCAGAATGAGCAACAAAATTTTCCAAACTATGAACATGTGGTATAATAGCAGAGTTGCACACCACGTATTCTCCTACCAAACACTCATGAGTTGAATAGCCTAAAAAAAACCCACTACAGTCACACTGTCGTCTTATTTTTATACTTCTCAAAGTGTAAGAACGCTCCACCTTGTTTCTTTAGAGACATGGAAAGAGGTACAGGTACTTTGATGCCCCAAAAGTTTGTAATTTCACAGTTAAATTCTACAAACAAATACTAGGAAAACCAGGTGCATGGATCTATATTGTAATGCTTTAAATCTATCCTGAATCTGCCTGAACTTTCCAGGTCTCATCCCTCTTCTTGTGCCAGGACAGCAAGCTGGTCCAAGGGACTGCGCTAGGTTAAGACCACTCTATGAAAAGCAGCACACACGGATGCAGAAATGCTACTGCCAACACACAAGGGAAAGGCAGAACTGTGCATGTAGCAGAGGACAGGCCCAACTAACTTGTAGAGTAGGTTACAGCAACACTTCTGGTGACAACCCGATAGTGTCTTACTGAAGAGTGGAAACACTGAAAGTGTGATTCTGTAACACTTGTAGGATAAATTTCTAAAAGTCTAAACTAACTGCTCCTAATCAAAGCTTCATAAACTACTACAAATGTGTTTGAAAGGCCTTTCAAACAGGAGTTTATAGGCTTTAGACCACATCTAAGAATATGAAACCAAACACTGCTGTTTACTGCTACTATTCTTCAGACAGGAAATTCATTGATATCCATGATGGCCTAGAAAGCATTTAATATAGAAACACCCACACATCTTATATCTTGCATGAGATTAGAAGATCTTCTAACTATTAAAAGGTTATGTGTAAAAGCAGACAAAAATATTTTGTGGCTTTTTTTTTCTCCACAGATTTCACATAGATGAGATTATGAAATCATCTAATCTGTTTTATGCATGATAAATCACTCCAGCACTTTACAGAACAGATACCCTTATATAACCAAGCTTGATGTTAAAGAGCCACTAGAAACCAAATTGTAGGCTTCTGCTCTTTCATGAAGCATAAAAGAGGCCTGGAAAACGGATTTCCCCCAACCCTCCGCGAGAATAAAGAGGTGAGGGTACCGCAATAAAGTACTTAAGTAGAAAATTCACCTTATGTAGATTCTACTTTTCCTAAGGCACTAAATAGGCTGTCATAATTCTGTAGAGTAGATATGGCAATGGAGTAAAACTAATTTAAGGAAAGTTACTTTACCCCGAATTTTCCACGCTGTTATGCTTGCCTTGTTAGTGTTATCTAACTTCGAACCTGGACAAACAACTGTAAAAGAGCCAATGTGCAATTACAGGTTTTTCACAAAGCCAAGAATGCTCACAGTCCACATGACTGTCAACTTCTAAGTCAGAAGCCACAACTTGTTATTATTGATACTCACAGCAATAAAATCCCTGTGCATTTTAATCTATCACAAAATTCATTAAAAATTTCAAATTCTCTTATTGATCACACACAAGCAGAAACTTGTAAAGGTGTGGCCTTCATATGTAACACCATACCACAAAACAAACAGCAGAATATTTCATTATAGTATAAAAAGGCAAAAAGAGAACTCTGAACATTTTGCTCAAATAATACTAAACTGTATAAATGGAACGATAGGGCAAATTTTCTGTGGACTCAGAAGATAAAGAGTAGGAAACTATTTTGATGACCAGCTCATGAAGCAATCCACCGCTTACAAAAACAATTTTACCATCTATGCAAAACAGAAAATGCTTTGCCGGGGAAAAACACCCCAGATAAGCATACACTAGTTACAGTCAATGTCAAATCCCCATGGAAAAAATTCAAAGCTGCAGACTTCTTATTCAACTAAGATCTCAATTCTAAGAATGTCTTTAAAAATGCAGTAGAGTTTACTTAGATCAGTGAAGTTTCAGAAACATACCCTCCTCAAAAACTAGAACTGGTCTAAGAAATTATGAAGAAAAAAACTAATTCAGAGTAACAAGAGCAACCAAACTTCCCCATTTTTCTCACTTTTTCAAAACTGTAACAGTTAGCTCCCTGTATATAAAAAATAGCAAAATCAATGTTTCCTTGGAAAGCATGCTCTAAAATTAAACTATGCTATATCTGTACCAAACCACAATTTAATAAATAGTTTGACAGCACATATGGAGCACCAATACTGCACAGCAGTGAATTCAGTTCATAGCACAGTAATACTACTGCAACACAGGCTTCAAGTACCCCACTCGGAGGGTTTTTTTTTATTAGTCCAATTGTTGTCTTCAGTGGTCTCACTTGCATAACAATAGAACACTAAGAACATGCAGAAAACTGTTTTCTTTTTGTCAACACCTGGATCTTTCAATGAATTCTTTTTTCACACTGGAAAAATGCCAATAGGAAGAGCATACTACACAGTTAAAATTACATACTGCAAGATTTACTTTATTATTCATACAACTGGTGCTTTGCCTTTTTTTAATTGAACTGTACTAGTTAACCTGGTTCACAAACATAGAGGCAACTGTACTGTAAGCTATCACAACTTTTATTACAATGGACAATTATCAGGATTTCTTTTCATCTGCTAATTACTTTGACCTCTAAAATAAACTTGAAAAGCATTAGCTTGCTATAATTTGTGTTCAAGAAGTCACCTGACATTGGGCAGCTACAATTTATTTTTTTTTTTTTACATTTCCAATATGCTTATCAAAGAATTTCCAGGTATTGCCAAACCTAGTTTAGTTCTTGAATAGGTATCAGAGCTATTCTGGAGATGTAAAACTTCTAACTTATCCTCTCCAAGATAGATCAACCTTTCAGAAGAAAATGATAACGTCCAACCTGCATCAATTTCTCCCTATGAAATTTGGAAAGAGAAATGCATTCAGTACTTCAACATTAAGAAAAACAGGAATAAATGCATACAATATGAAACAGTCTATTAATAAAAACAACCTTATCAGTGTTATTGTACTTTAATTGCTTCAACTATTAGAAGACCACATGGGACACCTTGTTTTGTTTCTTAACTGTTTTACTTTGCCATAGCTGTAGAATAAGAGAAAAGCTTTAGGTAAGATGACTTCAAGAACTAAAGGCTAGCTTATTCTTTCCTTGTGCAAGGCAAACTCTGAATACAATATGCTAACTTTATGAAATAGCAATAACCAATCTCTCTGCCAAACATCACAAGAAAACCATGCCAGTTTATTGATGACTTCTTTGAGAACTCCAGTTCAATTAGCATTTACTTACACTAAAACAGTTGCTAAAATAATGGGGTTTTAAACTTGAAACAACCTCAACCTTTAAGAAAAAAAGGTTTTTAACTGCATTAAAAGTTATCTATGCTTGTTACTGGCAGGGGTAGTCTCAACAGTGTGCGTTATACAATGCAGAAATTCAGAAAATATAAGAAAAATAATAATTGGATTCAGAGAACAAACTTTGTTCCACGTGAACGTTGTATGTCTCTATAACCTCACACTAAGGTTGAGGTCTTTGGCTGAGCTAAAAGCCTTTGCCACTTGACACCAGCTATTACTGCAGTAACAGCCAAGGGGCTGATATATATAATAGCAGACTCCCAGCTACAACACTTGTCCTCCCGTGAAGGCACTTTACAGAAAGAAGGAGCGTCCTCATCCTTCTCTGTAGCGGGGGCGAACAGACCCGACCTGGGCACAAGCCACGTCGGGGCATCACCACTCGAACCATATGGCTTCCCGTGGACTTCACCGGGACACCCAACTTTCTGCCTGGCGCCAAGGGCACGACCCAACCCAGCCCTGCTCCACACACCACTTCCCTGGCTGGTGCTACCTGTGGTCCCCGGGTCAGCCAAGTTCTGCCCGGAGACCGGCGGCCCCGGCCCCGGGCTGGACCCCGGCGGGCGCGGGGGATGGGAAGGGAAGGACGTGAGCTACAGACTGGAGCGGGAGATCCCCCGACTTCTCGGCGGGGAGGCTGCACAAGACACGGCCCGGAGCTGCCCCTCCAGCCTCCGCTCTGCTGCCGCCGGGCAGGGCTCGGCATCCCCGCCGGCCCCGCTCCCTCCCTCCGTCTCTCCCCCCGTCCCCGCCGCCGCTGCCCACCTGGGCCTCCGCTGTCAGCACGCAGCCGAGCACCGCGAGCAGCCGCGCCGCCAGCCGTGG
>JAWWMO010000121.1:44952990-44978832 GCA_035047845.1 Dendrocincla fuliginosa
TCGGCGGGCGCGGCGCGTTGCTCGGAGCGGGACCTGCCGCCGCCGCCCCATGGCCGCTCCGCAGGACCCGCTGCCCCCAGGTGAGGCCGGCGCCGCGGGGAGCAGGGCGGGCAGGGGGTGCCCCCACGGGTCCGGGACTCGGGCCGGGGTGAGCCGGGGCCGCGGCTCACGGGAGCCAGGTGAGGAGCGGGCTGGGATGAGAAGGGTTGACTAGTTGCTCCCTTCCCCCTCAGCGCACGCTAATTAAGC
The DNA here is from genome assembly GCA_035047845.1 of Dendrocincla fuliginosa. Lineage (NCBI taxonomy): Eukaryota > Metazoa > Chordata > Aves > Passeriformes > Dendrocolaptidae > Dendrocincla > Dendrocincla fuliginosa. Next base: position 44,953,240 of record JAWWMO010000121.1, read on the forward strand.
GTGTAGTAATTTATCATGCGCTCTGCTGATGTGATTTAGTGCGACTTGTCTTGTCAAGCCTGCTCCAGTGTTTAGCATCTAAGTTTGCGCTGGTTAACAGCACGTTAAAAAGGCATTTTAAAAAGGACATTTTCTCAGAATCCCAGAATTTGGGGGCTTAGGAAGTCCACACACTTTAACCTACACAGCTAATGGTGCAGATGACATTCGAGTACCTCGTCTGAGGTGTGCCAGCATCACAGTTTTCCCCTACCTATCTGCTCAGACAGGGACAAAGTTTTGAGTAGTTAACAGCAAACAAAACTGCACAAGTGCTGATGGACTTAGATTTTTTTTTGAGAACTGATTATTCTAATACAATTTGCTGTATTTCTTATTAAAACCTGAGATTGACGTGCCTCTCGTCAAAGAATCATTGTTGATTTGGGTTTAAGGGCTCATCTCTATTAACAACGTTAGTATTAGGGTGATCACTTTGTTTAAGTTGTACTAAGTTGAACTATTAATGTGTGTGCCCAGCCTTGTTGTGAAAGAGATCTTACTGTGTTCTCAATTGAACTACCTGTGGTCCACCTTATATGCTTCACTCACTACTGATGGTGTCAAGAGTGTGTTGCCTGGAAAAAACTGTAACAGAGGGGAATACCGTCTCTGCTACATGGTGCTTTGTGAACCCCATCCTAATTAAAGGTCAAAATGCTGAGGTCTATAAAACTCACCTTCAGACTTCCTTCCAATGCAAGGATGAAAAGCAGATGTACAATTGACAAACTGTTCACTCTGGTAAATGCATTGAGTGCACTGCATCCCCATTATAGTAGCAGTATTTGAACAGAGGGGAATGGTGGGCATTGGTACAAGTCTGCTGCTCTTCTTGCAGACTGGTTATACTGGATGGGCCCAGGCAGAGCTGCCGCAGCCGCTGGGCAGTGTGCAGGTGCAACAGTGTGCAGGCAGAAATGAACCTTGGGAGCAACCATCGAACCTGACTTATGACTGTCTGAGGCAATTTGCGTGTGCTGATTTGTGTCCTTCTGAGTCAACTCATTTGTGGTTCCCTGTAGAAGTGTGGGAAAGCAAATGTAGGCCAGTGGCTGTATGCTGTTAGTGGGGTGTATGGTGATAGTGATTTTTCTGAGAGATCCCAGGTAACGTTGTTATGAAGCTGTCTGTCAAAGTCACTATGAAACCAGACAGTCTGCACTGAATAGTCAGTCAGCTGATACCCTCCTTTCCTGTTGGCCTTTCAGCATGCAAAACTGGATGGTTTACATTTGAGATAAACAGAGAACTTTCCTCCCTGCTGCTTTGTGCACCTGTGTCCAGCTGTACGACATGAGCTGCAGAATGTTGTGGAAGATATATGTGGGAAAGAGAGAGGGGACATGGCTTTTTAATTGCCTTATTCACAATTAAATATTAAGTCTGGTTTTCAAATTATCTGCCTACTGTCAGTGGTCAACAAGACCACAGTGAATCACAGCAGAGTCACAACCCAGTATGTGAAGTCTTTAATCTTAGGTACAAATATTCATAAACATATGCTCCACTTATAGAAAATGTTGGGACTTGGTTGTACTCTGCAGCCTGAAAAACATGGAAATCGTCATTCATCATAAAGTCTGTGAAAAAAGGGAAGAAATTGAGGTATAGGAAAAGAAATATGGTTTTAAAATATTTTTTCAGGATGGATTCTAAGCAAGAAAGAGGTAGAGTCATAGATTCATATGACTCTGTTTCTGTGTGAAATCTAGAAAGCAGGAATCAAAGGTAACACCCTATACCCCATCACCTCTTGCAGACACACCTTGGGGTCTGTCAAGTCCTTGTTTCAAATGCCCATCTTATGGGAGCTTCCCCCATTTTTTCAGTGCCTACCTCTGGATCACAGAAAGTAAGTTACCAGTGTTGTAATGTACCTTGGTTGTTTCTTGGTCAAGATATAGAAGAGGGTAGGGGACAAAGCCCTTACCATAGCTGCAGTAGCCGGAGATGTTCACCAGAGCATGAATGTTCAGTGGAGTCTGCTTTCATCTACCTCAAGGTTCCTCTTATATTACACAGGAAAAAGAAAGATTTTTTCCTTAAATTCATCTTGGAATCTATAAGGAGGAGCTGAAAGCTCTCCAGAATAAACCAATAAGTTGCATGCTTAGCCACTGGGTTTGAGTGGAAAAACAGTGACACCAGGCATGCCTGGGTTGACCTTCTCCCACAGAGCCTTTCTTTGGTTGCCAGTGCCTCCTTGTTTTTCAGCTTTTCTTTACAGGGTGGGCTTCTTGTTGCCCCAGCTCCCTTTCCAGCTCCTCTGCAGCTTTTCACTACAGTTCCCAGTAGGAGCCTCCATTTTGGCCCTACTCTCATGCAATGTCTTATGACAGCTATTTGTATTTTCCTATATCCCATTGACTCTCATCCTCTCTGCTTTTGAGTTGGAAAGCTTATGTGCTTCATGCTGACTCTTTCTATCAGAGCAGGCTTTATCCACATCATTTTGTTAATACTATGTTTCTGAAGCAGGGATTTCATATTTACCAAAAAGGGCATGTGTGACAAGAGTATGGGTTTTGGAATAGTTGTTTTTTCCCCTCTTCTGCATATGGTTTCCTAAACTGCAGTGTGAACAATGGTCATCTGAAATTTAATAGTCCCCTACATTTTTAAAATAGTCAGTGTGTTTGTGTGCAACGACTGTACTCTAGCCTTGTTATCTGACCCCTCTGATTGTGTGTCACCTGCCTGGACAATGCCTGTGGATTTCCTGTGGGCTCTAGTACTGAGAAAGGCTCTACCTGGGATCACGGAAAGGAGCACTGGAATGGACACCCAGGAACTGCTGCTGGTGGGGCTGCCTCACAGAAGCTGGAGGGAGAACAGTTCTGTCCCACTGCTGCCACTTTTTTATTTGGACTTTATTGGGCTGTCTTGAATTGGTTTATGCTTTAGGTTGTTCTATTGTGTTGAGTAGATTTGTAGGATTGGGTCCTGAAATAAACGATTATGCTAAATTTGAGTTTGTTAAGAGTAATGTCTATGTAACTTCTGTGCTATTTTGGGGCTCAGTATTTATACTGTTCATACTGTAGTTAATTTCTGGGCCTCTGTTCTAAATATTGATTCTTACCGGCTGCAGCTGAAAACATTAAAGGTGTATTTGTAGTATACATTAAGTATAAGGACTTTTAGAGTAACAAGAATGGAAAGAAGATTTTGCTACATAATTTAAAATGCTTTTCAATTTTTGAAAACATTGACACATCAACAGAAGATATTACTTGAAAATATGGCAGGATAATGTTAAGTTAGAGGAGTGGTTTTGTGAATCCTGACTTCTGTATGAGGTTTGTTTCAGATCCTTTGTGCATGTGTGGTCAGTACTTCACTGTTATTTGTCAATTTAGCCATTGATGCAGAGGGGCTGACATTTTATGATTCACCTGCAAGTACTTTGAACATCTGTTTTTGTGTTCTGTTGATGTTGATGTAGTTGAAGTTTATGATTCTATTGTATACAAATACTTGATATTTTCCTTAAATATGTTTTTAATTACATTTTGTACTACAATCTGCTGTTTGTAATAGTACTAATTTTTGTTGTAGTGGGTATGTTTCCTGTTTGAATTATTTCTTCGAGGAAAAAATGGAGTGCTGCCACTAGAACAAAACTTAGCTTTTAGAAAATTTACTGGATTTAATCTTTTGAAATTGTTTTGTGATGGGGTTTTTTTTTTGAACTAAAATTATTTAGAATTTTCATTTAAGTCTATCTTTTGTTAGCTTAGAGTTGGGTTTCCTTGTTGCATATAGTTTCTCATATATGTGCTAAATCTGACATTTTCCAGTTTGTCACATTTTCCTGTGGAAATGACATAATGCATGTAATGACTGCATAGTTGTGCTTTATCTTGGTCAGACAAAGAAGCAAAATATTAATTGGCAGGCAGAAATACTTTGATGATTATGTAGTGATAAAGCTTTCTTATTTCCAGCAGATCATGCAGCAAAAGAGCCAGTGGAGGATACTGATCCAAGTACTCTTTCCTTAACGATGGTATGTGTTTCTCATCTAATACAAATTAAGTCATTATAGCTCTCCATTGTTACGTAATGTGGAAGTGAGGTAGAACATTCAAGGATGCTAACTAGAACTGTGAGTGTATATATATGTATAAGATTTTGCTTATCTGTATGATTACAAATTTTACACAAACAAATTTTAATTTACTAACCTTGTGCAGTTACAGTGTAAATAAAAATACCAATCAGTGCATCAGCTGAATTGGATGGAATCAGCAGAGCTGTCCATGGGATAGCCTCCAGAGGCTATGATAGTGCCACCTTTTTCATTTAAGAAAACCCCAAGAACCGAGAAAAATTGGTGCTCACATTCTTCTGTCTATATAATTTGGAGGCATAAGAAAACCCACCTGGGGCTTAAAATGTCAATTGCACTAAGGTATTATTCCTTACTATGCTGGATGAGTTGAAGTTGTGGAAAGGCAGTACCAAACAGCAGTGCCTCAGGCAGGCACGGGTGAACACAGGGAGAGGCCAAACAGAGCCCTCTAGTGCTTACTGGCAGAGGAACATCGTTTGGGACAAATGTCTTGGATATCGAGCATGCCAGTCACGCTGAGGTAGGAGTATATCTGCTGGAGTAGAAGCAATATGAAATTTTATGAAGTCTTTCAGTGTGGTTTTTTTTTTGTTCTGGTTTGGGTTTTTTTGTGTTTTTTTTTTTTTTTCTTTTTTCTTTCTTTTTTAGCATTGTGATGGACTATTTTTTCTGGGGAAAATTTACAGTGCCATGTATCCCAGAGAAGACTATTGCCAAATGTAGTTATGCAAATTGATTGAAATGCATTAGTTTATTTTATGACTGGCAAGTGAGAAAATTATTGCTTTGCCCCAGTGTTTCCTTTCCATTTTGAAGCTTTGCAACAGGGACTCAGGAAACTGAAATTTTCACGTGTACTTTAATGCTATTCCTTCACTGGGATCCATTATTGCAGTATGTATATATGCATTTGTGCTAGCAAGTTTTAATAAAATGTATAGATTTTGGTTTTGTGGACTGACTAAACTAGATACTGTATTTTGCTGTGGGGAGCTTTTTTAAAGATGAGGAGAAGTTGCTATGTCTGAGACAAACTGAGTTTTTTAACATAACCCCCCACCATTAAACTAAGATCTTTTAATCTGTTTTCTTAGTTATGAGCTTCTTTTAAAGCCACACCTACTTTTGTGTAAGGATAGGGGTCATGGGAAAGGAGGTAGGTTTCAGGCAAAATAGTAAGTTACTACTTACTCCTTATAATAGTAAGTTATAACATCCACACAAATCAGTAGCTATCTCCTTAAACTCAGTAATAATAATTTTCTATTGCATCTTAATTGGCTATTTAAGTTTAGAACAGAAGGGGAAAATACTTTTTTTTCAGTATAGTAATATTTTATCAAAAAATCCTATTTGCTAAAAGAGCAATTTAAGTCATCTCTGTGCCTCCTGATATGCAGTACATTTTCAAGACTAACTTGCTACTTAAGTGCAAAATTTCTTTCCCAATCTCTGCTATTTCATTCAAAAGTAATTCAAAAGCTTTAAAAATACTGTAGCAAAGCAGCAGTCTCTATTACTCTTGCATGTGCTAATCAGAATTGCTAGTAGCATCTCAGTTCTCATGTAAGAAGAGTGTTCCTGTATCTGATGGGAAACAGATCAGCTAGTAGTATCTTAAGAAATGCAACTATAATTATTCAGTTCTATATACTCTTTCTCCAACCCAATTACCCTTGAAATAACAAACATCTGTGTTTCTTGCCTTTCTGTGACAGACTGAAAAATACCCTGTCCAAGACACAGGAGTACCTAAAGGTAAGTATTGTAAATTCTGTCTGTTCAGGTGTCATATATTGTTGTTACATGCAATAAAACCAATGGCGTTATCCAAAGATTGAAATACTCCTACTTTTTCCTAGATATGCATGTTTTAAGTGGAATATCCTCTTCTGTATTTTTAAGGTCAGTTTGGTGTGTATATCTAACTTGAAATTTCCTCCCAAATTTTAGTTTTGATCTAAAAGTCAGTCTAAAACTACCATCAGATCTCAATTCTCAGTCTATAAAGAAAACACAGTGATGCCATCAAAAAACTGATGAGACAACAGATGGTAGAGACATTGTAATGTTAGAAAATGTCTTTGAAGAGATTACCAATGCCTACATGTTGTCAGAAATATAATCAAGAAATACCTCTCATGTCTCTTGCCTCTTATTGCATTCTCAGTTTAGAACCAATCAACTCTTCATGCTGTCTTTCACCTTCAGCAGGTGTTAATACTACCTACTTGGGAACTACTGTTAGGTCCACTCAAGTTGCTGCCTCTCCTCGCTGAAAATGCAGAGAGGGAGTGCAGGTTCTGTATTGCACTGAAATCAAATGCATGGATTACGCAGTGTGAATATCCCCTTTATGGTTTCCTTGACATATGAGGTGTTTTTTCTTTTTTGTCATCCCAGACTTCACCCTTGGGCCTTGTCCACAGACAGGGACTCAGTTGAGAAGTCCTCTGCAGGTAGTGTGTTCTCCATCCCGTGTTGCACAGCAGGTCTGCAGCAGGACAGACACAGGAAACTAGGCACAATGAAAACTTTTGCTGAGGAGTGTGAGCAGTATACCACAGAGTTTAAAGAAAGCTTGGTGATTGTTCTGGGGGCTTGAGGAAGGCAGCCAGAGGAAATGAGCTTCTTTTCTGAAGTGCTGCTCAGTAGAAAAGGAAAATGTGGGATGAAAACTATTTGAAATCATAAACTACTTTCTCTTTAATTGCAAGCGGGTGGTTTGGACCTTCAAAATTGTTTGTTAGCACTAAAGCAATTACACTGTAGCATTCTTTTCCATGTCCTGTGTTTTATTTCACCTATGACTTTAGGTCCTCCTCAAAATTAGTTAGATCATTCCTAAATTTCAAATTTGTCAAATTTGTTTGAAATCTGAAATTGCTTGTTTTGAATGCATTTAATTTAAAAATGAAAGCTGAGACATAAGTAGAAATGTCAGCACTTCTGTAGAAAGGAAGTGAACTCTGTTTATATTTAGTTTTAGTTTCTGCTTCCTCTTGCCAAGTGTAAGAAGGTGTAAGTACTGATACAGCTTGACATTTCACATTTGGAGTTGAAAGTGATACAAATACCTCTTAGTATTCCATTAATTTCCATGATTTAAATGTTGGGGTTTTTTTCTGAGAATGACTTTTCATAACTATTTCTATAAAAATACAGACTTAGAAATATGAATCTGAGAGATAAAAAATGTAACAGATGGGCAGGTGATTCTGTGTAACACACAATTATGTTTGCCTCAGATTTAATGTTTGAATAGACAGTACATTGGCAAGAGTGGCTGTCTGTTGCTTTTATAGGTCAATTAATTAATGGGCCATGTTAAGGCCCTAACTTGTTAAAGTTCTTGGCACCCTCTACCAATTAATGAAATAAAGGGGAGTCGAGGGAACTTTTTATCTTGCAGGGGTAGTCTTAATGCTTATCATAATTTGGTTATAATTCTACCTCCACTCAAATATAGAAGAAATTTCACAGATATTGTTTCCACAATTTTGCTGCCCATGCTTTTCATTTTCAACCAGAGTTTTGTTCTGTTTTGTGGGGTTTTGTTTGTTTGGTTGTTGTTGTTGTTTGTGGACCTACAGTCATAAAGAATAACAACGATCCCTACTAAACATTGACCCTGCTAGGGGTGAAATACTATTTGGCTTCAAGTTTCAAGTGTCTTATAAAACCAGAAAAAGAGGAAAATAATGATTTGGGGATTTTTTTTTCCTTGCAAGTGTAAAGATGAATTCTTTGATTCTGATCAATTTATTGAGTGAGACAAGGAAATATGTCTTCTTACTCTTATCTGATGATTCATAAAGATAATAGATGTTCTTTAATGAGATCTCGCCACTAAACACACAGCAAATGGAAACGTACCAGTGCTACAAACATAGTCACCACCATGGAGCATTCATCTGTATAAAAGCATGTAGAATATAACATCTTTTAAGCTTGTCTTAATGGTTGATCAGCACCTGACCCGGGGGAATTATGCAAATGTTTTGATGAGGAGGACCTTATTAATCATGCAGAGTGAAATTTGTTCATTTGCACAGGGTTCACAAAGGGTTTATGTATCCTTTCTATCCCATTTTGAGGCCTGAAGTGATGCTTGAAAGGTTAATAGTTTGTGCTGTACTGGGGAATGCTGTGCATTTCGGTGGACTCTCAGGCAGCTGATAAACACACTTTGAAATAGGTTATTTCAGTGCTTCAGCAAATTTCTGTGCAGTAGAAATAAATGAGCCCATTTATTGCAAAGGGGCATTGCCCATTTGCATTTGCAAAGGGGCAGAATAAAAAGTAAATATGGTACTTATTTCAACAACTATCATTTTAAGTGTGATGAGAAAGGCAAAACAAAATTTATAGCGACTTGTGACAATCATCTTCAGCCTATGTATTGGTTCAGTGAATATTCTGTAGTCAGCTTTCTGAAAGAAGAACATGAGTCTTGCCTTAAGAGTAACGTGGTGTTTGTTTAGAAAACAACTGCTACTCTAATAGCTGATCTCTGCAAGGATTGTATTTCATTGCACAGTTGTGCTCTGGATGATTGTTACAGTCTCTGCTGATTTAATATTTTTGGCTTTTAATCTAGCAATTCCCAGTGTTTGATCATGATATGTAGTTAAATATTTTGTGTTAGACATCTATAATTTCTCTTCTATAGTCTTTCTATTTAAGTTTGTATCTGAGTGGAAGACCAGTGTTTCACACTCTTTGTCTTAGATGAGGAATACCTGGCAGATCAAGTTACATTGGAAATTGCATCTGTGAACATCAAGACCCTTACATCAGATTCTGGCCTAATCCAACAGGTAAGAAAAATGTTACTTGATTGTGAAATGAGTTATTGCTGTTGATTAAGTATGTTAACCAATAAATACATTTTCAGACTATACCTGGAGAGCACAGAATCACTTAGTAAAAAAGACCAGAAATTGGCTCTCTTTCCAATAGTTCAATGAAATGAGCTTTTGCGGAGAAGAGCAAAAGAAATGTTATTTTATCATTAACATGAACTTTTTAGTTTAAATAGGTTTTGATTAGTGTGCAGATGCTCTGAAGAAGAGACAGCAAATAGTTAAGGCTTTGTCATGCATGCTGTCCCTCTCTCTTGTTGAAAATAGAGCCAGGGCAGAGAAAAAGTAAAGTAAGGAATCCTAGGTTTTGCCCTTTGGGAGGCATTTGACTGTTTTGCTTTGATTTTGAGACACTGCTCTTCCCATAGTTGAAACACACTCCACTGTTTGTGAAATCTTACACTGCCATGTGATGGGCAATGCTGAGTAACTCCCATGCTCCATGGTTATCATGTTTCAAGTGAATGTTATTTGCTGAATTTCAAATTGATTCTCTTTGGGTTGAGCAGAAAACTTGGAGAAGAGAAATGAATGAGCATTTTCCAGCGAGATGAAGAATTAAAAGGAGTTCCTTATGCCAGAGTCCCAGCTGAATTTCATCAGAAACAAACATGGGTTTGGTATGCATTTCACAGATGATGGAGGTAACGGTTCATTCCCATCATCAAGAAGAAAGCATTGACTGACAGCTTAGAATCACTATAAAGATAATTCAGTGTATCAGAGTTTTCCATAGAGCTGGAAAACTTTCTGCGTACCTTCAGACTGTGCATAGGTTTATGGCTTTGATTAGACCCTTATAGGTTGATTGGATATTCATTGTGGGCAAAAAATGTTCTTGCTTAGTGCCTTCTTTTCATGGGCATTACCCCTTCATTGTCTTATTGCAATTATGAGATTAAAATGATCTTGAATAAATCTGAGTGCATCTGACTTAACTGTATAATGACTGATCAGTAAAAATATGAATTTTGTAAACAGATGTATGGCACAGGTAAGTACACTTGCATTCCTTGTACGATTTGCCATACCATCCACTCTTGTTATTTTTTATCACAACACACGTATAATGACATAAAGGCATTTAGGTATCAGCTTTCACAATACAGTTTGAATTTCCATGAGTTCAAAAATTTCAGGAAGTGTTACTGAATTTCAGGACAGCAACTAAGTGAATAGCATCTGCTTTTCTTTTTTTTTTTTTTTTAATATAATTTACTTGTTTGTGTCTTTTGAAGTAGATCTCTGGGGAAGCTGAGCTGTGCTGGGAAGTCCATCTTTCTCCTAATGAGTTACCCTTCTGGGAATTTGCTTCTCAGGGCTCAATAATAATATTCTGCCTTTTTAAGGAATTTGTGGGAGTGGAGACAATGACTGTAATCAGGATCTTGGATCTTCATATTTAGTTTTTCTTAACCTTTGGGTGCTCATGTGTTGCCATGAAGGCCAACTTCATGTTTAAAAAGTGCAGTCCAGATAAAGCTCTCATTGTGCCAGTGGAAAAGTAAACTAGTAGAAGATAATGGCAAGGTTTATTCTGTTGCAATTGGCATGTTCAGTGTAAGATCTCTCTTGAGCAGAGAGCAGACATTTTGATGTTGCATGTGTGATCTTGCAGTTTTCAAGGAATAAAGAAATGCTGAAAACAGTATGCAAATTTTTCCTTTCCTAACAAAGTCTGTAAATATTTTGGAGATCGTTCGCCTACTTTATAATAGGGTTGTGAACATATGCAAGTTCACCAACACAACTGAATGCCTATAGTCTATTTTTAGTGGATTTCTTAGTAAAGAAGGTGTAGCAGGTAGCAATAGAGTATTTTATTACATGATATTTTTACGCATATAATGACTTGTGTTTGCATGCACAACCTGCAAAATGTTAAGAAGCCTGCTGTGATAGTTTTGGAAGAATGACACAATACAAAAAAAAAATCAACAATACTTTATTACAGCTATCTGAGGGGAAAATCCCCTTCTGCTTTCATCTTTAAATCCTAACAGAAGAAAGCTATTTCACCTGGCTCCACACCCGCATAGTTAAAATCAGGGCAGCTGCAGTTTCACGCAGTTCTAGGATCAAGGGCTGTCTTCCAGTTTTTGGACGTTGCTAGGTAGTAGAATTTTAATGTTACAACATGTGTTACAGTCTCAAGCTGGTAAGACATTTCATTATGTTTAATTACCACCGAAAAGCCACTGAGGGAATGTTTACTTCCAGCAGGAGGACGGTTAGATATGAGCCAGCAGAAATGTTCAAGTCAACCTGTTGTCTAAAAAAGCTTCCTATGTATGTAAAGAAGTTTGTAAAAAAAGCTCCTCCACTTTTCCCAAATCAGTGAAACAATCCCTTACTGCTGCATGTTACAGGCAAAGTCCTTGGATTTTTTTTAGTCACAAAACATTTAAAAAATCTTTAGTCAAACCATATGAATGGCTGAACAGCTGTTGAGGGTTTAAGAGCAAATTATTCAAAAGATAAAATTCTACGGCATATCATTAATAAAGATGACATTGTTCAGTGAATACAACCAATAGTGTTGTTTTGTAAGCCAAAACGTGGAAATGCTTCCTAAAAAGACTGCAGATTGTTAGTAATTCCTCAAAACCTCATATATTCCCTGTATGACTTTAAAAGAATCCCAAGTTACTTGTAAGTAATCTCTAGCCAGTTGCAAGTTAGCCAAATAGCTATTTTGTTGTTCAAGTACATTGTTTTATTTTGATTTATATTTATTTTCTGCTTCGTAGCCAGAAGACAAAGACACACAAAATACTGATGAATCTCTTTCAGGTAATGTGCCAACTTTCTTGTTCTAGATATTTTATTCCTAGATTTTCTTTTTAAGTACTTTGAAACATTTTAATAAACTGCTGTTTCTCGTAACCAAGAACTGCCTGGGTAAGCAGTGCTTGTGGAGCTGATTTCATTACCTGTATCATTTACAGTTTCCCCTTTGTTCTAAGAAGGTGGTGATCAATAATGCAGACCTTTCAAAATGTGTAAGTTGGGCTTTCCAAATGCATCTAGCACATCCACTTTTAGAAGTGATCTATAAATAGCTGGCAGTAGGCTGTGGGGGCTTATCCCATAATTGTGTGAGCTCTGCTGTGGGAGGGACGTGTGTGTATGATATACAGTTCTTTTAGTCTAACAGTGAGAAACTGAGAATTTCCTATTAGTAAAGAAGCTTGTCCTATCAAGTAGCATTAGAATAATGCAATTAGTTGGGTAGGTCATCATTAGCCTGTCAGTGTCTAACATAGGGTATCTTCAAAAAGCAGGATTCTTTATAATGCTTTTTATAGTCTTGCAGATGGTATAGCTTAAAAAGTAGGTTGGTGTAGTTTTGTTTACTTTTAACCGTGCCCTTTTACAGGAGTGTTTTCTTTACCCCTTCTTCCCTGCTTTTATTGGAGGATAAAACTTACTCTGGCATCCCTGCCAGAGTAAATAAGATGAAGTTCAGATAGGGTGCTCTCCTGCCCTTTTTGCTCAGCCAGAACTGTGATTGGATTATATTAATTTTGCCTTGTTTGTGTAAGTAAATGTTGATATGAATGAAGCAAGAAAGTTTTGTCTTACTTCAGCAAGAGCTTAGGGTGCACAAGAAGAACAGAAAAGCTAACATACATATTTTTTTAGAGAATAGCTGTGAGGCCCGTGGAATACCTGTGAGCAAACATGTCACCAGCACGTTTGCCCTTAACAGGGAATCTAAGCATTTGTATGAAGTTATGTCTCTGCAGCACTGTTGTTGCTGCGTGCCCTAACTTGTTGAAAACTTCAGAAGCTGCTTTTGGCCTGCTAAAAAAGCAACCTGATGAGCAGCGATACAAAATTAACAATAGCCTGTTCGTTCTTAAAAACAAAATACAAAGTGCCTGCAGGCACTACATTCAGCTCAGAGTTTGATGGCTTTTCTGGATTTTTCACACAATCTGACAATAATTACTGCAAATAAATTAATAATAATTGAAAAAAAAAAAAGCCATAAAACACCACAACCAACTAACCTTAACAAATGCTGTTGTCCGTATGAGTAGGTGACACTAAGTACCAGATTTGTCCTTTGCCAAAGATATAGTTCAGGCTTCTGATCCAGAACCTCTAAATTGTATGTCACTGTTTTATGTTGGTTTTAATCAATCTTTTAATTAATATCAGCCACTTTTTGAAAAAGTTTCATCTCAACTAGGACTAGTTACTTTCCTGTTTCAAACTGTGCGGTGGGACAGGAGTACAGAAGCTTTACAAAGTGCTTCTAGGCTGTGTCCATGATTTACTATTTGGAGACATCAAATTCTCCTTGCTTTCAAAAAGAAGGAGGGAGAGTTAAGGTCATATCGGCAGCCAAAATGCTGAAACCGTGTCCTACATCACTGTGGTGTTAAAGGTTTTAGTATTAGTGTTTAACTAGAGGTATGACTAGAACGGGTTTCCACATGCTTTTATGGGCTATTAATATATAATATAGTCTGATGGCACCACATTGTTCACAGTGCTTCAGAGATACTGACTGTTGTGTGTAGGAGACCTCTAAATGACAATTTTCTGTATTTGGTGGAGATTTTAGAGTATACTACCACCTCCTTCCACAACTTGGTATTTTTATTTTTCTCACATATGGAAGTGGATGCACTTTATTCCTCTCCTTAATGTACATTTAAAGTAGGCTTCCCTGGTAGAACAGAGACACCTTTTATTGTCAGAGCCCTTACAAAGCAAAGGAACATTTCCACTTTTTCATTGTGTTAAAGTACTTGGTGTTTGGAGCTGTCAGCAGAGATTCTCCTGGTGCACATATTTCATGTTGCTATGAAGGCAGCAATTCAGAACTGCAAAGCCTTTTATTTTGTCCTACAACACACATATACAAGATGCACAAAATGCACAAATAATCCTGTTGGTGATGTAGGTGGGGGTTATGGCAGATTTGAGGAAGCGACATAGTTCCAAAAACACAAAAGGGGAATATCCTACCTCACATACTGCATTGAATCCCATGTCTTTTCTATAAAAGTAGAAAAATGCTTTCAAAATCACTGTCCTTTTCCTTAAAGCCACTGAGCATAGCAAAAAGAGAAGTTTTAGAAAGTTCATTTCATGAGTTCTTCATAAGGAAAGGCATTGCATGTCACTATTCTGACTTCTTCAGAAGCAATTGACAGGAACTTAATGCTTCAACCCTTTATGGTTTTAACTTTTAGTTCCCCATGTAACCACAGCAATAGATTCTAACTTCTTCCCATGTAATGGTTTTCACTGCAGATCTCAAGAAAACCTGCAAGGAAAATGTCACCTGCTCCTTGTGCTTATTCCGTGCACCAACCATTAGTGACATGCTCAATGATGAGGACTTGTTGTACACAGTAAGGCTAAAGCTGGATCCCTGCCACCCAACAGTGAAAAACTGGAGAAATTTAGCAAGCAAGTGGGGGATGACTTATGATGAATTGTGTTTCCTTGAACAAAAGCCCCAAAGTCCCACCTTGGAGTTCTTGCTACGGAATAGTGACCGGACTGTGGAGCAGCTGATTGATCTCTGTAAATTTTATAAGAGAATTGATGTTGTGAAAGTGCTGCTGAAATGGGTGGAGGAGGAATGGCCCAAGAGAGGGAACAGAACTTACCAGAATGATTTCTAGGTCAAGGAAAGTTGTTAGTCCATACGTGTTAAATGCTGGGACTAACTGCCACTAATACATTGGAAGTTTTCCTTGCAAGACAAACACAGCCTGTACTGACGGTTTGTATACTGTGTAAGCTTTATCTACCGTATACACATATGTATGCTCTGTGCCCTCAGGGTTGCAAAGATCATCTTCCAAAAGGGGGTGGAATCATCCAGGTTGTGTTCTTGAGCCTACAGTTTCCTTCAGTTTCTTTGCTGCTCTTTGTAGGCTTCCTAAGCAGAAGAGGAATTAAAAAGCCAGACCACTGGTTTTACTGCAGCAGCTGTGAACCATATCAGTTGTGTTCTGTTGCTACTGGGAAAGCTACAATTAGAAGGCATGTCTTTTGGCCTTACTGGCAGCCCTTCCACAATTTTGTTTGCTCTACTTACTAGAAGATGAGGTGTAATTTTTTTTTTAGTTTTTCAATTTTTTAAAGCTTTATGACACTGTTTTTGGCACAGGAACCCCTCAGTCTTCCAAGCTGCAATTTGTATTTGCATGTTACACTTAATTCAATGTTTCAACATCACATTTGAGTAAAGCTTTAAATCTCTTTTATAAATAAGAATAGATGTTAAACAATACTAGCTGTTACACAAAAGAATTACATTTGCCCTATGAAGAAATGATGCAATTCAGAGAGGCTTTCCAACCCATAATCTCTGGGGGTCAAAAAACCCAATTAAAATGCTCTTTACTTAAAATTACTTTCCAAAGTTTTGAAGACAGTATACACTGAGTGCACGTATCAAATGCCTCTCACTTTGTGGTGTGAGAGACTAATGCCTCGCTCACAGCATATTATTAGTATTGACTTTAACTTCCCTTTTCACAGGCTGTGGGTTTCTTTAGAGTCCTGTGGGTTGACCTACTTTCTGTATCCCACCAAATAGTTCACTTATGTGAAACTAGCACTATGTATTGATTTAAGCCACTCTAATGGAAAATTAACTGGTGAATTCACCTACAGTCCAGGTAAATGGTTATTAAAGCACTTATAGTGGTTTAGACTGATGTTTTCCAAAGGATTTTGATACTCTGAATTACACTGTTTACATTTTAAATATTTCAGAAATTGGTCTTTTTCCTACCATTCTTCTGACATCTCAGACAATACTAGTATGTACATAGGTGTATATACCAAAGCACTGGTGAATAGTGTGTCCAGATGTAGGGCAAAACTAGAATGGGGTGCAAATTGATACACTGTTTACTTCTCTCGAGTAGAAATAACTAAGAATTAGTAGCAAAGCTGAGGGAAGTATAATGCTGTATACTGAGTTTCTTACTGTAAGAGAATGAAAAAGGACCTCTAGTAATACTTTACTATAGATGCTGAGCGATATGGTTACAGAGGAGCTAGAAGTAAAGACTAACATTTTCAATATCAGGCACTAGTTCTGGGGTGACATAAGTTTATTTTAGTGACTTCAAGAAGCTGAAAATCTTGTTTCAAGGTGAAGAGATTGACTTAAATTTGTGGTTTGAATTTTAAATTTTTTTAGAAAAGACTGGAGTTTTTAATAACTTTTATTAAATGATTCCTCAAAAAAAAGCTTCTGCTCTTTAGACCTTTTTAGTTTTCTAAATATATTTTAAGGAGGAAGTTGTACTGCTGTATCTTGTTGGGGCAGCAGTTTAAATGTTTTGCATTCCTCTTCCAGGAACTGGGGCTTCCCGATGGATGTTTGTCAGCTCTAACTTTTGCAAATAACCTTCTGTCTGTAGTTAATGCTCTGGATTCAGCTTTGAGGACTGCTGTTGTGGCTGGGCTCTCTGCTGTTTTCAGTTCCTACAGAGGCATCCCCTGCCTACTTGCAAACAGCTCATAATGCAGCGTGTCCAACATAATCCCCATACCTTGGGCCAACTGCATGCATGATTTAGGATCCTGTGTCTGTGTTAAATTGTTCTTCTTAGTGATAAGTGCTGGCATGTATGCCAACAGCTCTTCCCTCCCATAACATACCACAGCTATATGTGTGTGGTATTATAATGTGCTCTGCTTTGGTAGATCCAGTCCAACAAGGAGCTGGAACCCTCATCTCAGTCTCACAATGGGAATACAAAAGGATGCAGCAGCATTCCTGAATCAATGTGTTCAACTTTTCCTATTTTCTGGTTAAAGCTTGTAAAATTTCAAAGAAATGCTGATGTCTTCTGGAGGTGAGTTCTGATCCCTTGAAGCTCTTGAAAATGTCAGCGGCAAGAATTCATGTCTGATGGAAATAAAGCTCCTTCTGGGAGTACATAGGTGGATTCTGTATACATTCAGCTCTGAAGGTTGAAAATGTTAGCCTCAAACTTCACCACACACTGGATTATTTGTTAGTGTACTTGAAATACTTTTTTTCTTCTTTGTATGGCATAACTGGAGATGTACACACTTTTTTTTTTTTTAGTTTTATATCTTTTTACAAGATATTGGGTCTGAGTGTTCAGTTTATTCTTATATCTTCTGTTATAATGTATACTATTTTTAGAAGAAATATAGATTGTGAATGTTTGACTTTATTGTATTTGTTTTTATTACAGCTAGGAACACAGCTGTTTTCCCTCTCACCAGTCACCTTGGAACCACTGAACTGTCAAATAGTTGTGCTGTGTAAAAAATGTCTTATATACAAAATTCATGACTCCTTCAAGCACATATGTTTGCAAGAGATACTGCTGTTCCAGAAAGAAAGATGCATTTTTTTTATCTTTTCCATATAAAAAAGTGGTTTATTTTGATAGGATGATAGAGGTTTTCATGAGAAACTTGCAGTGGAGTTATTAACTATAGAGAGGTATGAAACCTATACTGGATGAGCTTTTCCTGAATTAGTAACCAGACTGGTAATGGACACCAAAATGGCTCTAACAGACTATCAGTTTTGTTCCATTATACCTTTCTCCTATTCCTGTATGAGACTTGCTCTCTCTTTAGGGATTTCCAGTTTTTAGCTGCCGCCTCTGTGCCTGCAGGATTAGTAGTGGCCTTTCTCACCCACTTTAGCTTCTATGGTGATGCCCAAACCACTGTATTCTCTCATTCCTGCAGTGTTATCTAAGGCTTAATTTGCTTAATAACTGTTCTTCAATGGCAAAGTTACAGTGGTGTGCTCTGGGAGTGCCTAGTTTTGCTGTGAGGTCAGCTGTGTGGCATCCCCAGTAAAAGGGTGACAGTGTTCAGTTGCCTGACTCACTACATACACTTCCTTTTGATCTGTGGAACAGAATGCAGGATGGATTTGGGACTGTCCTTTGGAAGCCTACCATAAAGGATAGGGTAGTCAGCATGGCCCCAGATACTTGCTTCGAAATAAATTGTACAGTAACTGTAAACCAGACTTCTTCCCAAACCACTGCTGAGTAATGGAGAGCTCCAGCTTGGCCTGGGCAGTGCTTTGTGCAAGAGACTTGCACAAAGTCTCTATTTTTCACTGTCTCAAACTGCCTCCCACAATTCCAAGTCAAGCTGTTAGCAAGAGTTAAAAAAAAAAAGTAAATTCTGACTTATGGTTGTTTGAGTAACCCTGTTGACTTGAGGCCAGACATAGTTGGAAATTATTTGTCAGACTGCAGAATTGTTTAAACAAGGTCAAAGAAAGTGCATAGCATTTATAATAACTTAAAAGAGCAGCCTGCTTGTGTAATTTTTGCAGCATATCATGTTCTTTTGTCCATGAAGGCAAAACAATTAGTTATTCATAACTAATTTCAATTTATCTTGTAAATTTTAAGTTTGGGGTCAGTTTTGGACAGAGGGGCAGAGCATCATTAAGTGAGGACTTGGGCTTGTTGCCTGTTTTGACAGAAAAGTGCTTTCTCTAGTCCCTGAGTTCAGCTAGTCTTCATGGCTATGGTCAGTTAACCTTAAGTAGATAGGGAAGGTATGGATCTACTGGTTAGACAGGCTGAATATAAGCAGTGCTAAGAAGAACTTATTTGGAAAGCTGGAGTCTGTCATATTTGTTTGCCTCTATTTTGCCAATGACTGGGATTCCATCTTAAAAGAAACTGATAGCAAAGAGAAGTTTGCAGCTTTGGGAAAGGCTTGTTTTACCTTCTATTAGGGGCAGAGAAGCAATTAAACAGCTGAACAGACTTACTAGCTAGTTTGATCTCTGTATTTTACATTTTTAAAATATGATTCTTGATTTCAAAATCAGGTCACTTGGGTAAGTATGTATTTGTTATTGTGGTAATGAGAGTCACATGGGATTCTTAAATGTGAGAAAGAGCAGTGTAAGTCTTTTTAAGAGGGAATCAGCAAGGCTGGCTTTAGCCCTTTGGAACCTCAATATGAAAGTATTGGTGTGTTGGATTTTTTCAGGCTTTGTTTACCGGCCTTCACAGTGCTATAAAAATGAGGATTAAAATCGTACAAGAGATGAGAAAGAAGTAGCTTCTGTCAGAAATAAGTGGTGAGAAATAACATCTGTGGTGTTAACTTACTCTTTCTTCTGAGGTATATACAGAAATAGTTTCCTTGACTGAAAATCTTAGTTAATTACCTCTTTCAACTTCTATTGATGAATTCCAGAAACAAGGCCAAATGTGTTAGTAACTTGGGTAATAAATATGTTCTGTGTATCTGTGTACAGCATGAGATAGATACACAACTTTACTTATCCACATGAATGTGCTTTTTTTTTTTTTACAAGTTTGCTTCAAAATAACCCAGTATTTAGTTTGGGATTGGGTTTTTTTGTCTCCAAAAATAACCAAACTTTCATGTGGTTGATGACATAGAAGATATTTACACAACTATAAAGTTCCTTAACAGAAAGAGCCAGGATAAGAAAGGGGTACACAAATCCTTACAGTAGCAATACTATCTTGAGTCTAAGCTGAGTATATATTTTTTTTCTTTGTACCGAATATAGGTAATCTTCCTCTGCTTCAGTTCATTCACAGTTCCATAAAGAGATTTTTTTTGCCCTAATTTACATTTGCCTCACCTTTATCTAAAGCTGAGGAGTTCACCAATTCAAAGGTCTATAAAAAGCCTGTTCCCCTCTAACCATCAGAAAACACCATCTTGTGGTGAGAGATGATGCTACAGCCCGCTCACTTCTCCCTTGGAAATGCAGTACTGAGGGCAGATAACTGCAGAGACTCACCAGAGATCCAAGGGCAACTGCGATGACAATGATGAAGGTGTGAAGATCAAGTCCAAGGGATCTTAGGTTTGGTCACAGTCTCTAGTCTGGAGAACATCAGATAGTTTACCCTTTTGCACAAATGCATGATGTTTCTTGTTTTCTATCTCTCTAGGTGGGTAGGGACTGAAGCACTATGTGCAGGTTGTGGCACAAGCACCTGGGGTGTGGGGGTGAGGGTGGGGATGCAGACAGGGCAAGCACAGGCAGAGGTTTGCTCTAGAACCTTTTGCAATGCAAATGAAGAAGTGATCCTGACTACTTGGAGAATCCTAGAGTGTTGGGTCACTGATTTATAAAAAGATGAGACAAATATGTTTTAAGGGTTATATGGCCTATAATTGGTTTTCAAAAGGACTAGTTATTTCTCTGTAACTTGTTTGTCCTTTGGCCCTTATGTCTATTCTGTATCTTGTTTCTCTTAGAATTCTTTTCAACAATTTGCTTTAAAAGGTAGGCATTACAACAAAATAGATTACTTAGTTTCTGAAGTAGCAGTAGCATTTTAAGCTTTTGAATGTGTAAGCACATTAAAAACCCCACAACTTTTTCCTTTGTTCCCTCTGATTTGTAAAGCTTTAAACTGAAAAGGAGAAGATCTGAATGAACACTGGAGCTAAGTGGTGACATATCATGGAGTAGTTATGGAAGGCCACTGGTTAACTTATAGTTAAATAAAAGCTGAGCCAGATGGGCTGTCGACTGAAATTTTAATGTTGGTGTATTGAGAAGTGGTGACTCAGGTCGTCTTGGAATCTAAACCCATTCAAAGAAGAAAGGGGAATAATTTCCATGAGAAAATGCTGTAACGTACAAACAGCTCCACTAAAACTATGGAAGACACAACAATGCCAGTCTTTTGAGATCATATGAAGTCCTTACACATAAAATTTCTGCTGAACAGGACATTGTGCTAGATGTTTTACCCCTGTGACCTGTAGTACTGTATTAATACGGGAAGAAATGACAGTTATTCTGGTACCATACAATGATATAAAAAAGATTAATTGAGAGTAACTTTCAGTTGGCAGGTTTCTTAATGGAGACTAGTAACCTACTTTGTTTGCCCCACTGCAAAGCTAGATAATGTGTGTATACATCACCTTTGGGCAAGGATAAACAAACTTGTCATAATACATACTTTAGATCTGTTACCAGACTGTTAAGGACTCTTGACGGGACCTGCAGAATATGCAGTGAGTCATCCAAACATATCATATACTGCTGTGGATAGTATTGTGGAGGCTCACAAATTGGTGTCCTTGGCCTGAAAATGAATTGGCCAAAGTCATGGTCTGCTTATTCTGTAAGATGGTGCAATTGTAACCTCTGGCTCAGAAACTCCTAAACAGCTGGTGGTCAAACTGAGTGTGTGCTGGATGCTTGCCTTTGTTCTCACTCTGCTCCTCCAGACAGCTTGTGATGGCCACTGTCTATAATGTTCACGGGTATGTGACCCTTTAACTTGCTGTGGTACAGCCAGTTTCATCTCTACTGGACCACAGATGTCCTGTAACAGCCTTAAATGCACAGCCGAACTCAGGAAGTTGTGATGGTACTGCATGCATCAGGAAAAGGATAAATGTAGCCAGCAGGGGAGACAACTGTACCGCTAGACTACAGTTAGCATAACTTTGGACTTTGGTACATAGGCTAAAAAGAAGAGTAAATAAGCACATTTGAACACTAAGAAACCAAAAATAAACTATTACAGAAAGTGCTGGATAGGCCTAAAAAGGAAAAGCAGCCTGTTACATAAAAGAAATAGTGGCATTTTGAATTGTGAAGAGGAGGGGGAGTTGAACAAAGAGATCCGTGAGAGGTTTTGATATGTGTTTATTTGTGTCGAGTCTAGGAAATTCCATTATTGATGGAAATTTTATAATTGGAACTGTACATAACGTATTGGGCCAAGTAAGTGTGACTACAGATGTTACCCTGATTTTGGACAATGGCTTGTTGCCCTGAGAGGTGCAGGTTCTAGACCTGGCAGCAAGGACAGGAGGGTCTGCTTGAGAAGTCTGCTTTGAGGAAGTAGGACAGCATGTAATTATGTACTTTATGGCACTATGCTGAAAATTGAGAGGGACTGGAGAGCAGGAGCAGATAGCTGAATGGCAGCAAATAGCTAAGACAGCTAGCAGAGCCAGAGCACTGGTGGGGCAAGTGACTCACAAAAGACAGAGCAGCTTCTAATACTGCTGAGTCTGGTGCAGGTTGGACACAGACCTGCTGGCCCAGCAGGGAAGGCACCAGCTTCTGCTTTGGAGAAGTGCAGATGTAAGATGAGGAGTTTATGGCAAGAAGAAAGGAGCAAATGTAGCAGCTCCTTTACCAAGAAATTATAGGAGGGCTCAAAATAGTCTATGGTTGTACTCTTCTTTTTGCTATCCAACAAAGTGGTGTCTGTTAAGCCACCTAACTATGTGAGAAGTAGTTAAAAAAGTCTGGGCATCAGCTTAGTTTAATTTACCAGTTTTCTGAGTAAGCATATCAGCATGGCCTATGTTGCTGTTAGAAGCTTACACTGAAGCATGGTACAATTATACAGGTGATTAGAACAAAGTGTATCAAATCCAGTTTTTCTGACAACAGACTCAGCAAGCACTGTATTTACCTAAACTAAATTCATTGTCACTATTAGATTCAGTAACATCAATCCAACAGCTCTGTGTAAAATTGTGCTAGACACCTTTAGTCTGTCCTGTTTAGTGGGTTGTGGTCTGATACTGCCGCTCAAGTGAGAAGTCTATCTTTTCTCTGAAGTGGAAAGGGAAAACAGAATGGAAAGCTGAATCTGTAAAAGATCACATTTCAGTTTTCAATGAAATGAATCAAAACAGTCCTTGGCATCCAAAAGGGAATATGTAAGATCTGGAGATCACTAATGATCACTGAAAATTAGCAGAAGTTCATAAAGGCTGTGTGTATTGCAGCAGCTGATGTGCAGTAGCAGCTCCTGAACTGTCAGTGTTTTGTGATTATATTCCTCTGCCAGGTTTTGTAGTTGAGGCAGGAAAGGCAGGTGAAATTTCTTAAGGACGACAGAGTCCTCTCTTAAATGCTACCTTTTGGCCAAGAATAGCTGCTAGATCTGCTTCAGACTGAAATTGTCTGCATCTGTCTTGACAAAGCATTTCTATTTCTCCAGCAAGCAAAATTCGGCTGGAACATGGGAAGTCAGACTATGCTGACAGGATAATACACAATCCCAGCAATGATTGTGTGCACATCAAATTGTAGCTTTCAAAGCAAAAGCCTGAATTAGGACTTGAGTGATGGAAATAACGGAAGACTTGTTATTTGTTGCAAGAAATCAGCAGGAAAATGGCAGTCTGTGAACAAAGCAACAGCAGTGTACCACAAGCTGCTGAAGCTGTAATCCAACTGACTCATTGCCAATGGTGCATCAGGTTTGAGAGCTGAAATAGGGATTTCCTGCAAATTTCATAAACTGCCTATGACTCAGCTGAAAATCAGCACGTTAATCAAACAGCTGTTCTGCTTCAGTAAAGAACTGGTGCATAGCTTAAATCACTGTATTTCCTTTGGATTGTTTCTTCCCAATTGTAGAAGAGCCCTGAGCAAGAAATAGTAAAACTTTATTTTCTGTTGTTCTAGAAACAATTCCATTTATTGCTCCTCCTTTCATTATCATATTTTTTTTATTCCAGCCTTTCAGCATCTTTTCTGTCTCTGTCGTTTGGCCTGAGCTTTCAAACCTGCTTAGAGGTTGCTTTCTAATACTGAGAATTGAATGTATTTCATGTACTTCTGTCAGTCTGGTTTTATCAAAGCTTTCTACTCTTTAAACTAGAATGCCTGGAAAAAAATACTTCAAAGAAAAACTAAGTGATAGTTCAGGCTCTAGGACCTTTTATTTATTCTCTTTTCCAATAGTGCCCTGGAATTATGTAGAACAGTTGAATAGCAGGCTTTTTTTGCTAGGACTCAATTAGCTCTCAGTCCTCTCAAAGCCATGCATGATTCTAAGGTATCTTTCCCCAAGCATTCTGCTTTGCTACTCTTTAATCTGAATAGCTCATTTCTGCAGTTCTCCTCAAAAGAAGTGTTATCAGACCTTTCTGTGAATCAATCCTTCAAATCTGATATAGCTAAGCTGATGTACACTTTAAAGCATCAATCCTATAAAATATCACTAGAAGGAAGCAGATATGATTTGGGATGAGGGGGTTTTGGGCTGGTTAATTGTAGAATAGAAGACTGGATATTATCTAGCTAAGATATTGTAATGGTCTGTGACAACTGACAACAGTGGCTGAATACCATTCTAACTTTGCTAGAGACACATTTTTGCAAAGCAAAGAACTACTGAATGCCTCTAATTAAATAGGATAAGGTGATTTAATTTTGTGGGCCTTTTGTATTGTACCCTTGATTTTTGTGCTCATCTTTCTCCCATCCAGCGTATGAAGAGGGGGAATTTAAGTTGTGCTTCTCTGATGCTACACATCATGAGCTATAAAACTACAAGGGACTTCACTGACCTTTCTGCTTACTAGACCAAAACCATTCTTAGTGAGGCCTGTGAGGGAAGAGGAGGATGGAAGCACAGCCTTGGGGCAGTGGGTTTAAGATTGGGTATGGGTGTAAGATTTCCAGGTTTCAGAAACACAAAGGTCCTGGGGCAGCCAATTACCCACTGTGACCTTTGAAACTGCATTTGGGTGTGGTCATCAGAGATTACCCTGGCCATCACGGGTCATTGGAGAGTTCGGAGAATTGGGTGGAGAGAAACATAATGAGGTTCAAGTGTAGAGTCCTGCACCTGGGGAGGAATAACCCCAAGTACCTGTAGGGGTTTGGGGCTGACCTACTAGAGAGCAGCTCTGCTGAGAAGAACCCAGGAGTACTGATGGATGACAAGCTGACCATGAGCCAGCACTGTGTCCTTGCAGCCAGGAGGGCCAGTGGTATCCTGAAGTACACTGGGAAAAGTGTGGCCAGCAGGTTGAGGGAGGTGATCCTCCCCCTCTACTCAGCCCTAGCGAGGCCCCATCCAGAGTACTGTGTTCTCCCCCATCCGGAGTTCTGGGCTCCTCAGTACAAGACCAGGAGCTGCTGGAGAGGGTCCAGCGGAGGCCACAAAGGTGATTCGGGGTCTGGAGCATCTCTTATGAGAAGAGACTGCGGGAGCTGGGGCTGTTTAGTCTAGAGAAGAGAAGACTGAGAGGGGATCTCATTAACACATATAAATATCTCAAGGGTGGGTGCCAAGAGGATGGTGCCAGACTCTTCACAGTGGTGCCCAGCCACAGGATGAGGAGCAATGGCCATAAACTACAACACCAGGAGTTCTGCCTCAATGAGAGGAAGGCGTCTGTACGCTGAGGGAGGCAGAGCACTGGGACAGGCTGCCCGGGGAGGTCGTGGAGCCCCCCTGTCTGGAGACATTCCGAACCCACCTGGACACGTTCCCGTGGAACCTGCTCTGGGTGCCCCTCCCTTGGGCTGGATCACCTCCAGAGGCCCTCTCCAGCCCTGTGTTCCTGTGTGACACGCGCCTTTGCCAGGGGATGAGCTTGGGCTGCAACACGGCGGACCTGCAGAGGAACACACCCCCCATGAAGGCAGCGCAGGCTTTGCAGGGGAAAGGGCTGAATTCACTTCAGCAGGTGCAAATCCGGCCCGCTACTACGTGCCTCTGAGACCCCCCCCCCGCTCACATTCCCGGTGCCGGGGAGCTTCCCGAGGCGGCTCCCGACGGGCTCCCGGGGCCGGGGGCGGCGCTGAGGCGGAGGCGGCCGGAAGCGCCGGGGCGGGCC
>JAWWMO010000121.1:44978932-44989974 GCA_035047845.1 Dendrocincla fuliginosa
GATGGCAGCGGCGGGCGGTGGCGGCCCGCGGGTGTGCGGGCACTGCTAGGCACCCCGGCTGGCCGTGCAGGTAGGCAGGAGCGCAGGGCGGTGTGTGTATGTATGTATGTATGTATGTGTGTGTGTGTGTGTGTGTGAGTGAGCGCTCCGCGGAGCCGGCGCCCCGTGGGGTGTCGGTGCGGCTGAGGCGGCCGGGCGAGCCCGCCCTGGCCGCCTGCGGGAGCGGAGTGTCCGCAGGGAGGGGGCACACCGCCCCTGTCTGCGCCTCCACTGCCCGCTCGGGAAAGCCGTGGCGGGCATTGGTGTAAAACCCAGCCGTGGTTTGAAGGTCTGAGCGGAGTTACCCCGGTGGAGGACATCTTCTGCGTGCCACGGCGGGACAGCATGATAGCTGAAGGTTGTTGGCCTTCGCGGTTTCCTGTTTTCATGTGGGAGAGGTTTCCATCTCTTCGCGGTGCGTGAGAAAATGAAAGCACGTGCATGTTTTCTGGTCCTGAAAGTCGGCTCAGGGCACCTTACCTTGCAGTGCTGCGGATTTGGTGTGAGACACGGAGAGGAGGGCACGGGAGAGCCTGGCAGTGGCCTGGCCCTCTCCTGCCTTGGGCAAACAGAGCCTGAGCTGCAGCCTGCCCTGATTACTGTGACCTTGTCAATAAAACACTCATAGGCAAACAAAAAAGCCTCTCAACTCATCACTTGGTCGTAGTGCCACCGGGTCTGTCAAGACTGATAAGCTAGTTCTGGGCCAGGGTCCCCTCCCAGCAGGATCTGGATTGCTGTGGCACACCCAGGGAAGTTCAGGTTGCTGGGTTGTAGGCTTCGTTTTCGTGTGGTCTGCTAGTGGACTTTACAATGGGAGAGGCAAAATTATGGTTTGCTTTGGTCTTGTTTTTCTCCTTTTAAAAATGAAAACTCTGAAATTTGCCTGCACAGGCGAAAGTGAATTGATGGTAGTATCCCATGGGAAGATCAAAGGGCAAAATGTTATGCAGTGTTGGCACCTTATGTTCTCTGAATTGTGTTCTATATGCTGGTCTTAAGTAGATGAATTAATACCTTTTTTTGCCCAAATCTCCAACCAGATAAACCACATATTGCAAAAGCGAGACACTCTAATGTTTAACCATTGCAGAAGATTAACCCCTGTGCCCTGTGGAACAAGTCACAGATGTTGGGGATGTTTGTTTGGTGGTGTTTTAATTCTTCTTTCTAATATTGCTTGTCAAACAGTAACGATGCTAGAGCCCTCACCTTTGACTTTTTCCCTGTCTGCTTGTCATCACCACACAATTCACATGCTACCTTAAGTTGTTTCTCCAGAATATTCAGGGAATAATTATTTAGTAGTTTCAATTATGCCCTGAATTTTGGTCACTTTGTTAGAAGATTTGCTGAAGAAGTTGCAGTGGGTATACTCACAAGCTGTTTTCATTTCTTATTAATGCTGTGCATTTAATTCAAGTTTTACAAACCCCTGTAATTACTTGTGGAGTTCAGGGATTGTATGTGTTGGAGGAAGAAATATAAAATACCCTTTGTTTCCCTGCTGTATCTTTGCTGAGCATCTCTTAACTTTATGTAAGATAAAGGTGGGAAAGGCAAGGTCACCCCCTAAGACTTGTCTGCTGTGGGAAATCTGGGGATTGCACAGAAAGTATAAAGGAACCATGAATATTTGTTTGTCTTGGAAAAACTGCTTTTGTCCTGTGTATCTTTTCCCTGTCTGCAGGCAGGGGTCAGCTGCAAATGGAGAGCAGTTGGGGCCCTGCTGAGGAGCACTGAGTTGTCAGTGTTCCCCTGGATAAGGATGATTTGTACATGGGATTCCCTCTCCATATACCTAATCTTAGGAAGCTGCTGTTGACAGCGTGTACTGATGTGCACTGTCCTTCATTAGAGTTGCACCTTATTTCTTTAAGCAAGCCTTTTATTTTCATATTTCAAAACTGTGGCAAATACGCTGGAAAGATGTTTGCATCATTTCTTGTGCTACTTGAAGTTACACCTTGGAGGGTTTCTCTTCATGCTTTGTCGCTATGTTTCTTTCTAGTTAAAAGGTTTGTGTTTTTTTCAGAGGAATCTCTCCTTTGGTGCTTCCTGATCAGTGAGTCCTTTAAATACCCTCCAGCAGTGGTTACACAGAACTGACAAACCTGAATTGGAGGAGGGAAGATGACTTCCTTGGATGTACCACAGAAGATGATGGGAAACCTGGTCTTGGATACACCAGAGAAGACAATCAGTAACCCGGTAACTCCTCTGTCGTGTCAACAACGTTTCCCTTGGGAAACGGGACTTTGCTGGTTTATGTTGTACTGTTTTGCATAGTGAGGAATGTTACTGAGAAGTCTTTGCACTGCTCGGGCATTGCTATAAACAAATGGATACTTAATGCACAGGATTTCCAAAACAGGACTGACATTCTGTCAGCCTTGGAGGGTGCTCCTTTTTCATACACAGCTTCTGTAGGTGTCTGTCGTTTTTTGCAGAATGTGCTGCAAAGTGAAAATAAGATAGCAATGTTTTCACTCCTAATTCTTTGTAAACAGGGGTGGTGCCTGGCAGCTCTCATGAAGTGTTTATTTTGTGGTGCCTGTAACTTCAGTCTGAACAATTAAATTTGGAGTCTTTTTTCATAGTTTATATCTTAATTTACAATATTTCCTGTTTTGTAGGGAAGACTTAAGCTAACATGATTCAGCAGTTGTAGAGAGTGGATTTCACTGAATGTTCTTTGCCTAGCTTAGAGTCTGGAAACTTTTTCTGTAAAGCCCTAGCATTCTCATGGTCTGACACTGGCTCACCTGAAAGGGGTGAGATGAAGTTATGGTTTTTGTTGTGTGTTAAAAAAGGCAGTTTCTTTGAATCTGAAGGAAATAGTTTTTTAACATTCTGTGCTAGAACCCTTTAAAAATATCAAAGTCTATTGAGTATCTGTGTGGTGAGTACTGTAACACAGATCTGCATAGGACTTCCTTATCTGTTGCAGCCTTGCACTGTCACACTCCTGTGTCCTCAGTGATTGTTCATTTCCACTACGTGCTCACTGCTTGCAAAGTGGATTGAGTTAGGGATGATGGGGGAATAGCCTCAACCTCCTTCAGAAGAACCTAGCTGGAACAGACAGGAAGGCTTTATGATTATCTAGAAGTTGGACTGAACTGTGAAAGGACAGGGAGGATTAAAATTGGTAGATGGAGATTTTGGTGGGAGAGGAGGTGTGAAGAGGAGCAGTAGGAGGTGTTTAGGACAAATGAGCAGTGAGAAAGAGTTCAGAAAATTGGGTGGCTGCAAGGGGACTAATGAGTATGATGAATGAGAAGATTTGGCTGGAGAATTCAAAGTGATAAACTAGAGCTTAGGGACCAAGAGCCTAAGGTGGGAAAAAGAATGAGTATTTGGGATTGAAATATGGAGACAGAGTTGGAAAAGGTTGTGCTGATGACCTCAGGACCATTAGTGAGTTTATGCCTGAGAAACAAGTTTTGTTTTGTTTTTTTTCCTGATGTAGAAGATGGCTGTGAATTAGGTTTTATGCAACGTGTGGGTAGCTGAGAAGGGAAGTGGAGAGCGGGCAGAAAAGGATGTGTAGTTACTGGCAGAAACAACACTGGATTTAGACAATTTTTACTGTCATTCCCCCCGTTCTTCCTCACAGATTAACAAGAATATGTGTCAACAAACACATATCCTTTTCATATCTTCATGTTCCACATGATTATATATATATTTTAATTTTTTTAAATCTCAATTTGTTGTTTTATGGTCCAATATTCCATTCAAGAGTAGTATTTCCAGTGCATTTATTATTTTTGTTGTTAAATTACTGGAACTCTTGTTGACAATTGATGTTTCATTCTAAAGATATGCTAAAATCTTACACACTATTCCATAGATCATGGATTTGGGGGGAAAAAAGCCCCAAACCAACCTTGGCAAAATTTTTTGGCTGTTAACTAGAGCAAATGCAACATTTGCTACCATTTACTTTTTTTTTTTTTTTTTTTTTTTTTAATCTAAAGCACAAGCAGAGTTACATCTTTGCTTTCAGATCAGTCTCCTGGAGACTTCCACAGTTTAAAGTTAAGGTGCTTCCCTTCCCTTCCTGAAATGTTGGGTACACCAGCTGCTAGTCACCGTGGGGCTTCTGTCAGCATGTCTGAACCTTTGCCAGTGAGCTCTGCTGGGGTATTTGGAGTTTTTTGTCTTAACTGACATATCCCCTTATGTGGCTTAACAGTTCCCACCATGCTGA
Organism: Dendrocincla fuliginosa; assembly: GCA_035047845.1. Classification (NCBI taxonomy): domain Eukaryota; kingdom Metazoa; phylum Chordata; class Aves; order Passeriformes; family Dendrocolaptidae; genus Dendrocincla; species Dendrocincla fuliginosa. The sequence continues at coordinate 44,983,188 of JAWWMO010000121.1, forward strand.
TATTTCAGTTTAGCATAAAGTGGATGTGTTACTTTCTCCAGCTATTGATAAAGAAGAAAAAATAGTCAGGCTTTGAGCCAGAGTGCATACTGTAGATACCATGAAGTCCAAGACTCCTGAGCAGGGCTATTTCAGTGCACTTTACAGTTTTATTGCATTAGGATGAGGGATTTTGTTTGTTTGTATAGTTTGTACTAAGAAGACATTCTGTGACATAATATCTTCTTTTCCTATCATTGTTTTCTGGAATGGAGCAAGAACAAGCAGAAAGGCACCTGCTGTAGTGTCTGGGGTCAGAAGGGTTGTGGAAGTTGCCTCCTGGTGCTGGCAAAGAGCTGATAATAGTCAGCCCTTGGGAATGACCTAATTTGAAATGAATCCTCTGTATACTCTATGAATAGTGAGGCAATAAAATATCACCACTCTTCATTTGAGGGCTAGGAATGGAGAATGATAATTTTATTTTTAAATTTAGCTGTAATGCTTGGTTTCCATAGCAGAAAATATGTCAGGTCTTTCCTTCTTGTTGTGGTTTCTTTGAAATTAAAAGCTAGTTGTGTTTCTTTTAGCATGCCAGAGCACCACATAATTAAGTATTAGAATATTAATTTTTAAACAATTGTGAGGTTTTTGCCTCCATCACAAAATGTTATTGGAATATTTTTTCCTTGTTTTTTTTCTTCCCTCTTCTAGGTCATTCCATATGTTGGGACAATACTTGGTGGCCTTGCTCCTGGAGAGCTGATTGTGCTAAATGGGACTGTTCCTGACGATGCAGACAGGTAGTGACTATGATGTCACACTGTGAGCCAGAATGTAATGGATAAAGTGTTTCCAGGGTCCTACTTATGATGGCACACAAAGGTTTGATCTAAATCCTTCTGATAGCATTGGATTGAATGCAAGCTAAAGTGGGTAATGAAAGCTTTGTGATGAGAAGTGGAGAGCTGATTTTTTGATGATCTTATTTTCTTTCATTTTGCTTTGCCTGCTTTGGCAGGCTTTTTTTCCAGTCATAGCATATGTCTGCTTCTCTAAAGAAGTCTAAAGGTTGTCTGAGACTACCAAAATTGATAACTCAGTGTGTTGTGTGCAGATAAGGAGGTATGGACCAGTTTATGTGCTCAGTATGAGGGTTGTGTTCCCTGACTTTACCCAAGTCATTTAATATATTCTGCTGAATGTGATGGGAGGGAAGGTGGTGAACGCTGTAATTGAGGGGTTTACATGATATAAATGATGACCATTAAATAAATACCTAAATATTTTAATTCACTGCAATAAACCATGAGAGAATCTTTCGCAAATGTGCAGGAGTCAAATATATGTTTCGGTTTTTTTCTTTATCCAATGATATTCATTCTGTCTACCTGTTCTGAGTCTCCACAGTAATACTTGAATGTACCAAACTTGCAGGTCAATTCTTGACAGAGTGAGCTGAATGTGGTTTGTCTTATGATTAGATTCCAGGTGGATTTACAGTGTGGCAGCAGCATAAAGCCTCGAGCTGATGTGGCATTTCATTTCAACCCCCGCTTCAAAAGGTCTGGCTGCATTGTTTGCAACACGCTGGAGAGGGAAAGATGGGGCCGGGAGGAGATCACTTATGAGATGCCCTTTGAAAAAGGGAAGTCATTTGAGATCGTCATCATGATTTTAAGGGATAAATTTCAGGTGAGTCTGGGCTGATTCTTCGTCTGCAGCCAGCTGTCAGGCCAATAAAAGAGAGGTATTTTATATAATTAGGATACATATTGGAAGTCATGATGTCTCTGTTACCTAGGTATAGTCTAACTACAGAAAAGTTTAGAGCTTTTCTTTATAGAGGTGCTAATTAAACCAGATCTTTAATTTTGTATTGCTGCCCTCTAAGCTGAATGAGTAGGCAAGTAACTTCCTGCCATGGCTAATGGCTACTCCACCCTTCCCTTCTTATTTGCAAAAGGTTAACCTTGGAATAAACCTGTTCTGTGACTAGTACAGGACAGTCCTCTTGGAGGGAACATCTGAGGTGTATTTGCCTTGCTCTGTTAGAAAGCAATAGTAGATTCTATTAGATTGGTAGTGCCACACTGGTAAATGATCAGGTGCTAGAAAGAAAGGTGTGCAATGCAAATTTTAGTGTTGGCAAGTAAGTCTTCCTCATAGTGATGGAAGGAGAGACTGAGTTGTGGATCAGTCAATCTGGTGTTTCTAGGACACTCCCTGCTTCTGTCCCAAACCAGTGTAAAACAGAGATACATGCATAGAATTTGATAGATGGCTGGTGTAATACATGTTTAATGCAGTTTTTCTGGTTTTGTTTCCTGTCTCTTTAGGTGACTGTAAACAAGAAACACTTGCTGCTCTACAACCACAGAATTAACCTTGAAAAAATAGATACTCTTGGAATATATGGCAAAGTGCAGATCAAAACCATAGATTTTGTTTGTAATGTAAGTTATATAGATACATGACTTGTTTGATTCCTTTTCTCTATCATGCTAAACTGCATAGTAGGATTTATGGGAAAAAGGAAGTGAAAAAAAGCAGCTACACAGTCTAATGTTAGTAACAAAATTTTAGTTTCTCCACATTTCACCATGTGAGTCTCGGGAGGATTTGTGTCTTCCCATTTTTTAGTCCTGTGGTTAGGAGCAAAAGGGTGACAAAGCTAATAGGGAGAGATGGTATAAGAATTGACTGAATACTGAATCTAGGAGTGGATTAGACTTTTCAAGTGTTGCAGTGGTTCCAGAAGGAACTCCTGAGCATTCAGTGCTTCTGTGTGACAAGTTTAGCCATGATTATCACTTGTTGCTTGGCTTCGAAATACCAGGGTCAGCCACAGCTGGAACTCCTTGTGCACATAACCCTGTTTTTCCTGTTAAAATGACTGAATTGTTGAATGAAGTCATAAGGGAGAATGTACATTTATTTATGGGGGATGAATAGAGATATCTGAAAACTTCATAGCTTGACTTGGACCAAACTGCAGTGAATTTGAAGTGCTGTGCTTCCTCTCAGCTGCCAGCTCTGCTAGAGAAAGTACACCAACAGGGAGGAGTTGAACAATGTTTTCTGCTGTGCAGAGGGAAAGATCCTTCTGTTTTGGAAGGATGAGACTTTTAGAGCAGTAACTGAAGGTGATAAATTACAGGGAGATACAGAAGGTAAATACCTTTTCCCTTTTCTGCCACTCACTAAGGCAGACTATGTACTACTGTGTAATAATCTGGGTCTCTTCTGCTCCATCCTCACTCCATTATGGGAAAAGCTTGCGTCTCTTGCTGGTGAATATCAGGTGTAACTCAGGTCAGCAGACTAATAATTGTGTTGGTAGAAGGTGAAGAACCTGAACATAATGAGGTCTAAGCTTTAAACATAGGTCTGCCAACTGATAATTTGCAAAGCCTGTAAACAGACTTTCATGGGCCACATCAGTTGGCCTTGAGCCATGTTGCCAGAAGAATATTCCTGCAAAGCTGTTTGAATCCTAGTCTTGGAGGACTGACTCCAAGAAGGGCTTGGGGTCAAGCAGGTGCTGTAGGTTGGTTTCCCAAGCACAAAATGGTACACTTGGTTTAGTCTGTGGTTGCTGATGCTTAATCCTTTGCAGAAGAAAAGAATGGAGAAGGGCGACTGTTTCATTTTAGCCATTGCTTCTAAGACACTTTCCTGAGGAGCAAGGTGGAGGCTTGTGTTGAAGTAACTGGGCTGAAGACACAATCTGCTAGGGCTAAGCAGGAGCTGTGTCTCTGCATGGCCATGTTGCTCATTGTGTTTCCTATAGGAAGGGACCAGGATACAGGGGAGTGCTTAGAATCCCAAGGACCCCCCTCCATGGATCTGCCATGCTGGTATTTCTACCCCAGTGAGGAAAACTCTGTGGGTACCCTCCAGTGCTGAGTGCTTAACAGTTCTGACTGTTAAATAAAGATTAAAAATGTAATGAGGTGGTCTTCAGAAGTCTTGATTTGGTTTCAACTACTGTCTGTCAGGACATTTCTGTGGTTTGTAGAGGTTTGGCTATCTTTTTCATTACCAGAGCCCTAGATTTCTATGTTAACAGTTCACCATTCAAAGCAACACAGATGCTTATATGCTTCTAAACCAACTTCATGTTAAAAGGTCTGTGATGTTAGCAATGACACCTAAATGTCTCTCTTTCTGCAGTCTTTACAAGGCTCTCAGCCATCGTCTCTAGGAGTAACAAAGATAAACACAGAAAATGTACGTATGTTTGTAAAAGATTGAATGCATCTCCCTGTTGTCTGATAAGCTAGATAATGTTCTTTTTTTCTCTTGTAGGGGGTAATGCCAAGTGGTTCACAATTGGTAAGTGTCTCGTGTAGAGTTTTGGTAAATATGATGAGTAAAATAATCAAAAATATCTCAGTTATTTGTGAAAAAACATGCACAGAACAAGGGAATTGAAAGTCTACTGGGAGATGATAATCAGTGAGCTTTTGTAGAGAGCAATCCTCTTCTCTGCTGCTAGTAAAAGTGAGACTATTTGTCAAATCATTTAGAAAAGCCAAAAGACAAACACAGCCTCCACAACATAAGCAGAGAAATAAAAAGTGAGGTACTTGAAGTTTTAGAGGACCAAAACGCATTCAAAACTTTTTTTCAAATAAACATGAGTTGTTTTCTCGGCCTCAGGGAATACCTGCAAAGCAAAAGTATTCTATAGTCATATTATGTTAGTGTGTGTGTCTTCAAACCTGCCTGGTCCATCTTCCCCTTGCTGGCAGATCTGTGCCATCCCTATGTGCACTTCAGGTTGCTGGATGGAAGCATCGCACCTTAGGGTTGGAACTTGCACCCAGCTAACTTGGAGCATACACAGAGTGAGTGCTCATCTCTTTGCAAAAAGCTGTGCAGGTGAATTGTATCCACACTGGAGTAAGGACCATGCTCAGACTGAAAAGGGGTTGAAAACCAGGAATATATACAAACAGAATTTGTGGAGAAGGTGAAATTGCAGTGAGTGCTGTGATTTTAGATGTTTTGTCACTTGACAGCCTGCCTTGTTCAGTCTTATTTCAAAACCAAGTGACATGCAATATTGCAATTTGCAAGTGGTGGACTTCAACAAAAACATGAAGGGGAAGTAATTCTCCATTCACATCTTTTCCCTGATGAAAATAACTTCTAACACAAAAAATAAGATGAATAAAATACTTATTCACTGTATCATTTTGAACTGATGCCAGGAGGACAAAATATTCAGAACCTACTTCTAATAGTTCTGCAGCTGTGGGATGACAACACACCTAGCATGAGTCTTATCCTTTAAAGCAAAACCAGTGCTTTCAGAGAGGAGAGGTCAGGACAGCTTTATCTGAATCATTATATGGTTTTAATTAAAATTATTGCAGGGAGTTTCATTCTTATATTTTTCTTCTTTTTTTTTTATTTTTTTGTTGCTGCCTTCCTCTTCTTCCACTGCTAGTGGTGGCTGAAGTAGCTGTAAATAACATTTATTTTCAACCCAAGGTGGTTGTCTAATGAAAAAAACTGACTCATTGATATGCTTATCTGAGTGTAAGTTTTCCACTGTAGTATTAATATCCCAGAACTTGTTGGTAGGAGTAACTTCAGCTGTAAACGCAGATATGCAGTTGTAGGCCAGATTTCTTCCTGCCATAGCAAAGCTCAGCTTGTATATTGGAAAAAGTAAGTCACAGTCAAAACTTTTACTGGTGGTATGCTTGCAGGGTGTTCCTTACGTTGGGAAACTTGACACTCCACTTCGTCCGGGATGCACAATTGCCATTAAAGGAGAAGTGAATAAAAACCCAAAGAGGTACGTGTTATGGATTTTTGTTTTGACATTTGAGTTACTCTTGAGAATGAGTAGGCTTTTCCATTACCTCTATTTAACTTTGCATCTGGAATCATCTGAAACTACAGTGCAGTTTTCTTGGGAACCTGCAGGATACTGCTTTAGAGAGGACTTAAAAGAGCAGCTCCAGTGTGAAAAGTGAAGGTAAAATCTGAGTGACTTACCTACTAAATCTGCATCATTCACATGTTTTTGTGTCTGTTCAAGGCTTCCCATTGTGCAACACGTGTGAGCAAATGTACTGTACAGTGTCAGCTTCAATTCTAAAGAGGTCCAAGAGCAGGGGAACTGGCAGAAGTAGGTGGAAAATAAGTGAGTTAGATGAGATGCTCGTATGCTCAAATGCATTTCTCTCAATACCTCTCTGACAACCTTGGCAGTATAAGCATGAAGGTTCTAAGTGACAACAACTGAGTGAAGAACTGAGTGATTATCAGGATGGAACTCCTCTCCTGTGAGAAAAAGCTAAGGGAATTGGGATTGTTCAGCCTGGAAAAAAAAAAGTGCTTCAGGAGGACCTAATTGCACCTTTTCCACTACCTGAAGGGAGACTACAAAAAAGATGGAGACTGTTTACACAGTCATGTAGTGACAGGACAAGGGGTAATGGCTTCAAACTGAAAGAGGGTAGGTTTTTATTAGCTATTGGGAAGAAATTTGTTACTCTGAGGGTGGTTAGGCACTGGAACAGGTTGCCCAGGGAAGTTATCAATGCCCCATCCCTGGCAGTGTTCAAGGCGAGGCTGGATGGGGCTTGGAGCAATCTGATCTAGTGGAAGGTATCCCTTGCCGTGGCAGGGGGGGCATTGAAACTAAATGACCTTTAAGATCCCTTTCAACCCAGGCTATTCTATGATTTTGTGAAAGCTGGTAGGGGAGTATGAGCTATAATGTTGATAGCAAATTGGGAACAACAGGTTGCAAAGAAGGCATTTTCCCAACATGAAGTAAAGGTGA
>JAWWMO010000121.1:44990074-45030878 GCA_035047845.1 Dendrocincla fuliginosa
ATGAGCTATAATGTTGATAGCAAATTGGGAACAACAGGTTGCAAAGAAGGCATTTTCCCAACATGAAGTAAAGGTGAAGGAGGAGGGGAGTGAAACAGTCAGCATTGAGCTGATGAAATGTCTGTGCTTCAGCGTGTTCTTTACTTAAAGGGTGGTTTGGCTCTGCAGAAACATGCCTAAAAATGAAGTAATTAGTGCAAATGACAAGAAGCATGCTTTCCACAGTGTGTGTGTGCATTGCACTCCTGTTTCCTCTGGGTGCATTTCTTCCCTGCAGTTGAACAACATTCAAAGTTCTTATTCATACTGAAACCCAAAATCTAGAAAACTCATCAACAGTTTGGATGAGCTTCAGATTGAACAGGATAATTAATAATTGGAGAGTAGCATTTGTATTCCTTCTGGCTTGAAAAGTTTATTAGCACATTTCAGCTGCTGAATGTGCTGCTTATAAGCATGAAGAGGCTTTTGGCTGTTAAAGCATTGTAGGTTGTCTGCTCTTTGTGCTTTTAAATATATGTATTTATATAGAGTTTGTAAGCTATTTCATATCTTTCACACAGTTTTGGATGTTCCTTTTTCTTGGTGAAAAAGAGAACTTCACAGCTTAGAGGTGTTGCAATAGTTCCTCTCTGGACCAAGTAATTCTCAAAGGAAGGTAATAACTGGACAGTTGGAGCTAATTTGCAGGGGTGTGGTGCAATATTTGTTCTTCAAATGCAGTAAGGTCTTTGCCACAGGTTGAAGCGTTTGTTTGAATTTCCCTCTGATCAGTCCTCTTCCAGAGCTCCCCTTTAGAACCCTGTTTTGTGGACATGTCTGAGATTACAGAGCATTCATTTAGCCCAGGCAGAGCTATGATGCCTACAAAATAACTTTGTATGTGTGTTGTCCTACCAGTCTTGAATGTATGGAGAGAATCCTTGAACTTTTCCTTCAAGTCTAACCAGTGTTGGCAGAAAGAATGTAGTGTCTTTAGATAAAACGAGAAAGCTTCCCCCTCTCCATTGCCCCAGTGAAAGATGGGGGAGCAGGCAGCACTGTATGTTCCTGTGAGAATGCTGCTTCCTAGTACAGTAGGGGAGCAGCTCTTGGCCCTCTTGGCTCAATACCTTCCTGCTGAGACCTGAGCAGAGAGCTGTGAGCGTGAAGTGCATCTAGCTGGGGTCACAGCCTACATTTACTACCCTCAGCAAAGGTTTCTGCCCAAAGGAGACAAGTGCATGCTGGCTGCTTGCTTGGTTCTTCAGGTGAATCATGGCCCTGGCTCCCAAACAGTCCCGAGTATTGGCTAAGGACTTGGTAAACAGCATGGACTACTACACCATGTTTATAAACCCTTGGAATAGTAACCTTTTAAAAAATATCTTCCAGCTTTGCAATAAATCTGAAACCAAGTGACTCAAAGGACATTGCATTACATCTGAATCCCCGAATGAAAAATAAAGTTTTTGTAAGAAACTCCTACCTTCATGACAGCTGGGGAGAAGAAGAAAGGGAAGTTGCTAACTTCCCTTTCAGTCCAGGAATGTACTTTGAGGTAAGATTAACTTAAACATAGCATCAAACTGGAAATTCTGCCAAAAAGATTAACAAAGGTGCTTAAACGTCGTGTCACTAACACAGCTTTAAATAAAACTGCTATTCCTGCTTTTCAGTGTCTTGAAAAGATTTAGGATTAAATGGGACCATAGAGAGCAGAGCTTTGACTTGATTTAAAAAAGTTTTCTTTTTAAATAGATGCAAGAATTCAGCCTCAGAATGAATTTTAATTGGGTTGGACTTGGTAGTCCTTACAGGTCCCTTGCAGTTTAAGTTATTCTATGATTCTGTGATGTTCCACTTTTATTTGTAAATGTTGTTTTTGCATGAAACATTTTCTGTAAGAGAAGCAGGTCTTGCCCAAGTCTAGGCTAGGTTATCAGCCTGTTTTTCTTGTCTTATCTGAGCTTAAAACCTAAGTGTTTCTCTTCTTGCTTCCTAGCTGATTATTTTCTGTGATGCCTACGAGTTCAAAGTTGCTATTAATGGTGTTCACACTCTGGAGTACAAGCATCGTTTTAAACAACTTGAAAAGATCAACACTGTGGAAGTCACGGGAGATGTTCACTTGTTAGATGTGAGGAGCTGGTAGTTCTTTTCAATCAGTACAAAAAGAATTAAACCTCTTCTACTGACAGTGCCTCCTTGTCAAGTACAAACAGGTGCTGACACATGCTGATCCTGCCTTTAATCTGTCTAGGCTTCTGCATCTGCCTGAGTTAGGCAAGTACAAGAATTGCTAACTGCAAGATTAAATCCTCCTCCAGTTTACAGTTTCCTGGCAAGCTAAGTAAGTGTTTGCTCAGATAAATCTCCTATATTACTGAACCTAGCAATATGAAAATGCTGCATTATACTGTGTCTAACAACTTGCACTTGGTATGTTTAAGTTAAATTACTATTCATCATTCCTCAGTAGCATACGTTCAAGATTATGATGTAGAAATGAGACTGGAATAGAGTCCAAAGATACAGTTATCCACCTCAAAAGGGATGTTGATAATTTATTTAAAATAGAATTGTGAAATATACTTTTCTACTTCTCAGTTTAGCAACTATAACCTTTTTACTGAGGCTGGATTAAGCAAACAGTTGTCCCGTTAGTTCTGGCAAAAAGCAAGGAGGAGTTTGATCTTAATTCTTGGCCTGCTTCTGCAGCAGTACCTTCTCTGACACTCATGTTTGTCACTTCCTGCTTCTAAGGGGCCTAACATTTCTAACTTTTAGTTTTCCAAAGTGAAGCAAAGGGAAGTGATTTAGCTGGTTCCAATTGCATGAACTTTTGAAAGCTTGTTTGATCTGAAGTGGCTCCTAACTGAGTTAAGATTGCTTAGGGCCTGAAGTACGTATTTGTGGGTTTCATTTTTAAAAAATGTGTGAACCTGGGTACTCTAGGCAGGGCTTCAGCTGAGAGGGCATTTGAATAACTACTCATCAGTGGACTACAGAATGAATCCTTTTTCGGTCTTGTATTAAAATAATGTGACACAAGCTGTTCCTATTGAGTTTTCCATACAAATGTCAATCTTAATTTTTAAATTCTTATTTTTAAAAATAAGTTGCTACTGACTGTCAGTACATGCCTGAAGGATGTCCATATTTATCTTAAGAGCTGCTAAAAGAGAAGCAGTTTTGAGAATAAGATGTACACTAAAAGACTGTTAAATTACCAGATTTAATGTACAAAAAGCATAAATAAAAATATCTATGAACTCTTTCTCCAAGTGTAGCTAAGTAGCTATGATCCCTTTTTGGTTTGTATCTTGTCTTGTTTTGCTTATCGTACTGCCAGTATATCCAAGTTGGCCACAGTGACCCTGACTGGAGAACCATTTCCACATAAGGAATTAGCAATCCAAAGGCCACTCAACCTGAGCAGTAGGGCTGGGCCTTGGCTCTGCTGGTGTGGCCCTCAGGACAGTGCTGGGCTGTATGTCCCCCTGGGCTGCAGGACAAACTTAGCTAGCTGATTTTAACAGAGGAGCTGGTAGGCAGCTCCTAATAGCAGTAACACCACTCGTGCATCCTTGCCTTCCTGTAAGAGTTCAACAGGAAGTTCTCATGTGACCCTCCCCTTTGTCTGGCAGCAGATACCAGTAGCTGTATTCTTTTATGAAAACCCTGTAAAACCTTGAATGGGGTAACTCTCCCATGTATGGGATCCACATAGCTTGCTGCACCCTGGACAGAGACCTGTTCCCAGCACTCAACAGGATGTAAGATTATCTTCTTTTATAGTTGCATTACAGAGTCTGAGTGCTTTTGTTACTACCAGTGTAATGAACCAGTGCAATGAACTGGTGCAAAACAGGTGGTGACTTTTTTGCTAAATTCATTGAGAGAGCAAGCAATTTATTCTTGAACTTCAGCTAATCAGTAGCAGTCTTCAAAGACTGAAACACAGATTTAGTTCCTGTATGAATCAGTTTCTTGAAACTTCCTTTTCAGTATCTTCAGTGGTTTAGTTTTTGCTTCCCTATAAATGACAGAAAGAGCACGTTCTCAGGATTGTAGTGCATGGGTCCAGTGAATATTGTGCTTGGAGCACAACAGCCCCTCCACTGGGACAGTAACTGCATACCCTGAGCAGAGTGGAATTCAGTGAGCCTTACATGTTGTCACTCTGTGCCCAGCTAGCAGAATTTGCTTAAAGCCTGCTCCAGTTTCACACTGTTAAGAAAAGAGCAGCTAAGGAGAAGTCATAAGCAAAATCCCCAGTCCATCCAGAAAGTATAAAGTCAGATTCTTAAAATATTTTATTAAAAAGTTAAAATCTTGGCTCTGGTAAAAATTGTTATGACAGTTTGCCTGCAACACTTGAATGTATGAAGTTAACACAATTCAGACAAAATTTGAAAACAAAGGGCATAAACTTAGAAGTAGCTTTGGAGTGGTTCTCCCAAGATGACTTCCAGTTGTTGAATTGTCTTCTGACACTGCTGTTCAACTTCTTCACATTCATCTAGGATAAAAAAATAAAGCAGGAATTAAGGAGAATAGTGATTACAAAGCTACCCTAGAAAGGCTTTGTCACTCATCAAAGCTAGAACCATCTTCAAACACCAGGTATGAAATAATCTTTCAGAAGTATTTTGTCACTGAATTAAGCAAATTATTTCCACTGTAACACTGATCTAAAACATACAACTGGGGATATGTGCACAGGCTACAACACTGAAGAAACTACTGTAATTCATCTGACCTTCACGAATGTGTTGGATATAATCCATTTAAGTTTGCATCTCACACAGTTTAAGCCACTGTATACCAATTACTAAGATTTAAAGCAGTTATATCAATCAGCCTGTCTGAATCTTTGAAATAGGTCACCCTTCACTAATGCCAGTTTAGAACATTACCTTCCATAAGCTCAGCTAAAAATGGAATAGATTCTGGTAGCAGGACCAGGTAGTTCTCCTTCAGTTTTTGTGCAACTTCTATCAAAGCAAGCAGGGCAGCAAATCGGACCTAAACCAAAACAATAATCTATGTAAGGAAACAAACATTATGGTATCTTTCACTGTTTCCCCCCCCCCCCCCCGCCGCTTTCTTTCCATTATAAGGTTGTAATCTTGCTTTCATTACCAAAGGGAACTAGTTTTATGCTAATTTAAATATTAACATCCGAGTTAAGGTAATATCAAACAAAAAATAGGTTGCAAGAAGCAGATATGTTGCTGGAAGTTATTTGATGGAATGGTCTGTAACCTTCTGGTACAATCAGTGCTTAGCTCAGCACTGTACAAAACCAGGTAACTCTTTGAATATGTATAATCTGTCAAATAGGAGACAAAACTGTATTATATAATAAACAGGTCTGAAAGCTGATAAATGTCTTGCAGCTCCCCCTCTAAAGTGCCTGTGTCTTTATACACATATAGATTAGCTCTTATTCCAGCAGCTATGAAATCTTACAAAAATTAAAACCACACAGTATGGAAGACGTGGAATATTCACTGCTTACAGTAAGAGCAGAAAAACATATCGTATACATCTCTACGACTTGGGAGTACCATAGTACAGCACCAGTATTTGCATTCAGGCTAGTATTTTAGCAACGACTTGGTTAATTCACTTCTGGTTTTGGGGGCACCATTCCCATTTTTTAACACAACAAAGAAAACCATTAAAAACTCTGATAGCTCCCAACCTTAGGAGAATTGTGCCTCGTTTTCAGCAGGATTTGGTAGTTCAGTGGTTTCCAAAGGGAATCATCTGCCATTGCCACTGAAAACTGAGCTATGCAGGGTATCAAGTGTGCTGTCACTCTTTCCTGGAACTTCTCATCTCCTCCAAGCACATTTTCTAGCTGTGGAAGCAAAACAGATCCAGCTCAGATAAACGCAGCAAAAAGCACTTCTAGCTTTGGCTTTCAGGTACACAAGACTTAAGGTGAAGAGCATCAGTGGGAGTGCCCACTGCTCTGCAAAAGCTCAACAACATGCATGAATCTTACAGAATGAAAACATTTAGAAAGAGGATAAAAAAATAATTACTAATTCAGAGCCCTAGGCAAAGCAGTTAATACTGTCTGTACCCCTAATTCTACCCTTTTTGGTCTGGGAGAGGATTGACACCTGATATTTTAACTATCAGATAGAGGAACAAAAAATCAGCTATGAATTATTTTTTATGTGTTTGTCAATACCTGATCGACCAGAGGCTGCATCAAGGTTTCTGCTCTTTCCTTACTCAGGAACTTCTGGGTGTCAAACAGGAAGAGCTTGTGCAGACAGTCCATGGTGAACTGCAACAGTAGACAGCTCTTTTCTATGTTATTGTCAGAGTCAAAGAAAGCTTCATCTACACACCAACCAAGGAGAAGGAAAAAAAAGTTATCAACAAAATGAAAACACAAAACTTCCCCACAAGATAGAAATACTGCTAGTTTGTGCATGTAGCTAAAGGATGTACTCCATAGCAATTGTGTACTCATCACTGAACAAAATAAAGTGGATGCAATACGCAATCTGTCTTTTAGCTACTGCCCCAGCAGGTCTGCCATTGCCCTTGACAGACTGATGGGGATAAAGGAGAATAGCCACAGGCTACAGGAAAAGTGCTTGGCTATACCTGTGGATATGGAGAATGCCTTCAGGTCACTAAAACTCGGATGAGCAAGTAGTTTCCCATACAGAATAGTAATACCTATTTTTGCCCAGAAAGCAGAGGACTCTGAATACACCAAGCAGCATATAAGAGGAGTCAATGAATGAAAAATAAAAAAAACCCAAACAGAAATAAGTCTCCCTCTTTCCACACAATTTCATACTCAGGGAACTCACTAAGACTGACAGTGAAAATGTTCATGTGGTCTCAACTTTGTAATAGCAACCCAGAATATGAAAAATGTCGTTTGGTTCCACCAGAGAAAGTGGTTCCACCAGAGAAAGACGTCTCATTTATCAGAGAAAGAAGGAAGAGAGAAATGAGAAGTGTGTGCTGGGAAGTAAATCCTGTAAGCTTAAACTTTCAGCAATTATAATTAACTTCTCAGTGATTAAGAATAAGCTTGTCAATGGCTCTCTGTAGCCAGTAACCCACAACTTACCAGTTTTAGAAATGTTGACCTGGTTCAGTGTCTCAGCAAATGGCTTCACTAAATGACCAGCAAACAGGGTGAAGAGACCCTTGAGCTTGTCTGCAATGCAATCTGCTATTCGGTGGAATGTCAGCAGCCTGTCTTTGAGGGTAGACTCTGTTTTGGACCAATCAAAGAGCTGAAAGTGAAAGGCAGATTAGATCTTTTCCGTGTCTGTGCACTGGAAAATACAAATATGCTGATACAAGTCAATTGTATTTAGAATTCTTACCTTGAAAAAGAGGGGCCTGAAAGAAGCCTCAGAAAGTTTCATAACCATGCTTATTAGACAATCAATAATGTCAGCCTCTGTCTTACCAACTTCCTCTAAATCATCCTAGACAAATCAGAAAATATAAGTTTGAAATGTAACATTTTGAGCTTTCAAGCATGTTTTAATTTTGTCTGTTTCAGACTAAATACCTGTTGTATTCTACTGCAGGAACAATTCTGAAAAAAATATTTGATACCCAGAATTTCAGAGCACATATGCAATGGAATCTACTAATATTTTTTTTTAAACAACCGAGAGAATTAGCATGTAGAGGTATAGCTGCTGCTGCCGCTATAACCAACCTACCTGGGCGTGCTCTGTTCTGAAGTCCAGGACTTTCATGAAAAACGCTGTCAGTTCAGGCTGATGGGAGATCAAGTGCTCCTTCTCCATACCAACAATGTGCTCCTTCAAAATGTTCATAAGGGGACCCAGGCAGTTCTGCCAAAACAAAAGCAAAGCAATGCAAAGGCACTTCGTGCATTTACTCATGAAAATGCTGTCAATAGAAAAAGATCACTTTTTTCCTGTACTTTTGGGGGCTTAAGTTAGGATTCCTGAAAAGAGCTTGGTTTCCCCTCTCCAGTACTGGAAACAACTCTGACTCAACTCGTGTTCCTAGCATGTAAATCAAAGCCTTTATGAATGGGATGATCTCATCTAACATGCTAAGGACATTAAACTGGGGGATTTCTCCCAGGTCTGCCTTTCCTGAATCACCACTGCAGTACAAAACAAAACAGAGATAATATAAAGACTGTGCTAGGTTTGGCTGGGATGGAGTTAATTTTCTTCACTGCAGCTGTGCTATGAAGAATGGTGCTGTGTTTTAGATTCGTGACCAAAACAACGCTGATTACACAGCGGTGTTTCAGCTCTTGCTGAGCAGTGCTTGCACAGTGTTAAGACTTTCTTTGTTTCTCACTCTGCTGCCACAGTGAGCAGGCTGATGGTGGGCAACACGCTGGGAGGGGACACAGCCAAGACAGCTGAACCAAATTTTGCACTGCTTGTTTCTTTTTTTTCTCCTTCTTTATCACAAAGCAAAAGGCTAAGAAAAGTCCTTACCTTCCGGGTATGTGCCAATTCACTGTAACACTTGGTAACTGCAGGCAGGAGTATTCGAGGAGCAAGCCTTGTAGCTAGGATACTTTTCAGTGATGCTACACGTATGCTGATCTGGGAAGAAGGACCAAACTCGGCCACAATCTTTTCCAATCGGACAATCTATAAGGCATTTCAACAAAAGTTAGTCCTACCCAGGAACTAAAGAACTTTTTTTACAGTAGTTGTCTGTTGGAAATGTCAGATGGCACTTTTGCTGTTTGCACCACTTGGAGCACCTTATATGAAGGTAACTGTGTACAGAGCTTCGCTGCCTTCAGAAGACAACCACTGAAAAAATTTGCATATCAGCAGCAGAGGGTCAGAATTACTCTAACAAGAGCTGTTAGATACACATTTGAGGAGATTATGGATATTACAGAATGTTCCTTAGGGATTCAGCTCCCATTTCAAAGGGGCAAACTACAACCTATCAGATGGACTGGTGGAAGATGCTCTTATATTCTGTATCTGAGTTATCTGCATAAGAAAGTGAGTAGCAGAGTAGTATGTTACAACCTTTCACATTATTGGAACACACTCCTATTTCAGTTTCAGAGAGAAAAAAAGTAATCTCTATAGCTTCTTCTGGGATCTGGGCAGATCCTGTCCCCCCTTTACATATCTGTAGAAGTTAAACAGCTCACCTGCAACAAGCAATCCAAAAGGTAAGGACTGAGGAAATGTGGTAGTGTTTCCGCAACCTTTAGCAGAGCAGTGACAGCACTCAGCAAGTAAATCTCATTGGAGACAAGCTCCTTCTTACTTTTTAAAGTCTTCAATAGTGCCGGCATCAGCCTGTGAATATCCAAGCATAAACAGAAAGGTGAAATAACCAGCCATTGGGGAGGTAAGTTTCCCATCAAATAAGTCCATCTG
This sequence comes from Dendrocincla fuliginosa, assembly GCA_035047845.1. Taxonomy (NCBI): domain Eukaryota; kingdom Metazoa; phylum Chordata; class Aves; order Passeriformes; family Dendrocolaptidae; genus Dendrocincla; species Dendrocincla fuliginosa. The sequence continues at coordinate 44,999,455 of JAWWMO010000121.1, forward strand.
TTAGGCCTGCAGGGACAATTTTCATGTAATTTTTACATATGTATTTGAGAAAATTTGATATTCTGGGCTCTTCTGTTGTATTTAATTTTTTTGAAGCTAATGGAAAATATGAGGTTTAGAGAAATTCTGTAATTAGAGAATTACAGAATGGTTTGGGTCAGAAGGGATCTTTAAAGACCACCTAGTCCAACCCCTGTGCCATAGACAGGGACACCTTTCACAAGATCAGGTTGCTCCAAGTCATGTCTTCAAAGATTTAATAATAAGAAACGTATTTGTAGAGAGATAAAACAGTCTTACAAGGAACAAGTTAGATGCTTGAATTCTTCTCGAATAGGGAGAATAAAAATAACGTAGTGTGCAGGGTTTCCAACTGTGCTCATTCTCATTTTTTTAAATGCAATCTGTTTCTACAGTAAAAATATAGAATATGGTCTGACTTTTCTAAAGCCATAAAAATTACCTCTCTGCTCACAGTAGCAGACTCCATAAGGAACTGTACTGTAGATTATAAAAGTCTTGCAATTTCCCCACTAGCTTCTTAGTTCTATGATCAGGAAGCAGCCTCAAGCACTATGAATCCTGTTGTTCTTATCTGCACAAAACACACATGTGGGCAGACTGCCACCTGGCCTTCACCAGAGTTCCTTCAGTAATGCATTTTAGTATAACTAATTCCTGCTGCAATTCTCTTGAAAATAACTTAACAGTACCTTGGAAGCTGAGGTATTGCTTGGGCTTTCAGTGTACAGGTGACCTCAGCTATACAGAGCAAAGCACTTCCCACCACGTTTTTTTCCTCCTTCTCTGAACAAATAAGATCAATGGCAGTTTTCAGAACAGGTACAAATGGCACTGGATTTTCTGCACCAAAACCTCTGCAGAGTAGCTTGAGGCTGAACAAAGCAGTCTGCCTGTTGATGGCTTGTTCCTCCTCTTCCTCTGTTCTTTTACACTTCACAATAGCAATGAGCTCAGGAACTAGCTCTAAGAGCTGCAGGATCTGAGAGGACAAGAGAACACATGCATTAGACATACAATTAGAAAGTGAGGACTTGCAAGGTATGTGCTGACGGTTAGCCTACATCTCACTACGCAAGAGCTGCCTACCAGGCCTGGCACTGGTACTCAATGGCTTTACACAGAGTCAAGCGCTTCTAAATCAATCTCCCTCTTGGTACTTTTGCTAAAGGAACTGGGTTTAATCACTTCTCCTCACCTGGTTCTTCTGCCACTTTGTGCGCTGCTGCACCTTATTGTTCAGAAGGTCCATCGCCTTGCGCCTCACAGAGGGCAGCTGATTCATCATTAGTCCCCCAATCACAGGGATGAAGGTGTCTGTTGGCAATAAGGCATTGACCTACAAGAAAATGATATAATAAATGCTTTTCCGTGAACTGTGACATGGTAGTCTCCAAATATGACAGGGAAACTTTCTTAAATTTCCTTCATGGGTTTCAGGATCAAAGAAGAGAGGACAGCCTAAGCAATGCTGTATCTGAGGCAAGCAAAACAAAGCAGGTTCCAGTTAATCTGTGTTCACTGTCTGCTAACCACTAGCTCCAAGATTTCCTCAGCAATTCCTTTTGTCTCCACTACTGAGCTATTCCTCCTTAGTCTAAAATAATTCTGCTAATGCTCTCTGCCTGTATGTCGTGAAAATTGAAATATGCTTCACAGGTAAAATAAAAATATCCAAGCTGTAAAAAGATGTATGCTCCAAAGCATGCAACAAGATAGTCAGTCCAGTTCTACAAATATACTTTTAATCAGAAAAATACTAGGAAGAAAAGCATAGGGATGTGTATATGTTCATGGAATTTAAAACAGTTCCATTAGCATTAGTTTATTTAATGAGTTAACAGTGAGAAATGCTGCCAAAAGCCATTCTTCTCCACCAGGCAGAGTGCAAAATGACTGCTTACAGCCAGTAGAATACCAACTAAAGGAAATAAGCATTCCTGATTTTTTTTCCGTCTAAGAAGCTATTAGCTGTAGTTATTGAAGTTGTTAGACAAGTTTAAACCCATGATCCACCGGACTGCAGACCATCCAATGAGGTCTAGTACTAATCTAACACAGTATCCTACAAAGTTTATAATCATATTAATAAGCAAAAGCAGAAACAAGCCACTGCTAACATGAAAGCTAATGAGACATACTTTATCCAGCATATCATAGCACTTGCTAAGCAGAACCCTCCAAAATTTGGCTGTTGGCTTGTCCACATTTCCTTCCACTGAAGATGCCACAGTGTTTATATAGTGAAGAACTTCTTCCAAAAGCCTAGATGGAAAGGAAGCATCTTTTAGTAAATAACAAGGAGACTAAGGAAGACCCCTTTTATTCCTAGAAAGCATAAAATTTCACAAGATAACAAAAACAAAAGAAAACAAAACAGATAATGGAGAGACCAGCAGATAATGTCTACATATGTCCTTGAAGTTGTCTAGCTGGTACTTCCAAATGAACATTTACACACAACAGCCATTCCGCTTAAGAACTAAGCATTAAAACAAAAACAGTCTAGGAAGATAGAGGTATTCAAAAATGAGAATTCAAGAAACACAGCATTTAAAATAAATCCTACACCCTTTTTTTCTTAGAACAAATATAAAAGTTTGGCTTCCACAAAAGAAACCGTCAGTTTTGTGTCACTGGCTTTTGCAGCACAATGGCTAAAATTGTGACTTTTGATCACTGGTACTTTTCTTACACCATTACAGGGGCACCTGTGAATAGTGATTTTTTTTTTCCTTCTTATGAAGCAATATATTTTGCTGAAAATCTGGAATTCTTTTAGTAACTCAGTCGGAATAGCATGATAGTTATGGCCCAGTATGTAAATAAGCACTATCAAAAATACAGGAAGAGTGGATATTGGGTACAGTAATCTTTCAGAAATAAAAGACTCCACATTCTATTAAAAGAAAAAAACAAACCAAACCCAAGTAATTTGCACATAGTAAATACTGCTTGTTGCAGAGGACATTAAAAAAGTAACCTCAGGGAAAAAGATATTCTAATGGCACTACACTTAAAAAATATCCCCAGGTTGCAGTAAAAGCTAGAAATATGAGGAGTGGAGCAGATTTAAGCATACCTCTGTTCCAACTTCTGCAGCTCTTCTGTTTCTTCATATTCAACTATCTGGTTTAAAAAGCAAGAATGAAAATATTAAATGTGACACTTAGCTCCTGTTATTAAGCTAATATCCCAGAAAACACAAATTTGTTTGTCTTGAATGAAATGTTCACTAACATGGTAATTATGAGCCCCCACATTTGCACTTGAGCCATCATTCTAGAAGAAAATCCCAGAACCTTGGGCAACGCAGTCACAGTAGCAAATACATTTCATGCTGGTGGATGATGTTCAGATGAAAAACGGACTACACCCAGCCAGAGTCAGAACCTAAAATTTGTAACATGTCTTTTCAGTTAATAACATGAATTCCACACTGAAGCTGGAGTTGTACAGGCTGAGTGAAACTCCAGACTCCATAAAGCCAGCGGGAATCCACTGGGACCAGAATTTCACTTAAGTTACGTACTCATCAATCACACAAATGGAGTCTATCTAAAAAAGCCTTATTAAAAAATAATTAACATTACTGAGAGGTTTAAAAACTCTCAATAAAGGTGTCAGTAAGATACACTGGACAGTATATTCTTTCACTCCTTTGAATATAAAATCATATTAAAAAGTAAATTAAACCTTACCAATTACAGTATGGCACAATTACTTAATGTGTTAATATCAGTGTTTAAAAGCAATCTGCCATTTTTACCTTTTTTACAAAAGTCTGAGAGGACAAAAGTTGTGACATGAAGGAGACTGACAAGAATTTGAAATGCCGAAGTTGTTTGTCCGAGTGAGACTCCACATTGAAGAGCTGCCCATCCTGATTTTTTGGTTTTGTCTTGCATGTTCTTGACTTTTTTGGCGCAGGATCATCTGTTGAAAACATTCACAAAAAAAATTTGCATTCAAGAGAGAGAGATATTTCATTTCTGATCACAGAAACAAAGTAAAATCACAGCTGCTCAAAGCACCATCCAGCCTAGCCTTGAACACTTCCAGGGATGGGGCATCCACCACCTCTCTGGGCAACCTGTGCCAGTGTTTCTCCACTCTCATATTAAATTTCTGCCTTATATCTAGCCTGAATCAACCAACTTTTACTTTAAAACCATTAATTTTTGTCCTTTGTAATGGGAAGGTTTACATGAATTTGCTGGCTTTGTTTTGTGGTTACCTTCTTTGTTCTCCGGCAGCTCTGTCAAGTACTGGATTATTTTCATCATGCTCTGGAACTGCAAATGTACATTAAATTCGCAACAGATGAAAATCCAAAATTCAGTGTCTGCTTCCAGAACAGCATCCTATGAATGGTTTAGAAATAGAAATATTTAAAGAATTAAAAAAATTATCTCTAATAATGATAAAAATACTTTAAAACTCCTCAGTGAGTTTGTGAAAATGCCATGCTGAGCTGGACACTGCCAGAATTAACACCAAGGCTAATAGCAGCAAGCTCTTGGAAACAATATAGTTTCAGAGGGTGCAGAGAGAGATTAAATTGCTGCAGCAAAGACTGTATTTCTCACCAATGTTCCTTCAATAATTTTTTCAGTTTTGCCTATAAACTAAGCTTTCATCTCATCTGAGGGTTGCCTACACAAAAACATAATAAGTTTTTTTCTTGGTCTGTACAAGAAGACCAGTATCATGTTTCACAAACATTTAAAGAAGAAAACCCCTACTTCAATAATGTTGAACAAGTCATAATTACATTATCAGCTCTTCAGGTCAAGGATTACTGTACAATAGGATCGGATTTATTGTTCAGGCTCCATGACAACACAATATTTATTGCATGTGCACTACAAATCATAGTCAACATCACCATCACGTTCTGCTACAGCACAAGCTCAGAGCTCACTACCTTTTTTAGCATAACCCAGGATCTTATTGTGACTGAAAGGCAAGACCATGAACAGAAAGAGGGAGATCAGTCTCTCCAGGAAAAAGCTGAGCTCATCAGCCTGCTGACCTTGTCTGTGCTTGCTGTTGCCGTCACAGTTTTGGTCACGTACTGCTCAAACAGCAGCACCAGGAGAACCCAGAGGAACTTGTCTCCTCCCACCGTAGTGATCAGCTGGGACAGGATCGGCAGGCGCCGGTGCTCTGGCACATGGGGCAAGGCATCCACAAACACACGGATGATCCTGGTCACCACCTCCTCCACACCTCCCGAGGACTCCGACAAGGCACTGTCTTCAGCCTGTGCACAAAGAGGTACAGCAGCTCAAACACATTATTGCAAACGGGGACAAGTTCTTCCTTGGAATTTCAGAAAATGAGGGAAAGCACTACGTGCCAGGTAACAGCACTGCTAAATGTATAATCTCAAGGGAATTATGAGTGCTCCAAAATAAAGCACTCCATCACACAGTGCCTTTTCAGTGTTAAAGGAAGATGCTTCACATAAAAGGAAAAACAAAGGAAAAAGAGAAAAAAGAGAGAAAAGTGAGGAAAAAGGAGAAAAAACAAAACAAGGGAAAAAAGGAATAAAAAGGAAAAAAGGAGAAACAAAGAAAATAGGAAAAAATGGGGAAAAATGAAAAAGGGGAGGGAAAGGAAAAAAAAAGGAAACAAAGAAAAAAAAAGATAACTGCTACTTGGCATCAGCTGAAACAAACAGGCCGTTTTCAAGAGAAAGTGATGCCACATCCTTCTGAAAACTGTGCCTGTAAACCTGGTAGTTAGGCTCTTGGATTCAAGGGCCTAGTGAAAATAATACACATAGGCTACATGATCTCAGACAAGTAACATTAGGCTCTTGCCACACATAATAATTGTGTGTTGCCATGACTAATTTATCACAGAAACTTGTGTTAGCTGCTGTAAAAGGTTTTAAATTAAAAAAATACATGAAAGGAGAGACAACAACTTGATTTCTTTAGCAAAGAACTGCAAGAAGATGAGAAACATGTATACATTATTACTCTGGGAAATCCCCAGCCCATTTTTAGAAGACAGTATCTTTTTCCTCCAATTCATTTTTACATAGGAAATTTATACAGCATTTTAATGTTTGGTCTATTAAAGATCTAGATTTAAGACGTAGTAGGTGCAAGTGAAATCTGAATGAAAAAACATCCCCCTTGAAAACAGTGATGGTTTTTTGCTGTGGTTTATAGCCATTTATCTAAGAGGTCCAGACAAAACCAAACCAACAGCAGTTGGAAGAATAAAAGCATTTGCCAAATATTATATCTTTCCACTTCTTTCAGACCATGTCTACTAATAATATGACCATGACATATTATTACAGGACTAATAACCAGTGGTCCCTCTACTGAACTTGCCTGCTATTTTTATGATGAAAAACTTGAATTTAAAATATGTTTCAGGTCCTCTTCATATACAGTTCTGATAATTTTGGGCTAAACCATTTATAAAGTGCAGGAACTCAGAAGCCTGAAAAGAAGCACTAGTCTGATGAATTCAGTTGGTAAGACAGGAGTCTGTTAATATTGTTACTATATAATTTAATAGTTATCTAAAAAGAATCCTAGAATAGGTGAAAACTTATTCTACCACCAGTACTCTAAGTCATTTACTCTACTTAATTAATAATCTTTTCATTAAGTAGACAAATTTACCTGTATAAGAGCAGGAATAACCATCTGCACTGTCTTGTTAATTACTTGAAAAGTGTAAGTATCATCCAGACGCAAGACATTTGCTCCCATGAATGTAAAAATAGGCATAATGTTATGAAGAACTTTATCCTGGAAAAGAAAAGATGAAATTAGTTTATCCTGCTATGCACATTATACCTTAAGGCATTTCTCATTCCCACAAATGCCACTAGATTCCTATAATAATAATAAAGGAGAAGGATGAAGAGAACCATGAGTGTGTTCCAAAATCTCCCTAAACTAATTTTAAATGTATATTGTCCCTGAATACTAATTACTGTGTGATTGGTAGAGTTCTAAATATTATTTAGAAACCAAGACACACTTCCAAGCAAGTAGTTAAAGAGTGAAAATTGAGAGTTTAGTCTGATGAAACACCTTGTATCTTTCCCCTCAGAGACATGGTTAATACAGCTAGCAAAACCAGCTATGAGGAGATTTGCGGAAGCACAAATGTAATTATGGCACAGATTCCTGTGATTTTCATAGCTTTTCTATCCACTCTTTCTATACCTGTTATACATCTACAATCATACAATGTAAACCAACTATGCTCATTCTAGTTTTTAGCTTTTTGGGGGCCTAGGCTGTAATCACAGTAATTCATTTTCAGAGGGCTTTATTAGAGATGTCACCTAGCTCAGAAGTTAGTTTTCTAGATTTTGCCAGAACTCAGAGCAAGAAATCATGGGAACATTTTTCATTTGGTTTTAGTGATGGAAAAGTGTTAGATTCTAAAAGACAAATCAGATTGATATAAAATGCTTCCTTGTATTCTGACCTTGAAAATCGTTTAAGAGCCAATACTAATGTAAAGCAAACCCTCAGTTCTATAGTAGGTTATGGCAGTAAGATGGAGACAAAATGAAAAAACAATAAAATCACAAAATCCTCCAAAAATTTGTCAAAAACATCACAGTTTTGCCTTTTGGGAAAAATGCTATCTTTTGAAGTGTGTGTGTAGAAAATACTGAGGTAAATAAAAAAATGCAAACTGAGTTTGATACACCTGGATACATTTTGCTGCTTTTACAGTTTCAAAAGAAAAGGATCTTACTTAGAAGGGTGTACAGTCAAATTTCAATCCATAGAAGAAAAGGCCTGTTTCTTGGTCAATTCAAATCAGACCAACCTGGTTTTATCATCAACTACAACTACACTTTTCAGTCTTGTACAAAACAGAAACTTGTAAGAATACACGTGCTATCAGGCCAGGTGTTTTCTCTCTTTATATAAAAAAGCATGAGAAAGAAGAAAGAAGGCATGAGAATGGTGACTGCATGAGGCAGGGCTGTTGCCAGAAAGCTTCTTCCATTTCAAATGGGATCCATTGCAAGCCAAAAATGGCTTGTGACCAAAGCATCAAGACAGAGGTTTCTTTTCAAGTAAAATGGCACAGAAAGCCCTAAAATTCCAGGGAACCTGTACATTTTGCCTCTTGATCTTTTCAGCAAGTTTCTCCCCGTACGACAACTCTGTATGTTCATCACTCTACCCAGTACCTGGAACCCAAAGAGAAGAGCCAATGTATAAATGTCAGGTGCTACTTACAGGAAAGATTCCAGCAACAGCACCAAGGAGCAGCAGTGCATGGTGGTGTGTCTGCGGCATTTTAGATATCCTGATGCACTGAACTATCAGTTCCACGTTGAATTTTTCTTTGTCAAGGATATCTGCAAGTAAAACATACCCACTGATTAACACTTTAGAGGTCAACCATGTAGGAATGAACAGGACACTCAAGCATTGGTTTCAATTTGCAAACCATACCTAACTGATCTACAAAAAATGATTAGGAAGGCAAACATGCATAGAGGTACCCTTATAGAGGAATCTCTCTCCTGAACAATACAGTGTAGATGCAAAAGCAAAGTTAGAGACCATTGTTTTAATGCTGTACTGGTGAGAGAAGTACTACGAAATGAATCTGGTGATTTTTACCTGCTGGGGCCTTGCTACCATTGGATGACAATTTCTGACAGATGCTTAGCAGGCAGCTGAGGATCAGCTGCTTTGTATATTCCATATTTTCTTCTTCTGATGCCATAGGTTCCAGACACCTACATATTCAGGAAAAAACCATGGAGATTAAAAAAGGAGACAGAAAAATAAGTGACCAAACTGCATATCAAGATACAAATAAGAACTGCAACCTTAATTCTACATAAATTCTAAAGGCTTCTAAAAAGCCTTTGCCACAAAGTGTCTCTTCTTTTGTTTTCAAATGCATCAGCTGGTCTAATAAAAGGCATTTATCAAAACACTGTCAAAAGTATAAGTATAACCTGAACTGTGATTGCCAGTCTATGTAAACGCAAGTCATATGGAAAGACAGACAAATACCTAATCTATATGCAAACTTTCCTAAGTGCCTGGAGATAAGGCTGGCAGGAAAACCAATAGTTTTCTTAGGCTGCACTGGACAAAGACTGTTCCACAATGTGTTGGGAGGAATTTTAAAGCTTAGAGTATTATACTAGCTCTGTTGAAGACACGAGTCCTGTCCCTTGTGCCAGTTTTAGCACAGGTGTCATCCTTCTTGGCAATGCCAAACCCTCTGCCTGCTAGACAAAGTTTTCAAATAAGAAACTATGCATCAGGTAAAAATCTTAAAAAGCCCACATTGTTTAAACGGAAAAAAATCATAATAACTTCCCATTCCCCTCCTTGATTTACCTAAAATAAGTTCAAGTGAAAAAGGCAAGCTAAGCTACAAGACATGACAACAAAGCAGAGACAAATGAGCCCATATCTTAATGTTTTATAGTGTCAGCTGCAGAAGAGAAGGCTCAAGGACTCCTGTGTTACGGGAGCACCATTACCTGCTCAGCAGGTTAAAAAGAGTAGGAACCAATGCCTGCGGGTGTCGAAGTTTCTTCTTATGCTGCAGTAATTCCAGAATAAGCATAACCCTCTGCCAGCTGAAGTGGCTTGTTTCTGGTGCCAATTCTGCATCTTGAGGCTTTCTAAAAAGATAAAACAAACAACAAGGATATATATTTGCAAAGGAAATAGCATAGTGTTTCAGGGAACACACACACGTAATTAAAAGACAGTATCCAATAGATCATCTGCCTGCCATCCAGGAAACTTGTGTCTTTGGAACTACTAAGGGTTAACACACTGAGTAAGCAGTAATAGGGGGGTGTCTGAGCTTGCATGTTTATAAACTCTGACAGATACAATTTACTGAGGGACTGATCTAATAGGTGCTGATTGTTAAAAATGGTCATGGCAATGAAAATAAGAAGAGCTATTCTAGGTCAAACCAACTCTTCCAGGTCAAACAGCTATTCTAGGTCAAGCAGTCAATATACTATTTCAACAATGGCTGAGTGTGTTTAAAGTAGAGAATAAGTAGAGCAGACAAAACAGCTCATTCCTCATGAGAATGGAGAGAAGAGACAAGACAAAGATCTCAAAAGTAGTGATTATATTACTGTTTTAACAGAAACAAAATACTATTTTTCAGTCAATTAATAGGAATATTTTGATGAGCATCTGTAGGTTTCAGCCACGTGTATGTAATCTGTCCATGCGTCACTATGCCACACCAACCTTACTGTCAACAAAAGGAATTGTGTTCATCTTTGTCAAGCCAGATTAAAAGCAAATGTCAAGATTAAAATCGCTGAATTTTTTTTTTAACTGTTCTTCCATCTGTTCTCAAACTGCGACATGAGTTGGTTTTCTCCTGCCAAAAGTAGCTCAGGGTTATTTTACTGTGCAGGGGAAAAGAAGAAATTGATGTTCATGCTTTCAATACAAACTATGCAATGTATTAAGATAAGTGGTGTTTTCAAACTGTATAGGTAAAGTCTGTGCATTTCTAGTTATTTTACCTCTGTTGCTGCATCTTCTGCCTTCTAGTCTGTTGAACAGTGGCCAGACTTTTGGTTTTCTCAGGAGGCTCCAGTTCTCTGACAATCTGCTCAGCACACACTGTAATCTGAAACCAAACAATAAGGCAAGCACCAATGAACAACGTGTCACACCACATATCTGTGCCCCCCCCTTTTTTTAAAAACACATCCCTTTTATGCACATATAGATATATGATCCACATATTCAAGTCATATCCCAGAAAGTGAAAATCAGTGCAGCAGAAAGAAGTGACTTCTGCTGAATTCATTTGCTTAGTACAGTAAATGACTGATAAATGGCTTTTAAAGAAATAGCTTCTGGAAGCAGCCATTTAACAAACTTTTCATGCCATTAACACTATTCTGTTATTTGCCAAATAGTTTCTGAATCCTTTCATGCTATAAATGATATAAAGGATGAGCATTACTAAATGTAGCAGCACAAAATCACACTGCAACAGTGCACAATTTGAACATATTTCTGTGTTCTGGAGTTTGCCACTTACCCCTTTAAACACACTGCTAATTGTCTGGGCACAAAGTGGGTTCTTACAGTTTAAGAGTAAGTCAAACAATACTTTTAGTAGCTTCTCTTGCACCATCCCATCCGGCACAGCTGCAAAGAATGGTTTAGTGATCTACAAAAGGGAAAAAAGAAAGGATGCAGAGAGGTTTACTGTAAGAGGGTAACAAAATCACAAGCTATGGAATTAGATATGTTAGATTATGTATGACACCCACAATCACACACGCTTGTTAGTATAGCAAAAATCTGCATATTAACTGCATGTATTTGTACACATCCAGGAATCCTTAGATACAAATCACGTACCTGTGAAATATCCAACCGACATACTGATTCCTGAAATTTTTCACACAACTTGCCTGGTGAGGGGAACAAACTTGCTGTTGCCAGCCTTTGGAAAGTGTACGCCAACACCTGGCTAACAGAAGGCCTGAGTTTATAGCCTCCTTCAAATGAAGCTATTTCTCACCTACTGTATTTTGTTGACGATTTTGCCTCAGAAGAAAAACATTAAGTAAAGCTTTTGCCTGACTGACAAAAAACTAAGAACTGTGGAACAGTAGTATCTGTAATGATACAGGTATTCATCTGCATGCAAATAAAATACTTCTATTTTGTGCTTGTCATAATGCAAGATACAGAGCAAAGAGAAATTTCTCTAATAATTTTAAGAGAGAAAGTTTTGAAGCTGTTTAGATGTTTCAAAGACACTACAGAGACCTTGAAAACTTGTACTAAATGAAAGACAGGTGAGGACAACTTCAGACAGAAAGAGTCCTTGTAAATCCAATCCTAAATTACACTGCTAGTTTCTTTAGGAATAAAAATAAATTAAAGATAAATCCATACCTGCCCAAGTGCTGTGATTTGAAATGGTGGAATTTCTTCATATATTTTCTTGGCAGCATGCAGACTTTTGATAAATAAATCCAGACTCTGCTGATTCTTGCACAAGAGGGGTGCTGAATATTCATTAAACTTTCCAAGAATTAGATGCAGGAGAATAACTTCATCTTTCAACATAGCCTCAGGTTTTTGAAAGACCTTCTCTAGCAACCGGTCTAGTGCAGGCAAGAGGTGAGAAAGAATCATCTGCAAACAGGAAATTTGTAATGTAAATTTTTATCCATTCTCAATTTCACAGAATTCCAGTAGCACAGCTTCATTTTATTGCAACACCCCCTCTCTAGTAACACACGGCATACAGTATTTTAAAAATTGATAGTACAACTTAATACCTTGCAATTCAGTACAGAAAACTCTATATTCACTGATATCTAAACTAAGTAATACATTTCCTCTGGAAGAACCTTCTTCTGAAACAGTCTTTCTTAGTGATATCAAGGGAGTTTCCTTAAAAATTCCAGTGCAAAATGCTGCAGCCATTGCATTCCTGATGGAGCATGCAAATGTTTTATGTTTCACTAAATCATATTTTGCAGCATTACTACATATTACTAGAGGTGTCAACTTAATGTCTAATTATCTAATACATTATGAAGTTATTTAACAACATTATTACTAAATGAAATTTGGTTTCAGCTTTTCAACCAAGTGCAGAACCCATAGAACAACTCACCTCACCATGGACTTCATGAAGAATTTTCATTAAGTTTCTTGCAATGTATGATGGGAAAATAGGGTCCTGTACACAATCAAGTATGTTTTCCAAAGCTTCCAGCATTTTTTTCTTTTGGGATTTCTGTTTTGGTTGTGTTTCAAGTTCCTCAAATAGAGTTCCTATAATCTAGTTCATTAACAAAGTGAAAATTAAGTTCTTTCCCTGCAATAAAAATGCCTTAAAACAACATTTATTTGATGCTTTCATAATAGTGCAATCTAGACACAAACAGAGTTCTTTATCTGTACATAAATCACAGTTAATGCCTCTTAGACTCTCAGCTCTGTCTGTAGTAAATCACTTGTATGTTCTATAGTATTTAAAAAAAAAAATATAAATCCATCTGCTATAGAATACAAAGACAATTAACTTTCCTGTCTAACTTGATTTCTTTTCTAAAACACGGGAGCTCCCAGCAGCAGACAAAACTTGTATTCATGTACACTTTAATAGGAAAAATACCTGTGTTATGTATGTAGGGTCAGATACAATCTCTTCTGTCTTTTGCTCCAAGTGCTGAAGAACAGGATGAAACAGAGACTCCTTTATCCCTCTTAAGGAATGGAGGCAGTTGAGAGCAGCCCTTCGAACTTCACTCACAGGACTACCCAAGTTAATTAGCAAAGATATCACCACTGCAGAAAGAACCAGGGAAGGAAGGAGGAAAAGAACAGAATAAAGCAACTGGTCAGAATTTTACTGCAGCTGTCCCTGAAGATGCATCAGCATCACTTTGGAATTAAGAAGTCCTCTCTTTTCACTGTAAACCCCTAGAGTAAACACAACCAACATGAATCACACAAGATCCATCGCAATCCTTATATTCATGTTTAAGTTCAGAGTTCATATATTGCTACTGTCACATCCTTATACTGCACAGAAAGTAAGGTGCTGTAGTTGACTTCTTCAACACAGCACTGCATTCCTTTAACACTTTTAATATTTAAAAAAAAGTGTCTTCACTTACTTTCAAGCTTGGACTGGTAACTGCAGCAGTGAATCAGCAAGAGAGCCTGCCTCAGCCTAGCGCAGCTAAACATAACTACAGATACCCTTCATGCTATAAATTATAGTGAAACTGGACAGAATTAGAAAACACTGTGATTAAGTCTTAAAATGAAAAAGAGATACTGTTTTACTTTACCTGGAGATGATGGCAATAGCAGCTGCTTCTTTTTTGGGTTTGTTTGTGATTCAAGCAGTGCATAGCCAATATAGAGAGCTTGAGTCTGTAGCATTGCACTGACTTCATAGTTCAGATGATTTGAAAGATTGTAACTGTAAGTCCATAAAATGGAAAGGAATTTGAAGAGAACCTCTGAATCTTTTAGATGCACCTTAAATTTAATAAAATTTTAAAGAAAGAAAAAAGAGAAAAGAACTTGTTTAATTTATTTGGCAAACTACTACTCAAAACATCTGATAAACCACCCACACCAAAGAAGTAAATGAAAACTAAGGAGCCAGAAACAGTGTCTTTTGGGAAGAAAAAGTTATTGAGTAGATGCTTGCATGTATATACAAGTCCAGATGCTACTTAACATCTGGCTTATTTAAGAGATAACTTGTAGTCTATAGGTTTTAGATGGGATTTTTTTAATCCTAACAGACTGAAAACACATCTGTATGAACATTTGTATAGTATGTCAACTGCACAAGAAAATTGTTATGTGCAAAATAAAGAACTTCTATTTGACTTCTATAGTATGTCAACTGCACAAGAAAATTGTTATGTGCAAAATAAAGAACTTCTATTTGGTGACACAGGTCAGAGTGCCTTCTCCACCTACCAATAATAAGAGCTGCTCCAAGAAGATTCACTTCAGTTTTCCACACATTTACATCCAATTACCTTAACTTTGCTTTAGGACCTTTCTGTCAACATTTAATGAGGAGCTTAATTGGAGCAGTTACGCTGTCAGCTAATACTGTCCCAAATCAATTTAAAATTCCTGCTTAGTACATGGTCTGGCAAACAGCTAACATGCTTTCTGTCTCTAAAGGCTCTTCATTCCGAATGCCACTCAACATCCCGCAAACTGAACACAGTTTGACACAACAACTGATAGAGCTCCTGATGTACTCTTGCCTATTCTCTTTTCCACAAGTCCACCAAGATTGAAGTTCCAGCTACATTAACTGTTCAAGAGACAGCAAAAATAACTGTCTTGTGTCTTTCAAATTAAAGACACTCAAAACTGAAGACCAACTGCACAAGTGAGAGAAGCAAATTATTACTGCAGTTCTTGCCTTCACAAGGTCCTAGGACATTATTAACCCCCTTCCACAAACTTTCTGTAGTCTCTTCTCCAAATATCTTCTCTTCTTCTGTGCAGTATGACCCAACTCCCTCAGTTAAAACCTCCACCAAAATGACCTCCTTCCTTTCCTGCTGACAGCCTTTAACTAGCCACGCACTGAATCAAATCTCTTTAACACCTCCATGTCAGTGCAATTACACTAGATCTCGGATTGATTCATAATGAGACAAAGTTTATACATGAATTAACATCAGAAACAAATTTTTTGTTATGAAATCGTTGCTGCTGTTTGCTTCTTCTGTTTGTGTTTGTCACGTGCTGTTCTTGTTGAAACAGCATCAAATTCCAGTAACAGCAGCTTTGTGGCAATTGCTTGCTTTCGTTTTCCTCAGAATGTACAGTTATTACCTCCTGCAATCTAAAATCAAGACTGACAAAATTCCTTATTCTCTTCACAAAAATGTATCACTAGATGCATGTGAAAAACCACCAGATGATGCAATAAGGAAACATAAAATTTCTTGTAACACTTTTCCTTTCAATTTCTGTTAACAAATTTTACAGAGCAATACCTCATTTTGCTACCAGATAGAACCAAAACTTTTAGCTCAAACTTTAAGCTCTTCATCTTGTCCTACAAGCCACTGTTGTTTTCACTTTTGCCTCAACTTGTCCATTTGTATTTATTTTCTTTAACTTTATTTTTCCATTTAAATTTCCATTTAAATAATTTCCATTTAAAGTAGAGTTAAGTAACCAGCTGAAGATTTTCTTCTCACAATACTTGTATGCCACCAGCAGTGTTGCATGACCTGTTTACAATTCTCCTCAGTTTTTCTTAAGATTAATGTTACTGCATAATAGTTGATGACTCATAATTCAGAGCAACAAATGAAAGAATAATACCTTAAGTAAGAGATTAATCAGTGCTCTGTACTGAACAGCATTGCCTTGCTCACTAGCTCCACTGACAAGCAGGTCAAACAGCCCCAAAAGGAGGTGCAGGTAGTCTTGGCTGTCTTGATTCAGAGTTTCAGGATTCCACCAAGTTTCCTCTAAAAAAATACAGTTATAAATAAGACACAGTGGATGCATATGAACACCTTCAGAACAGACATCTCGAGTTAAGAGGAGACAATACATTTGGTTGATTTCATGTTCCCAAGTAAGCAATCTTTTCAGATCTCAGTAACAAAAAGGAGAAGGTTAGGGAAGCAAGGTTTCCTTGTTTTCATCAACTTCAAAAGACAAAAAAACCCCAACTTTCCTTCTTCACTAATGTCAGTGACAGTCACAATCTTAACACCTACCTTTTGAAAAGGACAGAGGAGGTTTTAGGCCATTAATGAAGTTTTTCAATAAGAACAGGCACATAGCTAACTCTTCTGCATGAGCAGTCTCATCACTGTTGAGCTTTTCTATATACGCACTTAACAAGTCCTTAGGCACCAAAGTTTCCTCTACTGTTTCAACAGACCAATTTAGGGGAGTTTCCTGCAAATGAAAATTAATTTTAATGTACTCTGTCACAATTCAATGCAACACAAAACAGAAATTTAGTGCTAAAATTCAGCAACATTTAATTTCCAACCCTCCAAAGAGGTACTCTTATTAAATGAATTACATTTCTGGTTTTACACTGCAACTTGCATCTGCAGTTTTAAAACCTACACCAGCTCTTTCTACCACAGATAACAATGGACATAAGTGAGGCAACAGAAGAGTAAATTACCAATCTATCTAAAGTATCATTTCAAAGGGATTAGGAGTTAAAGCATTTTGTGGACATTCAGTTTAATATTTTCATTTAGCTCTGTTCCAGCAACATAATCCCTATCTTTCAAATACTTGCATATACAAAACTCATTAATGGAATAGTCTGAGGTCAGAATAACTACCTACCATTTACTGCTCTGTGGCGGGGGGAGGGATGCATGCAGAGGAATGTAGCTCTGCTCACATCGGTTTCTTACACAAAAAAATAAGCCCCCAAACTGTTTCACAACAAAATAAATCTGGAAAACCCCAACAGAAAAAAATGCCTAGAAATTAAATGAAGAAAGATAGCAGCAAGATGCAGAAATACTCTTTCTGAACACTGCTCCTACCGATGTCTCCCATACGGAAAATGCCCTCTCCACAAAGTTTTCATCTTACCTCTGCAGGATCACAAGCTCTGAGATTTTTGATTTTTTTATCCAAGAAGCGGAAGACTCTGATAGCCACGGAAAAATAATTTTCCTTCATCTGTGTACTGCAGCAGCACTGAACAAGCAGTGAACCAATTATATGGGTAGTTACTTTCTGTCTCACACTGTCAGATTCTGTTTCAGCAATGAGTATCAGGTCATCAACCTTAGAAAAAGGAGTGGAGGCAAAGAACAAAAAGTCTGTAAGACAGTGGGCCTTCACTATGAGGTTACACCACTCTTCCTTTGAATGTTCAATTAAATCCTTTTTACCTTCTATCAGAGGTGACAAGCTACTGTCTGCTGTCATAGTACTCTCTGGAATGCACAAACATCTGTTTCGATGAACTACCCAAATGTATACTTGTTATTCACTCTAAATTTTTTTTTCAGGAAACTAAAAATTCCTTGAATTTAGTTACACCAATCACTTGTCCAAATAAGTAATAGCTTCACCACTTGTCTTCCTTACGTTAAGGAAGAAATCTGTTTTCTCTACATTGTATTGTGGTTTGTTAATGTACGTATGTATGTATGTATTTATATTTGCTTAGCAGCTTGATGATAGCATACTAGTGCTAAGAAGAGCACACAAAGTTCCTCTATATCACATTTGTTCTACTACAGTGACCACTTGAAAAGTAAAATTTCTTAAGGTTAGGGTAACATGGTACACATACCATTTGCAAAAGTAAGGAAGAGTCCCTTGAGGTCAAGTTTTTAGAAAGCAGCAGAATCATTTTTGTGTTGGCCACTCCAATCAACTCTGCAGGCTTGGTAGATTTAATTGCCTCTTCAAGAGCTATTCCAAGGGATAAAAGAAATAATCAGATAATCTAGGTATATAAATCACATATTAACACACTGGTGCCTCAATATTATTTAGAATCAGTCAGAAACGTACTATACTAGACAATTTCTACATCTTTTCAAAGAGTTCTTTGAAGAAGTCCATTCTCAGTCACTGATAGCCTGTTAACAACAGCTCGTCTCCTTCAATACGTCTTTAAGTTCAATAAGGATGTTGTCCTAACTTGTTACAATTTTTCTGTTACCAAATTAGTTACAATTAATGCTTTACCTTCCGGCCAGCCTTCCAGTAAAGGGTGTAAAGAACAGAGGTCAGACTCTGAGAGACAAACAGCCATTTTCCAATCTGAAGATTTTGAATTTGCATTAGTGATTACCATAAAAGGTAACAACTGCATCACTGCTTCATCTAGCAGTTCCTTCTTCTCTTTCAAAATCTCCTCTTTAACTAGAAGTTTTACTGCCTGCTCCAGCACCTTGTACCTAAAAGAGAACCAATCATGTTGAAAATACATTTCTCAATCATACCAGCAACATTTCTTTGATCTGTTCTCTACTTTCCACAGTGATTTTCTGAATCCAAATAGCAGCGAGAACAAATAAGGAAGTAATGGGAAGTGGTATGCTAATAACTGAACATCCTGCCCATAATTCAGCATAGAGATAGCATAAGAAAAATCATTTGCAGAGAAAAACATTTTCGAAAGTATTCTTAAGAGTTACTTTTAAAGAAATAAATTTTTACATTAAGAATGCAGTCTGAAAAAAGGCACAAACGTACCACTTTCCATCCTTTGAAAGATCAACTCTCTGGAAGATGTTCAAAAGACTCGACACTGTGACTTCTGGATTGACTTGTTCCCTGAAAATCTGAAAAGTGATCAAGAAAAACGAATGAAAGTATAATAACATACAAAATAATTTACCACATCATAATGGAAAGTGCATCTGCTATATGAAGTGAAAACAGAGATCAAATATCACTAACTGTATTCCTACTGATGTTCATGTAATGAAAATATTATCAGAGTAAGCTGTAGTTATAAGGCTGCCCAGTATGCCCTCTTGATAACCTACAGTATGAAGAATTTATCAAATGCGGAAATGTTTGGTAAAATTGAGAATAAACAACACGCAGAACACTTAATACTTAAATAAGAATTGCTTTTACTTTACTGTGTATCTGGATGACAAAAATATAAGGCACATCAACAAAGGATACTGAAGTTTAAAGGAGCACTCACGTGCTTCTATTCCTACTTTTTAGGAAAAAAGGATCGAGAATGAATGAACACCCGACCAATTATACTACTGCTAATAATATTGTCCACTACTACTAGCAGAAGCAATAAAGACAGACAGTTACTCTAGCTGGAAACAATCAGTACAATGCATACCACAGTCCTATCCAGTAAACCTGAGCTGGAGTTCAGGACTTTGCCACTATCAACTGACCAAATGACTCACATATGGAAAAACTCAACTGAGCACTTCTCACTAGCACAGTGACTTGTGACTGCACCATTTGCCACACAAAAGGCAGATGGCATGGCTTACATTTTTATGAAAAAAGGTACAGAATAAGCAGGAAGCACACTCCAAATAACAAGCAAATATTTAAATATGCTTTACTAGCTAGATTAAAAAAAAATCCATAAACTGATTAATTCATGTTAACTGCAAACACTTGTGGAAGGATCAGGTAGCAGAGATTTGGGGGGGAACTGTGAGGTGATAAACAGCACAAGCCTTCTAAATTTGTGCTGCTTCATCCTGTTAAAGGACAGAAGTCATACACTAAGGACACAAGGACAAGACGGGCAACTACAAAGAATACATTCCAGGCGCACACATTGAAGACCAGCTAAAATCTTGCATATTGAAAGATACTCACTTACCTCCAAAGAACTGAGGGCAGACATTACAACATCTCTGTTGTCATCCTTGAGCCGACCAAAAATTGCTTCTTCTATGAAAGCCTGATCGAAGCCTTCCTGAAAACGATAAAGAAAAACAGAGTCAAAGGGAAAAAAAATCATTTGTTGGTAGCAAAATCTGCAGGTTTTAATGAAATATCTGCATTCTAGTGTAAGAGAAGTAATATCTAAATTAAACCTCACAGGCAGACTAATTTTCAACAACAAAAGAAAGAAAACTATAAATATTCCTTAACTTAGATTTTATCTTAGAATGCAAGCAATCTTAATAAACAAGAACTACATCCAGACTCCAGAATATGGGAAAATGGTGACAGAAACCTATGGAAAACACCATGAAAAACCATAAGGATTACATATGCAGAGTTTAACATACCACTCATCTTCAGCTGGTAAGTCTGGCAAACAGCTTTTTGAAGACATTCTATGTTAAGTCAGCCCTGTGAGAGATTCAGGACACAAACCTTTGATGTTTCAATAACATCTTTCAAATGCTGAAGAGCGAGGACCCGCACAGCAGGCTGGGGATGATTCAAACTAAGCAGAAGGGAGGTATCAGAGTCTTCCAGAAACTGAAATACAGATGTCAACATGACTCACTGCATGTTAAAAATACTTTATATGTACATAAAGATAATGGGAAACATTCTTAAAGCAATTTTTTGTACCAGTAGAAAACCTGTATAATCAAGACCTAAAAGGTTAAAATTACAATACAATGATGTTGTATAAGTGTTTCAAATTTGGTCTTTTTCACTTTTGCAGACAGCTTTTGAAAGACAGTTTGAGAAGTACAGTAAGCCACAGACACTGTTATGTCCTAGAAAAGCATTACACTTATCTAAGGATTCTGAGAAAGCTCTAGTGACAATGTCAGTGTGACAGAGCACAGAGAGAAACTGTTAAAAAGGCATCCCTGCCAGTCCAATTGCATGCACTTATCTCAGGAACCTTAAAAGCTGGAAGAGAGTCATATGCCTATGTCCTGCATGCCCTGTTTTTCTGTTAATCCACTTGTTATTCAGTCACAGAATCTGTGTCTTTGCTACATCAGTACAAAAATATATGAAGTGCTTCTTTATGTAGTTTATTGTACTTTCTTCAGTGCTTTCAGTGCTTTCAACCCTTGCAAACACTAGCCATAACACTATCTCTTTAGTATAAATTTCTTGGACAGATCTGTTGCAGTCATGGTTATTCTGTGTTAGGCTGAGTTTCGATTTCTCTTCAGAAATGGCACAGGAGGAACTATGTAGTCACTCCATTCTTCCACGTTACTGACTGCAAACATTCCTAATATCAATGCAAGGAAAAGAACAAGCCACTTTCTCTGAACAGTGACAAAGCTGTCAGCTTTCCCAAAACAGACACCTCTAACACTGACAACATCTTTAAGATGAAGCCTTGCTGGGCACTACGTGTTGTCACTATTGACCATTACAGTATATGTAGTGGCTATGTTCCTAAGTAAAAAATTATTGATAGCAATTGGAGCAGGTGGAATTGTATAAATTTTAACCATGGAAAAAAGCTCGTGCTCACAACCCCTCATGATAAACACAAACTTAAAAGATCTGATAGCTTTTGATTTTACCACAGTTTCGTCGGAGTCCCCACAAAAAGTCATACTGAAGCAAGTTGGTTGTTTTGGTTTTGTTTTTTTTCTAGTTCTCTTCTCGTTTTGTTTTTTGTTTGATTGTTTTTTTTCTTGTGGGAATGGTAGAGGTTTTGCTTATAAAGAGGAATAGACAGCAGAACTTTGACACAAATCAACCTTCTGACAGTATAACCAAAAATAAGAGCTAGAATCGTGATCTGAGCTTTTACATACCTTGTATTTGCCACAGCTTAATGAAAGAGAAATAAATTGGTGAAAAAGATTTTGTTCAGCTTCATCTGTGCAATCTTCCAGATGCTTCTCCAACACAGAGTCTAAGGCTTTAGGATACCTGCCGACAGACAATACCACCAGCATTTTCAACAGAGGATTACAGGAGGACATCTAATTACTACAGAAATACAGGGGAATACAAGGAAACAATGCACACAGACTTGTCTGAACCAGACATTCTAAGTAGCTTTGCAAAGGAAATCAACCATTATGTTGTGACACAGACGAATTATGTGCAGACCACTCGGATAAATAATGAGCAGAACAGGTCATGCTACACAGCAAACAGCTGCACAATGCCAGTTGGTCTGTGTCCATGTATTACAGTGAGGACAGATAAGTAAAACAAAATTTGGACAAAGATTAGGAGTCAGTTTTTTATTCTATATCTACTTCATCAAGAATACTGGGCTTATGACCCCCAATAAGCCAGGATGATAGCTGACATAACCATTCTACAGATTGTGGGTCTGTCACAATAAAATGGAACTTACTTTCTCTCAAGAAGTCTGATAAGAGGAAGAATCTTTTGATTGAGTGCAGCCATTTTGGTGGGATTAGATTCAATCTCTGTACCACAGGAGATAAACTCTTCAAGAAACTTTCTAAAATTATAAACAAAAGGAAAAGCCACCCCATTTTACATAGTTCAGTTTTCATTACTGTTACAAAGCACAGTACTAAACAAACTAGGATTAATATGCAATACTTATTGCAAGTACAGATTTGCTCCTGGCCTGAAGTTCCACTGTGTCCCACAAATACTCCCGCAAGTGCGAAGAGTATAGCTCTTCTGGGTTACCAAATGCTTAAGCTTCAAAATTCCAGGTTTGAAGTAACTTACAAACTCAGAAAAACATGCCTCGTATAATGCTAGTGCCATTGTCAGGATTTAGTTGTTATTAAACCAGAAATGACTGCAGTACTGCGTAAGAAAGATAACTGAAGTTAACTCACAGAGCCAGCAGGCTATCTAAATCCTTTTCCAGTGGTACAGTCTCAAGAATAGCTTGGAGGTGCCTGATGTAAACGTCATTTTCTGTGTCTTCAGATTCTTCTTGCTCCTCTAAGGACAATGCACAATCAATGAAAAATGAACAACAGTTTGTGAATAATCCCTTCGCACTGATTAAAGCTAACAGCTTGTACAGACCTCACATCTGGAGAACCAAGCACACAGCTTGAAGATCACAAAGTTCATTGATTACTAGCACTAACTCTCCGTGAGCTGCTAGCAATGGTTTACACCAAAGTCATTAAAATGCCAAAGGCTGGATTGCTACCAATAAATTCAAGTATGCTTTGGAAGATTCCAGACCTGCTACTACAACCCCTGCCAACAACTCCCAACAGCAGTTCCTTGTGTGATTCTGGATCTTTTTATAACAAAAAGCTTCCCCAATTGTTTTGGCAATTACAAGGCCACAGCGCAAACAGACGCACTACTGCAGACACAGGCTACTACTGCATGCCAGTCAGCCTTGCTGTCCCAGATTTCCCAGGCACATTTAACTAATCACGTAAAATTAGATCTCCACTAATTAAACTACATATGGAGTACATGTAGTCTACCTAAGAAAAATCTGGCAGTACTACGTCTCTAAGAGTCAGAAACTTCATACATCAAAATTAAGTTACTGCTGAAACACTGCAAATCAACATCTAAATCAAAGTGATATAGGTATAATAATGCCTAAAACAGCATCCTCTGTAGGGCCTGGATAAACAAGAAGCAACAAACAAAAGCTTGATGAGGTCTTCACATGTATTGTCGCAGTTTTAAGGGAAGAAGCAATTAAAATTACACAGCTCTGACATCTGCCACAGCTATCTGTCCTTAAGACTAAACAAAGTTTTAAAGAGAACGAGTGCTAACTTACCTGTATCATTTTTCATGACAGTGTGAACAAGGTGTGGCAACAGGTAACGCAGAAGAGGAGAGATATCATATGCTGCTGACAGGCCTTGCAAAAGCACTACCAGTTCTGGGAGCTTGCACAGATAATTAAATGGCCTGCACAATGGAAGAGCGGGGAAAAAACCCAAAATTATGTATGCCCATCTGGGTTACCAACACTTTCAAAACCATGCAGACTTCCAAGGACTCGATTTTCAGTATCAGGTAACAGCCTTATTGTAAACAAATGCTGACAAGAGTTAAATGGTTCCACTTACTGCCAGAGGCTTATTGGGACATTTAATAACCAAGAAGGAAACAGGGTAGTGCCAGTCATGTTGAGGAGAGCTGCTGCAACAGCACGGTGAACTTACCTATGTTTTTTGCAAAGTTGGTAGTACAAGAAAAAAATACTGGACTGGAGGAAGAGACATCCTCACACTGCAAGGAGCATATCTATCATCCAGCAGTGGCAAAAGGGATGAGAATTAATAGCTCAATGACAGATCATCAGAGTGGAAGCAATTTCCCTTTCTGCTCATAGAAAGTTTCATCTTGTCTCCTTTCACGCTCATCTGACTGGGTACTGCATTATCTAACATGACTCTCCTAACACCCCCTCATTCCTTTGCTTTTAACTGGTTTTCCTTTACTATGGCAGTGTTTAAGTATCTGGAAGGTAATCTCTGCACATATCCCTAATAAGATTTTTTTCTATTGGAATATCCACACCGACCTCTCTGTCAGCAAGCAAACTCCCCATTGCTTGTGGAACTTCCATCACTATGTTCAACTGTATGTTAACAGCACTAGCTAATTGTACCAGGGCAGAGCAGACAGATCAATGCACATGTACCTACTACATGTACCTCCAGAACACCTGACCTGTGAGACCAAAGAAGTGGTGGTGTAGAAGCACTTATGCTTCAGGTGTTAAACTACATGAACTCAAAGACCTTCCACCGAAGAGACAGAACTTCTTTTTTCCAAGCTATGACAGTAGGCACATATTTGCACTATCACTATAGTGCTGGCTTCTCTTCCAGGATTCTCACTTTCCAGAAAACCTCTTACTCGCAAAACTTAAGTTTTGCACATTGACAGCAATGCTTTACTAAGGGAGGTGGCGGGAGAAGGACCAAACAGGGACAGACTCACAACACGGAGACTCCTTGGCTGTAGCAAGCACACAAATTTTCAAAGTAAGCCAAAGGAACTTCCAAGGCCTTTGGAACGTAAACTACCAAAATTTCTGACAGGGGCGTACCCCTTTAATGATAAGGATGTAAAAAAATTCAAATAATCAAAGTGCAGTCTGGGACTTCTAAAAGTGGGAAAATTCAATTCATGTAGACTTACTTTTTCCCAAGTTTATCTCCTTGCTGAGTTTGTAGAAGCAGGTTCAAGCAAGCCAACCCATCCCTGATTAATGACGGCACTTTAGATAATGTCTTGCTTATCTGTACCATCAAGGAATGCACCAATGAAGTCTCCACTGTCGCTTTTACTGTCACCTGGCAGATTATCATGTATGTTGCAGCTCTGTAATCCTGTACAGAGGATTTCAAGCCCTAGAAAAAGAGGAAAAGGTGAATTTTTAAGACTGAGTAACACAAAAGAGTACATTAACATAAAAATCATTTTTATTCTCACATCCGTGGAATCACACTGTCTTCTTCTCCGCTTGTTAGTGTTTAAGGGATCTATAAACTCAACTTTCAGGAAGAAAAAGCTATCATGCAGGGTGCACAGATAAAGAAGACACATTTATTAACTGCTGCTCTGTTGACAAAGACCCTGGAGGAAAGAAGATATTAAAGCAGGCTGTCCACCCTGACTCCATTTCCTCATGGTTTAGCATGATAAATTTCAAAGGAAAAGACATCCATTCAAACTGTGCATCCATTTCTCACAGCTCCATTCCTCATGCAGAATAGGAAACAGAGTTCTAGAAGTGCTCATTTGAGGTGTGAAAAAGCATGATTTCTCATAGACCCTCACCTGCCTGATGTTTCAAAACAGTCTAAGAGTGATACAATACATATCACATAGAATGTCCCTCTTAATGCTATCTGCAGATGCATACCTGCACAGCACAGTACACTTCATCATACAGGACGGAAAACAAAGCTTCATGTACCTTTTGGATGTAAGGGAGCAGCTTAGAGACTATAGTGTCTGTTATCTTCTCTGCAGCTCCAAGAGCTGATACAATGGTGGAAGCATAAAACACAAGAAGAACTCTCAACTGAGCTGAGTTGCCAGGACATTCTGAAAAGACCTGAATCACAGAAAAAAAATCAGTTGTTCAGACATCAGGGAAAGTGGAAATGCACATATGGCTTCCCCCCAAACCACCAAAACCTCAGAACTCTACTTGTAAGCTCTACCAGCTCATGCTGGCACAACTGAAGTCATCAATCCCCTGCCAGCAGTAGTCTTCACCAGAGATTACTGCTCCTCTTGAAGACAAGGCAGAAGGAAATGGCTGCTATTCCTAACGTACTTAATCAGAATAAGTAACCTAAATCACAGGTGATTTTGGTGTAATGCCCAAAACTCAGAACTGGACAGCTAAGAAGTGAACTGGTATGTATTTAACACTTCCTACTATATCTGTGAACAAACCCTGTTATTGTGTGTGCTTTGCTTAGTTAGATGGCACATGAGTTCCAGTTCTATGAATAACTGGAACTGTCGTACATATTACCCTTCCAAAAATCATAGAACTAGCCTTCTATTTGACATTAGCTAAAAACAATAAATAAATTTGCTCACCTTCTAATACTCTCAGCTTTTAAGTTCTCATTAATATTTGAAGATGTTTAGAACACCCATGACAACCCCCAAGAGATATGTAAATTCAAAGCACAGTTACAAACTAACAGGAAGAATGAGTTTATAAAAGAAATTAAAACAATTAGGTACTTCAAGGCAATAAAGTATCTTTAAGTAATACAGTATTGCCAAATTGTTTTGTAATGGCTCATTGGTTCTCAGCTACTTCCTTACAAGAACATCTGATAGACTATCATCTACACAAAAAATTAGAAATCTTCATATTGTTTACTAATAACTGATACCTTTTACTATTTGACATGTAATTAAAAATATTAATAAATAGCATACTACTATACAAATATGGGGAAAACCAAGTGAAAACAAAAACCCAATATTCTAGAAAAAATGAACAACCTTCACAGATTTTGCCACCAGCCTGCAGATGAAATCCATGAAATTCAGGTCTTTGTAGCAGTGCGTAATGACAGTACCCCTTGCCAACGGGACTCCAGGTTTCTTTACATGGTGAAAAAGGTAAAATTAGAACATTCAGAGTAAAGTGAAGCATATGAAGTGAAATGACTATAATCTCTAAATTAATCCTACTGATCAGTTAACACAATCTAAATTGAAATAAGTAGTGGAAATCCACACATTGGTCTGGAATTCTTTGTAACTACTTTAAGACAGACCATGAAGAGCATTACATGTAACCTATATGCAAATAAATATAAATTTCAGTAACTGACATAACTTCCTAGCAGTAGCAAATACTTGCACCTTAAAAGCATACTTTAACTTAGACAAAACAAAGAGTAATTACAATTAAAGCTGTTTTAATAACAACTATATCTTTAAAGAAAGATAGCAGAAAGAACACATGGGTATTCAGGCTCCATCCCCGTAATTAAATCTTTTCAATACAGTTCTACAACTACCCACTTAAATAGGTAGACCATATTCATAAGCCTGGTAAAAGAGTCAAGATATTATTAATAATAAAGTCCCTTTATTAGGCTTCTCCAAACTTGCATCTCTTAAATACTTTACCCTTATTGGATCCATCCAATGCCACTTATGAGTTGGACTTTTTATATTTAAAAGCTGAATAACTCTCACAAATAGATTAGTCTCATGATATGGCAGAACACAACCAATCAAACTGTCTTCATTGTAGAGATGAATGTGAAATCTGAGGAAAAGAACATACATATACAGCTGCAAAGTACCTGGAAGTCCAAAAAAAAAAAAAAAAGAAAAAAAAAAGGCCCATCTACATCCTTCTCAGAACATCCTGTTTACTCGCTAAATTTAAGCCAGACATGACTGTCACACTGACTCAGACCTATGGTCCATCTACAGAATCCCAAGGTGGCCACTGGCCTGTATGTGCTAAAGGAAAGAAACAGTACTAGCTTTTTTTTTCCTCACTCTCAACAACTTTAGGTCCTTATAGGACTTAAGATTATCTTAGTTTCTTTTGCACAGATTTCAATACTAAACCAGATGTTACAATAATCTAGTATGAATTTCAGTATAATACATGTATAGAAAAGTTGTGATTCAAAGGCTGTATCAACAAAATCACATACTGTTCCATGACAAGAAGTATTATACTTTCTGCATCTGGGTAGGTTAATTCATAAAATAAACACAACTTCACAAAATACTTAGTTTGTTTTCTCTTCACACCTTCTTACATAACCTTGAAATAAGAATACTTAGGATATATGGTTCACAGTTAATACTGAAAATTAACTATTTCAAACAGCCCATTTGTACAAGCACAATACATAAATGCTTCTCTCTGTTCTCTGTGAGATGGCTAGCATGGGGCAAATTTAGTGAAAGTCAGGCAAGGAAATAATTGCTTTTATACATATCATGACAGATCAGAATTTTCACAGAAATTTATCAAAAGACAAAAAATCTCATTGGCAAAGAAGGACATCCAGTCCCATACAGACTATGCCCAAATGGACGTTTTTAATATTTTAACCTATATTTTCAGAAAGCTGGCATAAAACTATTCAAAGCTTTTCTCAGTGGGCAAAAAAAATCTGGCATTTCTAGTGGCTTTATCTATTGACATGTAGGATATTCAGTGGATTACCTGTGAATCAGCCATTCAAGGCACTTCTGGGCTGGCTTAAGCATAAAGTAAGGGGACAGGTGAATCAGGAACAATGAAATATTCTTATTCAGCTGCTGATTTACTGCTTTAGTCTGAACGCTGCGTTCAAGGCCTTTGGATGTGGAACTAAACAAACTGGACTGGAACTCTTCAAATGAAGGATCAATCCCCATCAGCTCTTCCAAGCCAGTGCATCCTGTGGGCAAAAAATGGAGGGATGCTTTAAACACAACAGTTTTATTCACCAGTCCTACCCACTTATCTCCTCATTGGCAAATCCAACCTTTTTGCTATATTGGTATAAGCCATCCTAACCAAGCAAAGTGAAACAAACACTAAACAGGTCTAAGACCAAAACTTTTGATGTACTTAAGAGTACTCCTTAACTGACAAAGAAAAAGAGCATTAACAACTATCAGCAGAGTGCTCTTGCAGCAGTGAAGGCCAGCAATGCCCTGGGCTGTGCTGGTGGGAGTGCAGCCAGTGGGCTGAAGGTGGGGGGGCTGCCCCTTCCATTTGTGAGATGGCATTTGGAGTACTGTGCTCAATTTTGAGATCATCAGCAGAAGAAAAACATTCCCATACGGATGTGAGTTTAGCAGAGGAACACTGAGATGGTCAAGGGACTGGAAAAAAGCATACAAGGAAAAGGAGGAACTGGGTTTGTCCAGCCTGGAAAAGAGAGAATCCAAAGGAAATCTTCCTGCTGTTTGCAGCTACTTAACAGGATAGAGTACGGGTTATCAAGAACACGGAGCCGGACTCTTCTCAGAGATGCACAATGGAAGGATGGGAGGCAGGAGCTGCAAGCTGGAACACAGGAAGTTCAAGGCCAATGTAGAGATTTATTATTTTTTTTAAGACTGGAGTGATCAAACTCTGGATCAGAGGTCCAATATTGGATCAGAGACCATAAACCCATCATTCTAAGCTCAGCCAAGCACAGAGTTAAGCAAACTGTGCTAACTAGCCCTGTGCTCAGCTGGGCTACTGAGTGACCTTCAGAGGTCCTTTTCAGCCAACATTATTCTATGATTTTATATTGATGAAGCAAGCAAAGGTACCTCTGTGAATAATCTAAAATACAGTATTCCATGTACAGCACTGAAGAACCATTGGAATTATTTCTTTATCTTACACAAGCTTGTAAATATTAATACCTAGTCACAAAGCAGGCAACTTGAGCTGAAATAAAAAAAACCCAGGCAGCTGGCTGAAACATGGAAGAAATAATCATTACAGGTAGTAGTCCTATAGTTTCTTAAGAAACTATAAAAAACACTCAGTGTTGCATCAAAGACAGAGATACATATATCTACGATCTTGTTACTTAAAAGCCATACATGGTATCAAACTGCCTGATTTTAGGAAACAACTTTGTTATTTGAGAAGTATCACAATTCTTGGGCAAAATTTTTTACAAAAATGGAAAGAGATAAGCACAAAGGAGGTGAAGTGTGCTAATACAGCAACGGCTTGCCACTTTATGTTATTCGTGGCCATAATGTTACCCAAGAGCAGGGCATCAGCACGTTTTCATGAAATCAAAGAATTTGGGTTGGAAGGCACCTTGGGAGATCTCTAGTCCAAGGCACTGCTCAAAACAGGGTTAGCCCTGAAAGCGGACAAGGTTGCTCAGGGCATTATCCAGTGAGGGTTTTCTAAAGGACAGAGAGCGCAATCTCCCTGAACAATCTGATTAATTGCCCTCACAGTGAAAAAGCTTTCCCTTCTATCCAGTTTGAACTCCTGTTCTTTCAGCTTATGCTCATTGCCTCCTGTCCTCCAGGCATACATTCCTCTGGGCAGCCTTGCCCGTGTCCTCAGAACATCCTCACAGGCATTGTGAGACCCATCACAGCCTTAACTTTTCCAGACTGAACGAGACCGGAGACATTCCTCCCACCAGCCTTCCTTTACTGGGCATATTCTCCTTGAGCACCCTGTAGGGGGACCCTGATGGGTCGTACCCATCACCTTACCCTTCCTGTGCCCACAAATGTGCTCCAAGAGGACCTGCTCCGTGATTTTCCCAGGGACTGGAGCGGTGCTGGCTGGACTGCAGCTTCTCGAACCACCCTTCTCGTCAGGGCTTTTTTGAATATGGGCTTGCCTTTCCTACATATCTTTCTCCGGCTGTTATTTTGGGTGGATGGTCTTCAAAACCACTGGCGCCCCAGCAGCCCAACTCACCGATTGCGAAGAACGTGTCCCTGTCGATGGTGGCGGCTTCCTTGCTGGAGAAGAGCAGCGACGCCGCCTCGCTGCGGTCCAGGAGGCTGGGGTCGGTCTCGGGCAGCGCCAGCCGCTTCAGCTGCTCCGCCAGGGACGTCATGGCTCCGCGCTCCGGGGAAAGGAGCCTCCTCGGAAAACTGGGGACGGAACACCACGGAGCAGGCCCCGCCGATGAGGCGGCCGCACCGCGACACGCCGCCCCCGTGCCCCCCCGCACCCCTCCGCTGCCGGCCCCGGGGCGCGCACACGCGGGGACAGCGGCAGGAGAGGGGACCTCCCTCAGGGACACCCGCCCCGGTCCCGGTCCCGATCCCGATCCCGGTCCCGGTCCCGCCACTCACCTGTCCCCGCGCCGGTCCCGGCCCCGCCGAACGTGGGCTGCGCGCGCCGCTGCCCCGGAAGCGGCTCCGCCACAGCGACCGGAAGTTCCCGCCCCGCCCGCCGGGAGAGCCAGGCCCGATCGGGTGGGATTGGGATTGGGATTGGGATTGGGATTGCGATTGCGATTGCGATTGCGATTGCGATTGCGATTGCGATTGCGATTGCGATTGCGATTGCGATTGCGATTG
>JAWWMO010000121.1:45030978-45059082 GCA_035047845.1 Dendrocincla fuliginosa
GATTGCGATTGCGATTGCGATTGCGATTGCGATTGCGATTGCGATTGCGATTGCGATTGCGATTGCGATTGCGATTGCGATTGGGATTGCGATTGTCCCCCCGGCACCGCCCGGGATCGGGGGCAGCAGGGACAGCGAGGGGAGTGTGCCCAGGTGATATAAGGTATTAATAAGGAACTGACACTGAAAGGGTTGATAGAAATAGTTCTAAGGACTTTTGCTGGCGTCACGAAGGCAGGCTGCATTGTTGAGGCCGTAAATGGCTACAAAGATGGAAAAACAGGGAGTGTGTTATGGGAAACAGGGAGTGCTTTCAGTACCTGGCCCTGAGGGTTCCAAAATAGAATGGGCACCATATGAAGCAAAGATAAATGAGGAAATATGTCAAAAGAATGAGATAATTATAGAAGTTTGCTAATTAGACCGGTTCAAGTTGCCAGCAAGACTGGTTTAAATTACTTTCTGAGCCAAGTTGAAAAGGACACAGCGAGGAAGACCCACGACCATCATCCCCAAGACCCCCGAAGACCCCTGCCCAGGAAAACTGGAAACCAACGCACAAACTCAGATGGGAGGAGCGCAGAGTGAAGAAAATGAAAATTACTTCTCAGAACGGATTAAAATAAGCCTGCCTTTTCTAGGGAAATAATGCATATGTATAAAGAAATAATGGATATGCATGTTGTAACTGTATTTAAACATCCCTGTGAGCACAGACAGGTGTGCAAGTCTTTGGTAGACTAATCTCCATGCATCCAGCTAGCTGAATAAATGTACCTTCTCTACAACTACCTGGTTGTGGGGTCTTTTCCACACATCACAGGTCTGGACCCTGCAGGCAGTGAGGTGCTGGAGCTAGCCCAGGGAAGGGCAGCAGAGCTGGTGGAGGGTCTGGGGCACAAGTCCTCTGAGGAACAACTGAGGGAGGTGGAACTGTTCAGGCTGAAGTAACGGAGGCTCAAGGAGGGACCTTATGGCTTTCCACAGCTCCCTGTGTGTCCTGAGGTGTGTACTGTGTCTCTTCTCCCAGGCATGTGTCTCCACAGTGTGTCCTGAGGTGTGTGCTGGCATCTTCTCCCAGGCAGCAGCTGAGAGGATGAGAGGACATGGCCTAAATTGTGCCAGGAGAAGCTTAGATTGGATATTGGGACAAGTTGCTGCACAGGAAAGCTGGTTAGGCGTTGGAATGGGCTGCCCAGGGAAGTGGTGGAGTCACCATCCCTGAAGGTATTTAAAAGACATGTGGATGTGGTACTTAGGGACACGGTTTAGTGGTGGACCTGGCAGTGCAAGAGGTTGGACATGATCATCTCAGAGATCTTTTCCAACCTAAATGATTGTGTAGTTCCACTGGGCACATGCCATTTCCATGTACGGCCACAGCGGCATGTGGCCGGTCTCCACGAGGGGAGTGGCTACTGTGGCAATTGCGGATGGTGTCACACATCTGGGCAGATGCCTGGGAGTGCAGCATCCCTGTGGAGGCACCATGCAGCTGTGGGACAGGGGCTAGTGTGCCTGCATTGAAGCTGCCCGTCCAGGCATTGCTCAAGGTGTGAAGGCACATTGCAGCTGTGGAGAGATGGAGACACCTCAGTGAGGTGTCTGTGGCAAGGCATGCTGCTGACTTGGTGCTGAGCCCAGCAAGGCAACAGCCCGGGCTATGGGTGGGGATCCGCTAGGCAGGGTCAGCACCTCTTCATAGAGTCTTAGGATTTTTCTCTATCTGAAGTGAGTGATGCTAGGGGAAGTGCAGGACTCCTGTGAGCAAAAGGGCTTGAAAGCTACGTAGTGTGTATGGGCTAGACCCCAACTGCAGAGCCACGGAATGGTGTAGGTTGGAAAAATCCTCTTAAAAGTCATCTTGTCTAGCTACCCAAAGCAGGGTTGCTTAGAGGTTTGTCTAGTGGTGTTTGGAGTATCTCCAAGGATGGAAATTCTACAGCTTCACTGAGCCTCTCATCCAAGGTTTGATTACCCTCAGATTAAAAAGAAATTTCTACTATTAAAAACCATGACGTCTCCTACCAGTTTGCATTCAAGTCTGCAAGGTTCTGCACCTGAAAGTGGGTGCACAAAGCCAGAAAGGGAACATGGCTTGTGACAAACCAGGAGAAGCCTGGAACAAAGAGCAGAAATAAAACATATTCCAGTTGATGTCAGCAGCTGGACAAAATTATGCCAGATATAACAATTGCAGCATCAGATCTGGTAAATTATTACCATATATTGTTGAGAAGCTGTATAGCTATGGTAGAAATAACAGATTTGTTTGCATAGTAAGCCCGCTTTATTTGACAATCATTTAACATACACTAAAAATACACAAACCTGATAAAAGTTTGAGAATTGTTGAAATGCTTAATTTCATGTATTAGGAGTATCCGCAAATTTCAGCTAGACTCTGCTTGTAATAAGTTAAACCTTCATAATAGTGGGAGCAGAGAGAGGAAATGCTGCTGGATGTCTGACTTTGTGCCCAATTATATTTGATGGTGCCTTGTCAGAGAGTGTGTATTAATACTATATCATGTTCCTTCTGACATGATATGATCTGGATGTAAGGACAGCAATTTCTGAGCTGGTAAGGGTTTCACTGCAGTAATAGCAGTGTTAGGGTGTTTGGAGGATATTACTGATTTAACATAAATTGCTATTATTTTGCTGATTGTTCTAACACTTGAGATACTGATCATCTAGTGAAAAAGCTGGCTAGGGGTGGTACAACCTAAAAAGCCAGTCAGTAAAAAAACAGGGAAAAAAAGAATAGCAAAAAAATAGGTAGTAAAAACCCCAGCTCTTTATCACATTCCCTACGGCCTCTGTGCATCCTTTTCCTTCATGAAGCCTTCATGTGACCTTATTTTTAGCATAGTTTAAACCTGCATAAATATGCAAGTTTCTGTGCCTAAAAATACCAAACATTAAAATATGTAGAAAATATGCAAAGCACAGAAAACTGTTTCTAAAAAAAGAAAACTAGCATTTTTATTTTTTTAAGCAATGTTGTTCATTATTTAAATATTCTAGCCAGAATGATCAACTAGAGGTTGTAAATGCTGAAATGTGTTCAGGTTTTCTGGTGTCTATCCCACTCTATTCTCTCCCGTGGAGAGCTGCAAAACAGGTTTTATACCTTTCTGCTTTCTGTTCTGTGCTTGTTTGGTTTCAGAATAAAGCCAGAATTCCCTTTGGGGGTTAACTGGACAACAGAGACACCTTCTGCAGAGGGAAAAATATTTGTTCTCAATTCAATTATTAAAAAGTGTCTCCTGGGAAAAATATAAAAACAGAGATTCTATTAGGAAATGTGCTTAGTTGGTATTGTGTTATTGGATATCAGGGAGATTTGCTCCATACTGGTCTACAAAGAGATGCTTCTCTGAACTGAAATCCAAGCCTGTTTCAAGCAGTTCCTTTAGCTTGTCATCACATGGATGATCTCTGTGGGTGGAATTCTCCTAACCACATTACAGCTGAGATCACCTGTACTGATGGCTGCTACTAAACTGTGTTTGACATTATATTATCTGTTCAAAAATCTTGCAGTCTTAGAATATAAATTGTCATATGCTAATTTTTGTTTGGGAAAAAGTGATTTGTTTCAAGCATTTGCTGTAAGTCTATTCACTCATAAGCATTGGTGCATTTGAAAAGATTTGATTGAGAAAGGGAAACACTATTAAACTTTTGATCTTCTTTACATCTGAGTAAATTTGTGGTTCTACTGGTGCAAATGTAAATAGTTAAAAGTCTAGTCTTTATATTCCTTTCCTTCCACGTCAACTGTGCATATATAGAGCTACATCTACCGTGGTAAGTAAGGCAATCCAGTAGGAGGAGATTTGTAGAAGGAAGGGGTGCTGAGGAACGCCCATCACACTGTGAGCTTATCAGAGGTTTTGTGCACACCAGATCTTGTTCTGCCATGTAGACCAAATTCCCATTAGCTGTGTTCCCAGAATGAACCTTTCTGGTTTGGTTTCATTTGTAGGCAACAGATTGGGAGAAATTTAATTTCAAGAGGAAAAGGAAATCACTTTTGATAACGAATAATGTTTGGCAGCATTCAATTGTAATGTATCAGTATGAAAGTAAGGGGTTGAGTACCACCTATGCAATTTACTGTTGACATACAAAGTTAGAGAGTGCTTTATTAAGTACTCTTAAGTATTCTGAAATGATTATTAATAAATTTATTAATATGATGCTTCTCTTTCCTTTTTGCACCACTTTCTGTAGTCTAGTTACGATAAAAAGTTCTGAAGGAGACAGAAGAGAGCCACCTTCCCTGTGCTTCACCATCACTTGCTAATAATCTTGGTAAGTACCTTGACATTTCCCCATGCCATTTCTAACTGGGAATGTGGCAGTGCTTGGAATCTAAAATATGATCTGATTGCAGCATAGTGAAGTAATATTAAAACCTTTCTGGAGTATACAAAGGAGATTGTAACTTTCTTAGAGTGTATCAGGTTCTCTAACTTTTTAAGCAAAATTAGGTTTTAACAAATATGTTTTTAATGTGGGTATATGTGAGCTGTAAACCAATCTGTGTTCCAGAGCAGTGGCTTGAACACCTTGTTCAACCAAGGTAATCTTACTGTCAAGGAATATATTGTGTTTTGCTGTTGGTTGTAGGAGGCATTTTTGGGGGCTGTGCAGTTAAATCTGCTACTCTGAGCTAATCTATGTCTTTTGTTCTTAATTCATGTACATATCTGCCCTCTATTGGAAGATTGTAATTTATAAGAATACACCTGTGGTCTCTGAATTTATAGTTACTGTAATAATCATGAAGAACAGTGCTTTATTGTGTGCTTTAAGGCTCAATTAATGTATTTTTCTCTGTTTTCAGTTCTTTCTGAACTCTGTGGCAATGCAGCAAGTCACCCTTCACGTGTGGGCATTGTGAAATGATGAGGCAGTACCCTTCTGCAGGATACACATTTATGAGGCCTTAAAGCCCATTATTTCCTTGGCCAAGCTTTTGTTAGAAGCAAAGAGGTAGAAGCCATTTTGTCATACAGTAATGCAAATATGTAAAATGAGAGAGTTTAGGTTTGTTTTCCCTGTCTGCCTTTCCTCCCCTAAGGGTGTATCTTTTTGTGTTGCATCAGTGAAACTCAGGAATAATTCTGATGAAGTCAGTGAAGCTGTATGAGTGCACAGCTGATGTAACTGGAGGCAGACACAGTCAAGCATAATTCATAGAGTTGCAGAATACTTTGAGTTGGACGGGGCCTTAAAGATCATCTAGTTCCAATCCCCCCTTCCATGAGCTGGGACACTTCTCACTAGATGAGGTTGCTCAGAGCCCCATCCAACCTGCTCTTGAACACTGCCAAGGCTGGGAAATCACCACTTCTCTGGGAAACCTATTCCAGTGCCTCACCACCCTCACAGTAAAGAATGTCTTCCTAACATCTAATGTAAACCTACTTTCTTTCAGTTTGAAGCCATTCCCCCTTGTCCTATCATTGCAGTTCCTGATGAAGAGTCCCTCCCCAGCTTCCCTGTAGGCCCCCATCAGATACTGGAAGGTTGCTATGAGGTCTCTACACAACCTTCACTTCTCCAGGCTGAATAGCCCAAATTTCTCAGCCTGTCTTCATAGGGGTGGTGCTCTAGTCCCCTTATCAACTTTGTGGCCTCCTTGCTCCAACAGTTCCATATCCTTCTTATGTTGGGGACACCAGAACTCTATATAGGACTCCAGATGGGATGTCATGAGAGCAGAGTAGAGAGCGAGAATCACCTCCCTGCATCTGCTGGCCACATCCTTTAGTTGCAGCCAGGGATTTGGGTGGCTTTCTGGGCTGCCAGCACACATTGCCAGCTCATGTTGAATTTTTTGTCAACCATCACCATTCAATGGTGATTGAGGTTACAGAGAATTACAGTTCTCACTGCTGGAACTGGACTGAAGGGAGAATAACTCTTCAGTTGAACTGAAGGGTTGGAAGAAGCTTCCTTGCTAGGCAATGTATCCAGCACTTACTGACTTACTGACCACTGTGGCAGACAGTATCATGTTTTCCTGTCTTTCCTTGGAAAATATTTTGTAGCTTCCCTCAGCCTTAAAATCTCATGTGTAGCTGCATTCCAGATCTAATAATAAACAGAAACCCTCTGGGTGGGGTGGTGGAAAGCTATTTTGGGGAATTTACTATATTAAATGCTTTCTGATATGGTTACATAGACTAAGGGCTTTTGAATCAAAATTGTTGTTAAGGAAGATTTTAATATATTCTAGATAAGCAGAATTAAACCCCAAATAAACAAATTATCTTCAGTTACACACATGCAGAGAAAGCAGCATCTTGAAAAGGGTAGACAATAGTCATCCTTGTAAATCCATTTGTATCCGCTTGAGGCAGGTCTAGTTTATCCCAGAAGCATCAGAGAAAGGAAGGAAGAGAAATGGAGATGGTGAAAAATGGGAAGGAAAAAAAGCGGTCTTTTTAGTAGTGAGCTACTTGATGAACTGTGGGGTTTTTTTGTTTATTGTGTGAAAAGTCAGCTAGGAAGTTGAATTTTAAAAACTGCACAATAGTTGCAATGAAAAATGGAAGAATGTCTCTCATGTGAATGTGATGTGAGCGTGATAGTCATTTGTCATGCTTTGGTATTTCTTAGGCTGGGGAATACGATATCGTGTGTATAAGTTAGCTGTTTATTATTATGAAAATGCACCTGTGCCAGACAATCTACTGAGATAGTAGGTGTCATAGATCTACTGTGTGGCAGTCGTGAGTCACATTGTTTAATGCATCGGGAGAACTTGGTAATCGCAGTGTAGCAACGGGGCCATTGGGGGCTTGGATGTAATAAGCAATAAGGAGAGTGTTGTGTACCAGACATCATCCTTCATAATAGGGCTGTAAATAGTAAAAGAGACAATAAACTGAAGGGTGGGAAGAAGGAAGAAGTGATCAATAGGGAACATGCTTAACATAGCATACTTTTCTTACTGTAGTGTACTGTCTTGCCATCACCTCCCTCAATTGCCTGTTACTCAAACAACTGACAGGCACTGGAGCAACAGCAGATCTCACGTGGTGCAGCTACCCATTCCTGACCTGCAGCTGTTCAAACCTCTATTTGCTTGTCAGCCAGCCATTTGCTGGGTCTTTATTGAAACGCTAAGATGAATCACAGTTCTTTCCCTGAAGAAGAAATAGTGTCATTCCTATGCAGATGCGCTGAATACAAATTTCAGCTTTTCCCCAGGCTGGCCATTGAAGCCTGTGCTGCTTTCATCTTTTCATTTGCCCCAGTCACTGCCAGTCCACAGGCCTTTTCTGCAGCTGGTGAATATGTGGTTCGAACTGGAAAAAGCTTACAACTATCTGTGATAATCCCTGAAAACAGTAGGATCATATTCTGTAGCAGAGAGGAGAATATTTAACTGCCAGTTTTGCTGTTCAGTTATACTCAGTTACATATTTTTATTTATTTGTTTTATAAATTTATTTATCATATTTTTTGTGTAGGAATGAATTAAACATTCATGTAATGACTACTACAGTGCCACTGTGAACACTGGGAACAAACAAATATTTTTTAAATATGTATATATATATGCATATTCATGTGAGAGATAGTAATACTATAATATTTGAGAAATATTAAAGAGTTAGTGCATGTCTGTAATACTGAATCATACAGAGTATCTGCAGTCACAAATATTCTGTAGTCTTTTTTCTGCATTTCAGTGCTATTTTAAAAAATGTTTGGCTTTTGTATTTGCTTTCATTGTGGATTGGAGACTGTTCATGCTGTTATATATCATGGGAATTCTTGGGGGAAAAAAACCCTGTTAGTAGAGGAAATGGTATGTTTGATTTAGGTGGTGAGGGCATGCATCTGAGCTTTACTAATAAGCCTAGATCTCCAGATTTGCTGATTTACTACAGGTGTCATGTTTTTAGACTTAAAATAGAGGCCCTGCTGTCTCTGTGCCTTGCAGCCTTGCATAAAATAGTCTTGACAACTGGCAATGTTCTAGATAACAGCTAATAACTCTTATTGACAAAAGTATATGCCAGTGTTTTCTCCACTGCACTTCTTACCCTCTGTCATTCTGCATGCATTGTGCATGCTAGTGACTTAAGGGAGTTCTCTGCAGAGGAACAACCTGAGCGAGACTTAGAGGCCCAGTGACACCAGAGGCAATTCCTTGGACACACAGAGAGGAGGGTGCTGTTTCTACAGAAGGCTTGACAGGCACTTAGTATAGCAGGTAGGAAGGCAGCCTAGACTTGAATATGTAGTGGAGAGGAGTGTGTAGCACAAAGAATCAGATGGTTCTGCTAGTGATGCTGATGCTCTTCTTTTAAATAAGCCTGATGGCCAGAGACAAAACACTTGCTGCTGCGGCACTCTCAAGTGTGGCATGGAAGAGGTTACCCTTCAAAATCATTCTCATTTTACTTATGGTAGGATCCCTTAAGTTTGTATTACTTGCTGATTCTCAACAGTATGGTGATATATGTGCCTTGCTTTAGTCTGCAGTGGGGCAACAAAACATTTTAAACAATTTATGATTAATTTAATCTAAAAAATGTGTCTGGTCTGTGTCACTGTAACACATTTAAAGGCTCGTGTGTGTGAACTGCAACAGACAGATCTGAGATGCAAAATGTGTTCTTTCCTGAGCAGAAGCTGTAGTGGTTATGCAACTGCTAGGCTGCACTGGATACCTTTAGTGCTTTCCTTAACATTGTGTTTGAACCGTCTTCCAATTCAGACCCCATTTATTATTATGTAATTTATAATTTATTTATGATCAGTTGTAGTGCAGTTATCTTAAAAAAAATCATGATCACAAGTTAATTAATAGTGGACTATAGCAGAGTTAAGTTTTCCCAACTGTTTTGCATGTATCACAATGCAGAATTTAATTGCGTAGTCACAAACTACTTTTTTCCCCAGAAATTTTGCTTTGTTCAGTGTACTGTATAAACAGTGTTCAACAGCACTATACTTTCTATTCTTTATTCAATGAGAGTATGTTGCACTCAGTTGAAGCATGTTCCCAGCTACATAATTTATGATTTTTAGCTCTGGTCATCAGTGTCTGTATTTGTCTTCAAGTAGTCCAAATCTGTCTGGTATTTGATTTTCACGCAAGCCCTTGTGCTTCACAGTATTAGTATTATTCTTGGACTATAGAAAGAAAATTAAGGCACATGCTTCAAACTGTACATAGTCCCTTTTCCCCATCCAGCAGATAGTTTTAGGATAATAAATGCTGGTACTGTGGAACCTGTCTTTTCCCTTAAGTGCCTTTTCCATTAAGTGCTTTATGGAGTACAATTACATACTGCATTTTCCCCCTCTGAGTAAATGTGATGGTTTGAACTTTTAGGCCCAGAATTTTTGAATTTTAGGCAGAATGCTGTATTTGTCTGGTGTTTCCATCATGCATTGTTTTAAATACTCTTTCCTGCAATTGAAAGTGAAGTCTATGACCCTCTTGACTCCCACCACTGGTACTTCAACAGTAAAAAATCAAGCCCTACAAATTTAGGGCCTGATCAGCCTGATCTTCTGTAAATCATCTGTGTGCTGGGGTTACGTATGAAAGTGGTATAAGGGAATTGCTGAGCTATGGGGAACAAATGAAGAAGTATTATGGTGTTCTAGAAGCACATTCATAATGAAGTGGTCTGTCCTAGAGAAATCTAAGGTGTTTTTGAATCCATCCATGTGAACTGCAAAATAAGCTTTCTTCAGAATGCTTTTATCAGGAGAAGATGTGTTCAGATTGTGTCTACCGAAAAATGAATTTAGGAGTTTGTATGAATACATGTGGAGCCTTACAGCCTATAGGGGTAGGTTCACCTTTGTTTCTGTCTCCACCTCCAGCAACTGTTGTGCATATAAACTGGAAAAATTACCTAGATCAGGTTCTGGCTTTAAAAAAACCCATAACGTCTTGAACTTGGTTCAGTTATGAAATTCTGGAAGATTACTGCTATTCCAATTTAACTGTGGGACACAACAGGACTCTGGCCTGCTCATTAGCACAGGTGTATTGAATTTTTCCTATAGACTTAACTAGTTTTGAAGTGAAGAAACATTTAAATGGCCTCCTGTCCTACTTTGCTTATGCTAAACTGAACTTAGGCAAAGAGACAGGTGAGCCAGTTAAGAAGCAGAAGACTTGTCCACATTCGGAGGGATTGAGAATAAACAAGAGCCTTCACCATGAATAGGTTATTGCTGGTAGATCTCAAGAGCAACTAGTCTCCTCCTGGAAAGTGTGTTGTGCAAAACTGATACTCATTTCTCCTGACATAAGAATATGTCTGATGTTAGTGAGAAGGATCATAGTTGGAGTGAAACAAGTGTCTTCAGAACAGGAGATGAGAAATTCAGGCCTTTCTGCTTTCATGTCAGACATAGCAGGAACATTACTCATTTTCTCAGTGCTGGTTCTTAACACAGCTGAGTGTCAGAGTAAACCTTTGTTGGACAGGATATAAGGACAACCGTTCTGGAAAAGAAGGACTTGTGCTATACATGTTGTCTAAAGAACATGTTATCCCTGTTTGGCAGTAGTTCAGGTTGTGCCTAACACTATTGTATACAGGGATGAATTTGCTGCTTTTACTGAGCTTTGTATTG
The DNA here is from genome assembly GCA_035047845.1 of Dendrocincla fuliginosa. Lineage (NCBI taxonomy): Eukaryota > Metazoa > Chordata > Aves > Passeriformes > Dendrocolaptidae > Dendrocincla > Dendrocincla fuliginosa. The sequence goes on from JAWWMO010000121.1 coordinate 45,041,614, forward strand.
CTCCTATGAAATGAATATTAAGTAGCTGGTGTTCATTTTTACAGACTGGCAATTTGTTCAACTAGGTTGCCTTCTCCAGTAGCTTTAATCTTAGAGATGTTAATGGTATTACATTGGTCTATCTGGAAAAAGAAATGAGGACATTGAGGCTACAACTTGTTAAAGGTCATTCAGTCAATCTGTACAAATGCTGAGCTTAGAATACAGCAGTGTTTGATATCCAGTGCCCATAACCTCAACCTCATACCCCAGTGATTTTAAACCTGCCTTGTCTCATATGTGCCCCTTGGATAATTGTTGTCTGGAAACTCTGACTTAGTTTATGATGTTTGTTTCTAGTTAAATAAAGGCATGTTGTCTTTTCATTCTTTGTCTCACACACATGCACACCTCTCTTCTGTCATTGTGACCAAAAGTATTGCTGAATAATGTGGTGCATTTTTAGACAAAAAATGGTCACAGGCTGGCCTATTAAGGGACTTGCTTAACTAGTTGTATTCATGAAATACAAGTTGTACAGTCAGTTGTAGATTTCACATTGCCATAGTCACACAGTTTCTTCCTTGCTTAGTATCCCTGTGTGATAAATCTAAGGCAGCATAAAATAGGAGCACAGCCAGGATTCTAAGAACACATGATTTGAGAAGGTTTCTTCAGAAGATTTCTAATAGGCCATGCTATACCCCTAGTCCCCCTAGTCCTGCCCCTTGCATTCTCGTCACTGAACCATTTTTAAAATCCTGGATCTGTCTCACCATTTTTTCCGACCTTATGCCAGCACTATTTGTAGTTTCCCCACCTGTTACTGTGTGTATTGCGTTGTAGCTCACTGCATATTGCTCTACAGCTTCAATGTGCCAACAGACTGACTGCGGTGTTGTATATAAATTAAAACTATATTTTTCCCAGTTTCTCCTTTACACATGTCTAATATGTGCAAGGCATCTATCAAAGCTGCTGATATTATTTAGTCCATGATCTGTTCTGTCTTTGTGAGTTGCACCTACCCAGACAAGAACCAAAAAGTCACCCTCAAGAGGCACGGGTAAGGGAGTTCAGGTGTCGTGGTTCCTTCTGAAAAAATGAATACAAATTTGTCAGGATGTGAGGTTTGAGGGCTCTTCTCATTCATGACCTTGTGTGGTGCTGCCTGTTAGTCGCCATCTCTAGAGGGTTTGCCCTGCTACATTACATCTTTCAGCACTCACATTGCAGTTTGTGATTGTCATTACATATCACAGTACTGCCTAGTGATACTGTGGCAGAGAACAGATGTTGAATGTTTCCTGCTGCTATCTACCTTGAACCCTCTCAGAGAACCAGGACTATTTGCTGTGTAGGATGCAAAGCTCCAAGCATGGGCCTACAAAGAGTAGGAACACCCCACTGGGGTCCAAGGGACACTGAATGCCTGAGCAAGCCTGACGTGCTAGAATAATGCTAGATGTTTCTGGGTGCAGGCCACAAACAAGCATGGAGGTGAAGAGTATATGATAGGTAAAGCACACTGTGATGATAGTTGTGTAGGCTCCTTAGGGCTTTTAGTAAAAGCCTCTGCTCTAGAGAACTTGTGTTCTAGGTGGATATTAAGGACCAAAGGAAGCATTGCTGACAGTGTTTCAGAGGTGGGAGAGTGCAGCACAGCACTCAGTGAGAGTAGTCCACTTAGCCAACACTTAGCTTTTTGGAAAAATTTTATCTGAATTGGCTTGCTCAAGGTCACACAAGGGCATCTTAAGCTGGCACAATCACCCCACGTCTCAGTCACGTGTTTTTCCTTCTGCACAAAGGGTTGGCAAAAGCCAGTGATGTCAGTGCAGTCAGCATTTTCTCCATACCCCTGAAGCCCAAGATACGCTTTGGTAGTATTTGTCTGTCCCATAAATGTTTCTTGCTACACTTCATCCATGGCTGAATTTCAGGGACAGAGTAAGTCGTCTCTATATATAGCTGATGAAACACTTCGGGATCTTCTGACAATGACAGTTGTTACTATGAAGCCAGCAATGCATTTTTTTCAGCTCTTAATTTTTATCTCCAGACCTGTAATTTGAAATAATATATTTTTTAAAAAGTAGTTAGCTACTGTATAGTTAATACCACCATGTATGAATAGCATGAAGAATTTTCAGAGTCAAAGTTTGTACCTCTTGGGGCTAATATGTTCAGTGTCCACAGTGCTTTTTCCTTAGCTCAGACAAAATCAGAATTCTGGTTCCTAGATCTATGCTTCTCTTCTTTTCTCTGTTCTCTTTCTGTTTTCCTTCTGTATGTGTTCATTTAAGGAATATGTAGCGAGTTTAAAGTTTATTCATACTACCTTAACATAATGAATTTAATTGCCTTTTTTTCCCCTGAACTTACAATGTAGCATGTTTCTTACATTGAAGAAGGCAGGTTATATGTATTGTATCACAAAACAATAAAAAGGGTGATGTCTCTTGAAATCTAATAAATGATAAATAGATTTTATAACACACCTAACCTTTCTGCTCAGCTTTATTCAGGAAATATATGCATAATTTTTGACAGAATCCAACATTTTGAACCAATTTAAGATATCATTATCTTATTTAAATAATTTGGGATTTTGTTGGTTAAGCTTAAAACTAGTGGATATTTGCTACAAGCAGAAGTACATTTTATGTTCTAGTGACATGTATGACAAGCTGTGGAAGTAAAAGGGCCTTTTGGTCTCTTTTTAGAGATTCTGTTAACAGTTTACACAAGAGAATAATCACTTTGAATTTATTTTCTTTTACCTTTCATTGACTTCTTTCTTGAGAAACCATCCTACTGTTCTTTTCCACAAAGAAACAGACAAACAAAAAGACTATGATTACTTAAAGACTGAGTGACTGATTGAGCTCTTGTAAGGCTCTTTATCTTTCTGTGGCCTTTCTGAGACAGTTTTGGCAGATATGAACTATTGTGTTCCTACTCAGAAGTGTTACAGCTGGAAACTAATGGTGATTATTTCCACATCAGTTGATTGTTTCACGGGTGATTATTTAAGTAGAGAAATCTGGCTCATTTCTTAGTCTATATCTCACTAAGTCCAAATAGAGGAACGATCTGGTGAAATGTTGTAGTGTGCAGCATTTTTAAAGTTTTATTAACAAGCTGTGGTTTTATTCTCATTCTAAGATTTTGTGAAAGGGAAGAGTAAGAAGCATGTTAAAATATTGAAAGTCTGAGGAACAGTAAAAATGTAGAGGAGTGAGTTCTTGAGAGAATGATATGATGGCTTTTGATGCATAAATCAATGTTAAATAAAAACCCTGTAAATTATTTTCCTTTTCATTATAAAGAATGATAAAGATTGACTTTAGTTAGAAAGGCCCTTTGATTCTCCAAGAGCTTAATGCAAAGCATGCCAGGAAGCATTTGTGTGACCTCACAGATCTGCTGCTCCTGCTAGGAAAGATCTGGCCTATTTGGTGCTTCTCATGCATGGAAAGTGATATCTGATTGCCACAGTGTTCCCGTGGATTAAAGGCGTCATTCTGCTGGGTAGGCCCTTACTAACATTTATATTAGCATGAACTGCAACTGCACACCTTTTGCCAAATAAAAGATAAAAATAGTTCACAATTTAGCTCTGCTATCTCCATTTCTGATCTCCCTGTGCCACCTTATTTCTTCTAATCTGTGTGGCAATCATGAGTATTCTTTTTGTCTTGCCACACTGTAGACAACCTGTGTCATTTCTACCTCAAATGTACTTCCTGACTCTCTAGTATCTTGCCATGTCAACTTAAAACTCCCTATCAATGTGGTTCATTGTGTTTCTTTCTTTTTCTCTGTTGGATACTTTTGTCCTTTCTTTCCTGCTCAAGTTGCTTATTTCTGTTTTGATTCTATTTTCTTTCTCCTTAGACACACATAGTTTGTAGTGATGCAACTCTGCCAGCTTTAGTGGGAATAGTTCTGACCTACTTCTGATATGGAATAAGGTGGTTGAATTAAACTCGTTTATTCAGAGTACTGTGCTGGGCACAGCTTTTCTCTTGTTGAGCTGGAAGAGGCACCTCCTTTTCTACTTCAGGTTTGGCATCAGAGTTCCATTTTGGCTCTCCTTCCACTACAGACCTTCATTCATATTCTCATTACCATCTGCACAGTTAGTTTATAAAATTAAATTAAAGTAGTAAACAAAATACCAGATACTCCTCCTAAAGCTCACTCTATAAATATCTCCTCTGCCTACTCACGCTCTCTGATTAAGAGGCTGTAAGCAGTTATTTAGAGAACCTAAAACAGGTCAGATTCCATCAAGATAGGCAGGTGGGGTTTTTTTGTTGTTGTTTGTTTGGGTTGGGTTGGGTTGGATTTTTTGCACGGGGCTATTCCATTTAGCTTTCTGTTTCATAGGTAAAAAGCCCAACTTTCTCAAAATGCATACTGAAAAAGTTGAAGCCCCATATATTTTCTTATCCAAAATGACCTAATATAATCTAGCCAAAGTGGATCTTGAAATAATTAATTTTATTTTAATCTCTTAGACTAGCTGAGAGAAACTACGGTTCTAGCTGTTGGTTCCTTGGAACAATTAAGACATTTTTGTTTCATTTTTATCACAGTACTGTTTACCTGTGTACCAAGTAAACATGAAAAAAATGAACAGTACCTTTGCAACAGTGGCTAGATATGTTTTGACTCAATCCAGTTATTTTATGAAAAAACTTAATAAACTTCTTTCAGAATCCTAGAAAATTTGGCTTTACTGTCCTTTGATTTCTAGAAATCTAGGCATGGGTCTGACTCCAGTCCTAATCCACAGTGTGATCGGATATTCTTTCTCACCATAACACCTCAGTTTTTGTTTCATGACACAGGCACACTGGACTGTGTTAGAGGATGAAAGCCAACAAATGAAATGTGGATTTTAGCTAATACTTCCCTGTAAGAAGCCATTAGTACCTGTAAAGCTCATCCGTACTTCACAGTGAGGAAGGGTTCGGTACCACATGACTTCATCCATGTAGATCCACAGAAAAGGAGGTGCTGAGGAAAGGCACAAAGCTGCCTGCAGTGACTCACCTCTATGAGGGAGTGCATGAAAGGTCAGAGGTTTCATCAGTGCAGGAGAGCTCTTTGCACAGGGGATGGCTCTGAGTCAGAGCATTACAGGTTTACTGTATAATTCTAGGGCTTCTCTGACTTCGGCTTTTCCTTTAGAAATTTCTCCTGTGCTCTGTATGGTGTAAAAGAAGAAATGGTTCTGCTGACTTCAGAGGCTTAAATTATAATTTAGGTGATTGCAACTGGACTCGTATTGCAAACCACTTGTGACTACCAAGCTATAAAAATAAACCACACAAGTTATACCAGCATGCACATAACATATACATATGTGAACTATTTTGTTTTGTAATTGGTGTTTGATATTGTCTGAGAGTATCCTAAGAGAAGGCTCAGCTGCACTTGAACAAAACAGTCTAGGTGTAGCATTCACCAACCTTTGCTTCATTATATAGATGTAAGTGTAGCAACCTTGAGAATATTTTCACTGAGCAGGCAAAAAGCAAGTGGTTCTGACTTTGCTGCTTAGATTTGGGATTTCATTTTTAGTCGTTTATCTTACAGTAGGTACATCACTCTTGAGAAGTTCAGCTTGCTTTTATTGCATAAAAAGTTGCTCTTCTGAATTCCAATTTGCAACTTCAGTGCTTTGTTTATGAAGTTATTTTGAGCTGGTGAGTAGGTATTTTCTGAGCATGTATGCATACTCTTCTATATTGGATAGACTTATGGGATAGAACGTGACCTGGCAGAAAGCAGAACTTTAGTTAGCAATATGAAATGGAGGACATACGCTGTGTAGCTGTAAATTATTGGTTATTCATTCACATTGGCTTATAGACTTATTGTTACCCTACTAAACAGTTTTTCCTCATATCTGACTTTGTCATTTATGACTTTCAAAAGCTCTAAGTGAGCTTTTCTAAGTGAGGATCGAATTTTATCCCGTGTGGACACTGCTAGAGAGGATGACCTTGCCTGATGATAGCTGCAGGCATTAATGACAAGCTACATGAAGAACGTAGTAAACTTGCCAATTCCCAGAAGAAACACTGTTGCCAGGACAACGGAAATGATATGGCATGGGAGATACCGGACATGCTTTCCAGGATGCTTGATCTGAGTGCTACCCTTTTGGATTTTGCTTTATGGAAAGCACGGGTAAATGGTTCCTGTCACGTGTTTGTGAAGTTACAGGTTCCATAGGCCTTTGTTCGTGCTTCTTGGTACTTGCTTTGGTATTTACGGTGAGCGTTTTCCTGCACAAAAATATATATGTTGCTTTTTTTAAGTCGTGCTTCCATGCTTTCTGGTCAGCTGCAGACCCAATCTCCAATGGAATCGTTTCATCTCTTGAGCGTCCTTGCCTGTTGCTGGCTGGTGTGATCTTTCATCTGAAAGTCTGAAGTGGCTCAAGGACAGATACGGGCTTCGGACTAATGATAAGCTATGCCAGGCTACGTTAGCAAATCACAGACGGGTCTTGAGAGGCAGCGATACATGGCAATAGGAGGAAAAATAAAGAAAAAGAAGAAGAAGAAGGGGGAAACCCCCGAGTGTCTGGAATGGTAAGGCAGGCAGGCAGAGGAGCTGTCGGGAGGCGATGCCCGCCGTCCCGCATCCCGGCATCCCGGGCTGCCCCGTGCGGGGACAGCGCCGCCCGCAGCGCCACGTCACGGCCCGGCGGGGATAATAACCCGCGGCAATGAGCAGCCCTGGGCTTCTCCGGAGGGTCAGCCGCAGGGACCGACAGCAGCAGCCACAGAGGGAGGGAGAGACAGACAGACAGACAGACAGACAGGCAGGGAGAGGGAAGGAAGGTCACCACAGGTCAGCACCTGCCTCAGAGTTTCAACCTCTGCTCTCCGCAAGATTCGTCGGTACTCACTCCCTGTCACCTTGGAAAAAGAAAAAAAAAAAAAAAGAAAACTGACACTGCTACCTACAACCCACCACCAAGTAAACTAAACTTAAGTCGTAGTAGAAGCCACAGCAGCTGGAGCTGATCCCCCGGTAGCATGAATAGCATGAACCAGATAGAAACAAACATGCAGTACACCTATAACTATGAAGAAGATGAGTATATGACCCAAGAAGAAGAATGGGACAGGGACCTGCTCCTGGACCCAGCATGGGAGAAACAGCAAAGGAAGGTCTGGAAATAATGTGTGTTTGTCTGTGTGCTTCTGCGTGGAATGATGTGCTCTCTGTATCTGGAACTGTCAGGATTGTACAGCAAGGGGTTATAATAAAATGTATTTTACGTCATATAAAGCATATATAATGCATAGTAGCTATACCATATTTTGCAGTTAAAGCATTTACTTTTTTGATTCTTAAGTGAAACCTGTGTCAGATGAAAATAATTCATGAAAGTTAGGAGTTTATATTTGTGTTGCACTGGAAATATCCTGTCAGTACCTTTAGATTTGTATATTAGTATTTCAGTAACTTTTAACTTTACTTTCCTGGGTCTTCCTTTCAGAAAGCAGACTCTGAATGGATGTATGCACTTGATTGATTTTCAAAAAGAGTAAATTGCAATTATAAACAGGGAGATGAATGAGATGGCTCAAAATTGGCAAGAGAACTTCGCAATATTTCTGAGAACAGACTGAGAAATTGCTTTTGAAATCGTGATCCTGCAAGTCAGCTCTTACTAGAATTTACTCTTCATTCTGACTGAATGATCTGACAAGGAAAATATTGCCTAGAAATATATCCAGGCTATATTTGGAAAACTATATTTCATGGTTAGGTTCCCACATGCCAGTTGACTGTCTGGGAAAAAAACAGGTCTGTAAACTGCTTGCAATAGAGTGTTGTAGAGGAAATGCTTGCCTTTTAGGTGTAAGAAAACTAGTGTGCCACCAAGTACTGCTCATGCTCTTTTTCTGAACATACACAGAAATTGAGATCCCATCAATAGCCTGGTACTTTAGTAATATTTGCACTATCTAATTTCAGAACACTGAGTTTTAAACAGCACATGGAAAAGAGAGATGAAATATTATAAAGGATTTCTTACTTTCTAATTTAAAAGGTGATGAAGGTGATGCTGAAGTCACAGCCAACAAATCTGGGATTAAAAGGTTATCTGCTGGTTACAAGAATGAAAAAAAGGGAGGGAGAGAGAGACGGTGCTCTGGACAATAAGGTTGAATATGCTTTCTGCATAGGTGAACAGCTCACTTCAAAACTTAAGTAGAAGGTGCCAGTTTAGATCTTATGACACAGTCTGGCCCAGTGTTGCAGTCACAGCTTCTATAAAACCTGTACTACAAAAGTATAGCTATAAAAGTAAGAACTGTTAGAATTGTTGGGGCCAGAGGGTTTACTTTTCCATTAAAATTTGTAGAGCCAATATTTCCCTCTCAAATTTAGCTTGTGGCCTCCCTTCTTCTGTGAGCTTTAGCTGGTGTTATTCATTTTCCTACCTTCACACCTGTTCAGATCCTGCTGTGGGAGAAGTTCTGCTCTAAGTTGAAGTTCACTTTTCTTGATCTGCCAGCTGCTGCAACTGCCAACCAATAATTAAGTTGTACTCATCAACACTGACATGAGTTTTAATTTGACACTCTTCAAATGGTGAACTATATTTTTATGTCTTACAATGAGAATGGAAATTATCTTAGTGCTTAAGTCCTTTAGAGATTTGAAACATGCAGCTGTGAGAGGTTGTGGTTAGGATTTGAATGTCCAGTATTTCATAGAATGCTGTTTTCAAGAAAACCCAAAATGGACAGATTACTAGATAGTCAGCACGCTAATGCAGTTTTCCTTCTGTTCAGATAAATGATAAAAAGTAAAGAGAATTTGGATTAGGTAGACTTTCTTATGTTTACAGTAAGTCTCTTGACTTTTATGGAAAAGCAGGGAATAGTTATACTACATTGAAAATTTTATGTTTCCAGTCCTCTGAATAGACAGCTCTTCATCAAAAAGTCAGATTTCAGCATTAATAAATTAAAGCAGACTGTGCTTCACTTCTATAGAGTAAAGAAAGTGTAGTTTTGCTACCTTATGTTGCCAGTTCCCACAGTTTAGTATTAATATTAACATGATACCATATTTAACTAAAATTTAGGAGACTGGATCCTTATTCCTTGTCTTGGAAAGGAGTCTGAATTATTATTACATGAAAATTAAGTACTGGCATGATAAAGGGTCTGATAAACTTTGCAAAATTTAAAGGTTTCTATCTTTTCCTAATTCATGGTAAGTCAGTTGCAGAAAGTGCTTTCCTAATTTCCGTATTTATTAGGGGAAGATTGCAGGTACAGGGGCACAGATCTTTGTTCTATCTAGTAATATAATATTGAAAAGTGATCTCAGTGGAGCCCTGGCAGTTGGCAGCATATATTTTCTGTTAGACAGTCTTGGAACAAACCTAAAATAAATGCCATTGTTTCTATTGTGGGCTGCCCTCTCCAGACTTGCCATTTCAGTGATATGCCTGGTATGAAATCTGTCAACAGATGCTGGTAACACATGATGACGTCCATAGGATTACAATGGATGTGACGCCTAATTATAACCATGGTTCATAGAGTATTATGGTCTGCTGTAATCCAGGCTTCTTGGTGGTTGTAGATGTCCAAAAAAATATGAAGTGCACTATAGGAAAGAAAGATGAGTTGTAGTTTAGCTCTATCTCTCTGAATGTGAACAACAATTGAAATGCTTTAATTGAAGTAACATTTAGCCCGTGTCAACTCAGGAAATCAAGAAAATACAACAATTCAACTATATGCTGCATTAGACACTCTTGGCAAAAGCTTAAACAGGGTCATATGATTGGGCATTTCAAGAAACAACTTTAAAGAAAGACTAACAAAAAAAAAAATCATATTTTGGGTGGACATAGTGTCTATAGTAGAAACTAATTAGAAAAGTGTGGCTTTGGTGTATTTTGAACCTGGTGATGGGTACCATGAGACTGGAAACTTCTGAAGTCTGCTTCTTGACTCAGTACACTTCCACTGCTCACATTTGCTTAAACATCAGGTGAAAGATCTATGAGAGTGACCCCTTGTTTCCTCAGTACTACAAAGGAATAAAAAAAGTATTGGAAATATTTTTGTAAAAGTCTGTCCAGAGAGGGTGGCATTCTCTTCTTCCTTCTGCCCTGTAACCCTAGACAAGGTCAGCTCACCTCAGGCCTCTCTTTTCGCACTGATAGAAAGAGGACAGCAGTGATAATTGTAGGAACTGGTAGAAGGGGTTTGTTCTGTGGTCTGTCAGACTACAGATCAGCTGTCTTTCAGTCCCTACCCTGCTGGACTGGATTATAATAAAAATCATATTAGCTTGTAGTGGAAGACGCAAAACATTATTTGTCTTTTCTCCATGCTAAATGTATTTCTTAAACTTCCAAAAAAAGTTCAACAAACTCCACAAACCTTTTAGTTTTCACTACCCTATATCTCAATATAACTAAAAGGGGCATAGGGAAATGCAGTGTCCCTTAGCTTAGGAAACCAAGCACAGCAATGCTACTCAAAATGTGCACATAGTATATTTTTGCAATGTGGTTGATCTGCCAACACTGCTTAGTGCGCCCTGTGTTAAACAGCACTCTTTCTTATTTGTAACTCTGCTATAAATAATTATAGGAGTGAGAGTGCTTTTTAAAACTTTGCCATGAAATGTGGTTTGTTAGCTTTCCAAGGAAGGTTGTGAAACAAGTGTGATCCCTTCTTCAGGATAGTTGTATTGTAAGACACTAAATTGGATTCACATATTTAATGTGTGCCTTCTGCAGTCATTCAAACATGTCTGTCACTGTTGCACTAACACACATAAGGAAAGAACTGGGACATGTTCCTTGCCTTACTGACATTCTTACAGATGGATGATCTTACTCCAGCTTACTGTATGGTCCTAGTACCACAGCTTTGTTAATGTAGAAGGGTTTTAATGTAGGTATCAATGCAATTTCTGACCATTTTGATGGTTTTTTTGCACTGGAATAGAATATAGAAGAAGATTTAGAATATTTATTTACCTTGATATTGCTCTCTTTGTGAATGTGAATCTTCTTGGTGACACTGGACATTGTGCATGAGTGAGGACTTTGGAAAAGATTGTTAAGGAAAGAAGCTGTGTCTTTCCAGTCTTCAGCAGTACATATCAGATTACATTTTCAGTGTGACCTATAAGGATTTATCTGCATTACCTCCTTTGGCTGGTAATACAACTCATGTTGTCCTCACAAGTTAAAAAAATGCATTTAGAAGACGCATGTATGGCAAATTATTTGGAAGAAGCTATCAAGCTTATGAATTATGGACAATATCCTTATTTTTCCAGTGTTGCTGCAACTTCGTTAAGTTCAGCAGATTTGAGAGGTTCATTGCAGCCTGAAAGAGAAATTGACCTTGTGTTCAGTCTGACTTCAGTATCTATAAATAGAGTTAGAGTCAGTGTCCCGGATTTACTCTGAAGTTTGCCTGGTCTTCTATGGTTGGAATCTAAATTGATTTCTTATCAGAAACCTCTTCCTGTAAGAATTCTACTGGTGTGTGACAAGGCAGATATAGTGGAATGAAGCAGCTTCCTTCTTCAACAGAGGAGAGAAATAACCAAGCCTGAATGAATGGGAAAGAAATGTAAGGCAGAAAAAGATTGACAGGAGAGGCTGGATGCCACCATCAAAATTCAGTACTGTAGAACCACTTCTCATGGATTTACAGGCTCCAGATTGAAGTAATTATTGTAGACAATAAAACAGTATCTGCAATGTGTAGTGGGCATTCCAGCCTGTCTTCCTCTTTTACAGAGATTATCTGGAAATAAAACAGAGGGGGTTTTGTTTGTTTGTTTGTTTTGTTCGTTTGTTTATTTAAAGCATGCAAAATTCTTTCCTTGAATAATGAGCCTTGACATTAGGCTCCATAGCACACACAGAAACCATCCACCGCTAGAGGGTTTTTAATGAGGTGACACTTTTTACCCACTTGGAATACCAGTGGGATTGTTGAGAAGGCACACAGATTCCCCTCTGCAAGTGAGCAATATGAACAGGGTCTGGATGTCAATGTAGGAGGTGTGGGGGAAGCAAAAAGTACACTCCTTTCTAAGAGAGTATGAACGTTACTTACTCCTAGTACTTACCTGCTAACTGTGGGATATTTCTTATGTAGATGGTCCTGAGTTGAGTAGCCTTAGGACTGTTTCAGGGGGGAATTTAATATGCCAGGAAGAAAATCATCCAGAGTCAAAAGGAGAGTGATAATGGGTAAACAATGTGCTATGATAACACATAACATCATATGCTATAACATATGATGAGTCCTACACTGCAATTCTCTCCCTCCCTTACCTTTTATGCAGATAATCAGGATGATGTAGGTGTCTTGGAAATGCTGTTGGTTGAAATGCACGAATTTCTATTAGTATTAATAGTTAAAAAAGCAATCAATTTCACCTTTTTAGACTTTCCCCCCCAGTATTCAGCAAATATTTGGCTGCGTTCTCTAGAATAAAAATGTCTTGCCAAATGATACAGGCCACTATAAATGGAGAGTGCACCTTTAGGAAACATGAAGTTTCACCCCTCCAAGCCCAAATGCTTGTCCTCCAGGTGCATCAAGAATTTTCTTTTCAAACAGTGGATGCCAAAAGTTCTAGTATTAGGAACACAGATAGAGCATATCTTGCTTTCTTTTAAGTCCTGTGTGCTTTTTAAGTGACGATCTCAGTAGCAGATGGCCTATATAATGTCCCGCTCAGTAGTCAATAGATGAACTTAAATTTTTTTTTTCTGCAACAGCATATCACGTTTTTCCAGCATATACTGTAGCTGTCCCAGGTATTAGACACTGATGCAACAGAAGGCCATGGAGCTGCAGTTTTTCTTATCCTATGAAGAGTTGCCATGAAGGCAGAAGAAGTCTCTGTAGAAATATGGGATGTGTTCATGGCTTGTTCTGTACAATTGGCCTTCTTATTGATTAGTGCTTGTTAAAATAGTAACATGTGAAATTCCTCTTGCTGATGTTACTTGCATGGAATGGTGCTTGAGAGGAGCACGCTGAAAGGATAGTGGAACAACAATATTTTGTCAGTGTGCTTCATATTTTGTCATGGAAGTTGTCAGTTTTGTGCTCAGGCCTAAATACTGTGGTGCTGGTGTATGAAGGAAAATTCAAAGAAAACTATCATGAAATTCAGTTTACTAGAAATGATTACATAAGTGGTTTGTTTGAATGGAAAGCTTCTCTTTACCAATACTAAGTGTGAGAAATCAATATGTTACTCAAGATTATGTTTACTATTTAAACTCAAACAGACCTCTCAATGTTGATCTGTTCCAGGCTCTATATGCTTTTGTTAAGTTTTGTCAAATTGATAATTCCTACATCTCAATTCAGCTGTTAATTCTGTTAATGAATTGATTAATTAACAGAACTGTATGATTATGGAAAGAAATTACAAGAACCATTTCGTAATGGGAAGCAAAGGCTTCCTCCCACCTTCATGCATAGATACACACCACTGCCTTCTCATAAATTCGTATAGTAAAATGTCTGTCTGCAGATATGCTGGTCCAATTAGTAAGGCAATAAGGATTGGAAGAAAGTATGGATCTAAGTGGGTTTCCATAAGCTGCAACCAAGGTTATTAAGAGCTAAAGGAAAGCTGTGTGTTAAGCAGTGGACTTTGCTATAATCTCTTGTGGGTGGGTTGTCTGCATCTTGCCTGAATCTCTGTTTGGGTCACAGGATTACTGAAGACAGAGGTATGGAAGGTGTTTTCTTGAAAGACCTCTGAGGGTTTTCAGCCCTGAGACCACAGTAAATAGGGGATCCATGCTCAAACAATTGGTATTGCTGTGCAAGTGAAAGCAGGACTGAGGTATAGTCTATAAACTAATGAACTTCAGTAAGAAAATATCACAATTATGCCATCAATTTCCAAATCAAACTAAAACATCTCTGCAAGGTGAATTTTGACTGCTTTTTGCAGTAACACAAATGGGGTAACAATTCACAATGTTTCATCAAAGCTCTTCTGTTCTCTTACAAGACAATAGGGGTTTCATCATGGTGATGATAGAATCAAATACCAAATGCCTAACGTAAATTTATCACTGTTCTGTAAATTCTGATCTATTTAATGATTTTTAGTTTAGGTAGTAATTTATGTATTGCACTGTACAGTTCTACTGAATTAACTTCAGTGAGACCAAGCATCAGATTGCAAATGGTGAATACTATATAGGTATTCATAGTTTTTTAGAAGTTGTAATGCAGACCCTGCTTACAGAAGAATGAATTGGATTTGTAGCTGGAGTGCAGGTGGACATGATGCAGGAAGAAACATGTCAGTGAAGTAGAATTAGATGGGAATTTGTGCTTCTTAGCTCTGTCCTAAGTAAAAAATAGTCCCTCCTGTGTGTCATTTTATATGCTTGCAAGCAAACAAATATAAAAATGCTTACACAGTTGGCAAAGCTGAGTTGGTTTGGATGGCTTTACTGCCAAGTGTAATTTCTTCTGAGCCATAACTGTTGGGATAAGCAGTTTGTAAGTGTGGTATTCCTTTACTGTGAGCAGTGAAAAGTTGCTGACTCTTGGGTCAGTATGTCTTTTATGGTTATGCATTCTTTACTGTCAGCTGATACCAGAAGGAGAATCTATTCACATCGAGCACTTAATTTTTTCCTTAATTAAATTATATTCCTAGTAGTTTGGGGTGATTTTCATGTCTTCAGCGTTTGAAGAACATAATTTCATGAAATGCTTTGATAAGGATGTGTGACATTTGTTCTTATATCACTGGATTTGTTGGTTTTAAATATGCCTCAGGTTGAGAGACTTGATGCATAAAGATTATCATAACTAAACAGGTCCTATATGACATTCTATTTCTACATAAAACTTGGCATGTATTTAAAACCTCTTTCCACCTTATTTAACCAGCAAACACAATGTTATGATCATCGTCTGTGCTTGTTTTGGTATAAAGTCTGTAGTAGCTCTTTCTGCTCGCAATACAAGGAACACTTCAGTACAGATCAAGACGGCATAGTCCCTGTAATCCTCAAACTGCTGGTGTGAACAGCTTACAGGGCAGGTGTTGCTGCTTTGCAGGAGCAGAGCATCTGCAAAGACAGAGGCAAAAGACTTTGAAATGCAATGATCTCCTTTTTTGAAAGTGTGCTACTTGAAATGGTAGCTTGTAGAAATATACTTCATGCTTTAGAAGGCTTGTCCAGAGGGAACCAGGTGGCAGTTGTCTGGCTGATTTTTAGTTAGTTTCTATATTTGGACCTAAGTGATGAGAAAATAAATCCTAAATTTGTCCTAAGTGCGAGAATGGGCACTGTTGTTCCTGTGTCTGGTCCCAGTTTTCCCTGCTTTGAATTGTAAGGACACATTGCTTTGTCCATGTCTTTATCTCCAAAATGGTGTAATACCTATGCTGCTGGCTTTACAGATGGAAGGGCAAAGCATTTACTATACTTAATATGAGTAAGATTTTCCCATTTATTTCAAATGCTTTCTCTCAACTCCTCTTAACTGCCGGAATTCCTTCAACTTGAAACCTGATGTTTGTTCTTATTTCTCTTCAAAAACTTTTAAGTCAAAGCAGTCCACCCATCCATTGCTTTGATAACTTGCAGAACCTAATTTAGAGCAGACGGCTTCTAATCTTAACTGCCCCCCAGAAACGCCTTGCTCAGCCCCACTACCATAGCAGGAGTCCGTGGAAAGTGACTACCCTCGTCTAAAATTAGCATCTGTGATTATTCCTTAAGCATCTAAGGAAACACTCGTATTTTTTATAGGTGTTGAACACCCAGGCATTTCCACTGACGTCAGGAGGAACTTCTGTCTGTTTTGCACCTTTGAAAATCAGCCTGCTCTTTTGGCATTCGCAGAAAGGCTTAACCATCTAGCATTAAGTGATTTTTTTTTTTAAACTCTGTTTCATGTTTAAACTTGGCACTAGTGTAGCTTTTCACTGCTGCAAGACTTAAGCCACTGCACTTTTGAATGTGAAAAAAACTGGTAGCCAGCTGCATTAAATAAAAATTTAAAAAACTCAAAAAAAACCAAAACAAAGCAAAAAACCCCCACCAAAACAAACAAACAAACAAACAAAAAAACAAAACCCCACAAATAAACCAAACCAACCAACCAACCAACCAGCAAAAACCCCTAAACATCCAACCATAAATGATCGTGTAGCTCTGGGGTATTATTTCACCTAGAGGAGTTTCTTTGGGATATGAAAGACCTCTGTTGTCCAAACTCATGTCCAGCTGTACTGTGGAGAATAGTTCTACCACATTCCACATTTTCTTTGGCAGAGTAGCTGACCACCTTTGACTCTACTACTATCCACAGACTTCCAGTCCCCTTCATTGCAGGTACAATGATCTTTTGCCATGTATCAGATCATTGAATAAATTTGAAGAACTCTCTCTCTTCTTACTACTTCTAAATCCTAAATCATCTCAGTAATGTAGTTTGCAGTGCATTCCCACAAGCAGCTATATCAGCACATGCACATATTACATCCAATGTACTTATCATCCATCTGGCATTAGTATTTAAAGACAAGCAAAACACCATACGTGAGACTGAAGTTGGCTGACTTTCCTTTTGGCCTTCATTTCCATGACCAAGGAGAGGCCCCAGCATGGCTCCTGTTGAAAGAGATACACTATAAATAAACTGCATATTTAATTGATGAAGCAGCGTATTTATTGCAAACCCTGTACTGTCTAAAACACTGATGTTTATGCCTTCAGCAGTTACAGTCATCATTGTTTACCCCTCTATTCTTAGTTAGGTGCTTTAGAACAGGCCATTTAGTTAAATTTCTTCTTCATATATAATCAAGCCATCCAAAGTTCCTGAGTAGTGTTTTGCTCTTTATTCTGTTTTTATGAAAAGTTCAGTAATTTAAGAACCTGAGCCTCACTAAAAATTTTTTAGAAACTCTGAAATTTTTCTGAACTTTCTGAAAGTCTGCTGGCTTACAGGATATGTTAAATGTTTTAGAAAAAGTTATTCTATAGCTAATGCCTCATTAAGAAAACTAGAGCTTAAAAAATCAACCCAGTATGTTTAAATAGTATCTTTAACTAGAGAAATTAGCAAATTCTTTTAAAAGCAGATTCTTAAAACAAGCATGAAATAAAAATTGAAACTTTATTTAGTCATCAGTTACAATAGCAAAGAAATTCACATGGGCAAGATATATGCTTTGTGTATTGAGAAATACTGCATTGAGTAACCTGGCATATATGCCACAGAGGAGCTTTTTGTGGCATAATTGGGCATTAATGTGTGAGGCTTTCCTTTCTCTGTGAGACTCAATTGAAACTGCAGTTTAGATTGCAAGTGGAACCAGAAATGTGCTACATAATGGAGTGCAAAGACAAGAGTTGCTGTGTAAATATCTTGGAGTCTGACTATTGACATATTT
>JAWWMO010000121.1:45059182-45130333 GCA_035047845.1 Dendrocincla fuliginosa
CCATCATTTATTGGTGTCAGGGACATAAAGATGTGTGTGTTGGTGAGTGTAAAATAGAAAAAACTTTCAACACCTGTCAGAAGACCTGCTTTTCTGATTATGGAAGGGCTTTAAAGAATGTTGCTAAATTGGATAGGAACATGGTTTTATCCCACTCTGATTGACTGTATTGACCAATTTATAACGGATTTACTTACTCACCTGGCAATGTAGTACATCATTACTGGATAAAGATAGCATGGTGAAGAAAATCAACGGAGAAAGCAAGGGAAAGACATTTGGAAATCCAGTCAACTAAATCCTGGATTAGCCTACTTTAATTAATCCTTCTATTTCCAGAGGGCATACCTTTAGTTCCTTCCATACTGTAATGTGTGAACGTTTCTTTCATCTCACCCTAAGTAGTATTTGGTCATTTAAATATGTATCTCTGAAACTGTCAGCCAACACCATCCATGAGAATTCATGAGCTCTTGGGAAACCAGGAGGAGCCTGTAGGATGCAGCTGATGGAAGAAGGATCTGAGATTGGAAACAATAGAAGATCCTATCTCTTTATTAAGAAGATTTATTTGGCACTGATAGGGTAGTGGCAAGGCATGTTCTTTGTTTAATATACTTGAGAGAAAGCCCCAGACAGTATAAGGGGCATTGACTTCACCTTTAAAGCACATCTGCAGATTTGTCCCTTGCAGATCCACCACCTTTTTGGATTACCTATACTTAATTTTTAACTTTCCACAGGGAGAGTCAAGTGTAACAGAGATGATTCCTTTTTTTATTGTGATAGTGAAGAAGTGGCCAGTTGGAAAATCATATAGAGGGAGAGAGAAAACAGTAAAATGCCTGGTCTCAAATATTTTTATAATTGCTGAAACCATTCTCTTCATTTTTACTGCAGATCTTTTTCTGAAGAGGTCTTCTAGTTTGTGGATAGTCTTATGAAGTAGAAATGCTGAGCATGAAAGGTGGTGCTCCAGAATTAACTCATTCTGAGCCATGTAGCAATGACTGAATTTCTTTTGATCCTATCACCTTTGAACTTTTTGTTGGCTGTTTTTGTCCCATGACATATGAAGTACCTTTTCCTATCCCTGCCTTTTTTGCTTTTTCACTATTTAGATCCAAAAGGTGCTCTTTAAGTGTTGCTCTTTGTCTAACTAGCGCTTAACTGAGACCTCCCAAATATCACTTTGCTCAAAAGTGATCCAGAAAGTACCAGAATGCAAATAGGTTGGTTCCATGAAATGAATATGCCTTCAAAAAGCATTGGGAATTTTGTCTTAATTTTGCACACTCTAATGCTGCACACTCCCCAAGATTTGTATCTAAAAGTCTTGTAGAGAGCAAGAGAAGAGGGTGTGTGAAAAAGGGGTATTTGGGAGCATGCATCAGTACATTTGGAGTTTTTAGCAGAACCTACATACTTCATGCTCTGCAAGCTCTCTGCTTAGGTCCATAGTGTTCTACCTGATTGGTGGAGGAGAGGTATTTGGACAGCACTTTGAGATATGAATATATACCTCTGTATAAATGCAAAGATGCAGGTCTTTATTACATGGGTGACAGAGTCCATTAAAACTTTTATAAAAATGTGTACAACATTTCTTTGCTGCACTCAACTGTGTGCAAATCTATTTTCATGCAAATCTATTTAGTGGCAAATCTATTTTAATGGCCTGACAACTGGGTGTGAACTAATTTATTTGTAGGTATGCACTGTAAGGTTCTGTGGTGTAAAGTGATCAGGAATGCTGTGTAAGAGATTAGTTGCTGTAGCCATACTACCCCAGGTTGTAATGTCAGGCTTACTTGTTTTTATAGGGTACATGCAAGCTCTGCAAAGTGCAGTGTATTGGAGCAGAGAATATTTGGTTAGTATGCTCTAAAGTCATCTTACCCTATTAAAGGAAAATACTGTTGTGCCATGCAAATAGCTGGCAGTCCTCAGAGGTTCAGGCTGGATGCTACAGTCCCAGTCATCCGTAGAGGAATATTGTGGTTTTGTCAAAAAGGTACAGGTCCTTGTAGTCCTTCTCTATTTCTGCAGTAGGAGGCATTTTGAAGAGCAAAATTTGGCAGTGTTGCACGTATAGAAAAAAGGCCTACCATGGTTTGATAATTGTTGAATTATTAAATGCTAGAAACAATATGGCCTATTGAAAGAGATCAACATGTTCATAAACCTTTTCTTTGAGGAAAATACAAAACCAACATCTGAGAACAAAAGAAAACAAAAGCCATTGACCAAAAATAGATTATTCAAAACTTTGCATTTGTGTTGTTCCGTTAATTCCTTTTTTGTTCTTTTTTGTTTGTGTTTTGCTTTGTTTTTCAAGCTTTACTCCCATATAAGAACTGTATTCTGAATATGCTTTATTCAAAGATTTTTTTTCACCAATATTTATTCGTTTGGGAGTTGTGAAATGTTCTTTCACGTGCTACAGTGTTTTAACTTTGCAAAATGTACATGAGACTGTAAAATACATTCCATTGTAAAGATTAACAGAGCCCTTCTAATTCTGCATTTAGAGCTCTCAGTCCATGGGACATATTTATATTTCACCTCTACTGTGGGGTAATGATTTGGGAAATGTAAAGAGGTTTTATAAGTTGAAAGAAGTTGTACAAAAACCTGTGAAAGGGCAAGAAATCAAATGTTGAGTCATTACTCACTGTCTTTTCACTCTCATTAGAGAATGCAATTTAATGTGGGGGCTGTTGTAACTTGGAAATGTGTTAGTAATTTGAGAACTTTGTTTGCTTCACAGATTACACCATTATTTACCATTCTGTAGTGCTAATCTTGTACATTGAGAATTTGCATTGAATAATGGTATGTAAGCCAAAAAATCCAGGGGTATTAATTCTGTTATGACAAGGTATTAACATACCTGTTGTTTTACATAAAAGGCAAAGAGAATAGAGTGATTGAAAGGTGGTGCATAACTGTAAAAGATGTCATGCATATTGTTCCCAAAGTAGGAGGGAAAATAAAGAGGTAAGTTCATTGCAAACAGCAAGGGATTGCTCCCCATTACTCCATTTAGCTAGAATGAATTATCCAGGGTTGCTGTAATACAACTGGACGCGCACATTTGGGCTAAGGATGGTCATAGTGTGTTGCCTGGATGCTATTTTTAACCATCTTTTTTCCAAGGATTCATGCATATGATGTGAATGAACAAACTGCAAAAATAGTCATTCACACCCAAGAGAAAACTGATTTGCAAACCCCTGACCTTTGCCACTGCTTAGCAAGGTGGTGATGTTATTAAATAAAAGTCACAGTATTGCAAAGCCTTCCAAGTGGAATATTTTAATAGTTCTTCACCCCAGCTCATGATGAAAGATAACCTTGTGCTGAAGATGGACTTTAAATTTATTGGTTGGGAATGTGTGGCTGATGGGAACCTTTCACTTTTAGGTCAGTGTTTTGAACCCAGGCCAGGTGAATAAGTGACAAGGTTGCTAACACATGCAGACTGTTTGGTAATATCTATGAGGTGAGTTGTACACTCAGTTTAGCTCTTGGGAGGACAGGTGTCCCCATCACTTAAAGCACCAGAAATGGAAGCTTCATTGGTGGTGCCCAAAACTGACCTTATTAGTGAGAGGTAGGGACAGTGACTTTTCATCCTAGGGGTGAAAGCTAAAAAAATTCCTGTATGTGAAAATGCTTTCTCAGATTGCATCTGTGGGGTTACTCACAGTCATTGCTATTCTTAACAGTTCCCCAGACCACTTCTTTCTCCACACTGGAGAGGCTGGCACATTTCGTAATTCACTGAGAGTTTAAGAAGGGAAGAATAACTAGCATGTAACTAGTTACAGTAGTGGGTAACTGGTTTATACTAAACAGTTAGATTTGGTAGTTTTATGTTGTTTTCAGTTAGATTTGGTAGTTTTATGTTGTTTTCCATCTATTCACAGTAGGTTCTCTTTTTGATTCATTTTTTTAGAGTTCTTTAGTTACAAGGTATTTATAGTTCTGTCAGCTTTCTAATCTTTCTTGCTACAATTTCTTTATTGGGTTTTTTTTCAGGGTAGTGTTTGAGCATTTCATAAGCAACAGTTAATTTTCTGCCACAATAGTGCAGTGGAATATGAAGGGTTTATTAGTCTCATTATCCTTGAATACAGAAGCGGGACTCTTAAAAGTACTCAGCTATGACTAACATCTGCTCCCACTGTTGTTAAAAGCATTATAGTCCCATATGAGAAATCATGGGTCATAATTTGCTCAGCTTTTGGGACAGTAAGAACATTTTTAAAATTCCTGTCTTAAGTGCCTTAAAGGCTATTGCAAAGTTGGGGAGAAAACACGAATGTCAGGATCATAGGATCTTGAGGATCATAATACAGACTTTGGGAAATGTACATACCCACAGAACAGATCATGGAATCCACTTTCATTTTAATTTGGTTTATCTTTCATTTTCTGTGAACACTCTTCTGCATGTTGACTTTGAATCTTCTTCCCCTCTATCTTGTTACATTTCTTCAGCTCTGTTTCATCATTATTCTCTGTTACCACCTTCTACTTACTTTTCCTCCAATATCCCTGACAAATCTCCAGTATTAGATTTCTTTTTGCTAAGGGAAATTAAAGGATCATATGAAAGTAGAAGAGGGAAATGGGGATCACCACAGAAAGAACACCCTGACAGAAACAAAATTTACAGCTATCTGTTGTATGCCAAGCATTTGGGTTTCTACAAGGGAGTTGTTTTCTGCTGAATTCTTATTTTGTAGTCTTTGGATAACTTATATACCTAAGTTTTAGGGCTTCTCAGACACGGAATCTGGAAGGAAAAACAGTCTTCTTGCTATTCTCCCTTTTCAAGACTGCAGTGCAGATGTCACTTAGGATGGGAATCTTCCATGAACATCATGGAAAGTATGGTTGGGACAATCAAGGAAAGCATTTAGTCCATTTCCATACTTTTAGGGAGAAGCAAGTATGCTCATGCTCTCCTCAACATATTTATCCAACTTTTTCTTAATCACGTCCAAGAAGAAGGGTTCTACATTTACCCAGCCAATCTCTTCCTGCTTCTAGAATTAAAGGTTAATCTAAAGCTTCCTCATGACCATCTGTCTGAAATTCTGTCTTCAGTGAACACAGAGGACTGATTTATTATCTTTTCTCTTGTGACTTCTTAAATCTTTGAGAGAAGTGTTACTATATTTTCAAGATTCTTGCAGTTAAAGCCACCCAATCATTCTATATTTTTCATGGATGAAGTTTTCTAAAATTTTATTATTTTCATGGTTATTTTGTGAATTTTCTCTAACTGGTCCATATTTTGCTTGAATTTGGTCCCCAAAAGAGGTGAAAATATTACAGCTCATCCCTTTCCAGCACTGGGGATATTGGAAGAAATACTTAAGATACTGATACACCCTTCTTCTGCATAGACATTCCAATATTGTATTTGCCTCTTGTAAGACCACATTTTAAAATCACATTAGGTTGTGATTCACTGTTATTCCCAAATCCTTCAGTGCTGCTGCCCTGCAGAAGTACTGCATCCTGTCTTCTGCTGTTGTTTATTACTGGAGGATGGCAGTACTTCAGACTGCTTGCTAATCTGAATCCAGCTTTCTTCAAGTTATTTCACTGATCTGTCAAGAAGTAGCTCTGACATGAAACATGCTTATAGACCCATTGTTGTGCGGTCATATTCAAATGTGACAAGCATTCACTCCATTCTGTCACCTAAATAAGTAAAGCATAGTATAGAAAATGCTTCAGGGCAGACTCTTACAGAAATCTGCTTAGTAAGCCCTTCCACTTATAGTGAGCCATTATTCACCCATTGTAGGAATAAACTTTCTGACTTACTAAACACCTTTTTTTTCCTCATATGGTTTTGTGTTTATTTTTCTTTTTTATAAATAGCTGGTTGCAATTGCTATATGACATAAAAGAGATCTGTTTCTGTAGAGTCCCAGTGTGGGGGACCTTTTAAAATACTCTAGCTTAATCAGTGGAGCTAGGACAAATCGAGAGAGTTGAGATAGACACAGTTACGAACAGGGCATGCATGTCCCTAACTGCTTAAGAATGTAGTACAACTTAAATTTTTGCTTGCTTGTCCTTGGAAGTTTGATTTTTAAATATAAAATTGGATTTAGCAAAAGTTGTTGCTCACTTGCCTAGCAAAATTTCCCACCTGTATGTAAACAAAATATGCCAGACCTTTTATTACCTATGAGACTGTATTCTTCCCTTTTTATTAAAATTGCCATATGCAAATTTGCCACAGGCCACTGTGGTCTGCTTACTATAAAAAAGGAATGTGTAAAAGTTACACATAGGAATGTGTAAAAAAGTACTCAGAATTCAGAGAACACATCAGAAGTAGACAGTAAAGTTGTTTTTTTCCTGACTATTCCTTTGTCTTTCTAATTCCTTGACCTTAACAAACTGGGTAGGTTGCAGTTGTGTTGGAAAGATAAGAATGGGTAAAGGTATCCTACTGTTTTTATAATGCAAGGTAAATCTATGTCCATGCATTTGCTAGAGATTTTCATTGGATCCCTGCCTCTGTTTTTTTTCTGAGCAGGGTTCTCTTATTTGCATGATTCTTGAAATTCCAAAAATGAAAAGTAGATCTAGACTAGAATTGTCCTACAGATCCTGAATACCTTTTAGTTTCAAATGGGATTTTAAATGTTGCTTGTGCTCCTACTTCTAAAATATTTTTTTGTTTGAAAATACATTTAAATGGATAGAATTATTTTAAACTGAAAAAATAGTCAAGCAGACTACCCTGTGGTACTGCATGTATTTTGAGAAGTCACATATTTGGATCTTACAGGTGCTTGCTGATGTAAAGCTTTCGTAAATGAGCGTCATGAACAGTACTGAAAAAGGAAGGAGCTTCTCTCAGGGAACAGAGCTGTTGAAGCATTTTATTGATGGTTCATCAGAGTCCTGCATTATCTGAAATCTTTCCTATATTTTCCTGCTTAAAACTGATGCTTCTTTCACATGTAAAGATGGGCTTATGTGCTTGAAAACTTCTCTGTCTTTTCCAGCTATCTCAGGTGACCCAGTAAAGATATTCACCAGTTCCTAATAAACATATCAGTATTCTAACTTGTTTAGCCCCTTCAAAGACCTTGCAAAACCTCTTAGCTTCCTTCCTTCCTCTCATTGTTTTCTTAAGACAAAAGGGCTGCAGTGAGAATAGTCTATGCATTGACCCCTACTGAACATCTTGATGCCTCCTGAGTTTTCTTCCAGTTTAAATCAATGGGACAACATAAACTTTCTCTGTTGTCTCCTCTGAAAGAAAGAGCTAATGTTGCTCACTTTGTAACAAAAGGCTCGATAATCTTACGTTTCTTGGGTTTCATTGTTGCCAAATGATTCTTGAAGGGATATTTACATGGTGTGGTTTTTTTGGTAATAGTGAGCACTGTAAAACAGACGTGCAGTCATCCAGTACTGGACAGAGTTGCATGGTTTACAGGAAACCCTAGACTCACACAGGATTAGACCACCTGCTTTGCAAGGACCGAGGTTTCCCCAGGCTCTTCCATGCAAGCAAAATGCAGAGTGCCAGTAAGACACGTGTGATGTCCTGTGTGATGAATGCATCCCTTTGGTGACTTCTCCTGTGAATGATAAAACTAAGGGACAGGGGGGAAGTTCCCTTAGTTAGTAGAGCAGATCTGCTGACAGTGCAGAGTATGCTGGCATATCATCTGACACCATCTGTTCAGCTATATGGATGGATGTGATGAAGCAGGAAGGGCTTTCCCCATCTTTGGATTTGGGGGCCTTGTGAGGGAGCTTCTACTAACTTCCACTGTGAGATGGTTCTATGCTTGTCATTTCTGTTGTTCCCAGGAATTTGGCTTTGACACAGTGCCTTTGATTTGAGGGTTTCCTTTTAATGGCCCTTTGGAACACACTAAACATTTTCCCTACCTTAGCCTTCATGGCATCCTTCACTGTGCTCTGATTCATTTGGTATTAAAATCCCACTTTGCCTACTGGTGTTTTGACATGACTGAGTTCTATTGGTGAACCACCTCTTGTTACAGCTATCCTAGTTTTTTTTAATAATATGTGCCAATGCATTTAGGCTTCCACTGCAAGGGAAAAGAAGAGCAAGGGGGCAGTTAATAATAACTCAAACCAACAACTAGGATGTAAGATGTTATTTATTTTTAATTCATAAAAATATACTCATGCATCTAATTATACTACAAGTGTAGCTGATTTAGATGTTCTAGGAACAGCTGAAAGGTGCCATGTATAGTCATTGGTTCACATCAGGCTTGTTTATAAAGGCTGAACCATTTTCTGCTGTATTTCACCTTCATGCCTGTTCTTTTGGGAGCAGAATTAAGCAGTTGAGAGGATGAGGGCCAACACAAACTGTATCCTAAACCTAGGGAAAACCCCTGATTCTGCTGTGTAGACACAGGAGCTAGGAGATCATGTTGCAGGTTCACAACTTATATTTTAAAACATGGATAACAGACAGATGGGAAATTCTTCAAGGGGAAACCTCAGTCTGGCCGAGTGGGAATGTTCTGGCAGAGCTCCTTCTGTAACACCCTTGCCATGCACTCAGAGCCCAATAATGTTCTGTATAACTACAGAATGAATCATTGCATCCCATTTAGCCTAGAGTAATAAAGACCCTCAGCTAACACAGAGAGAGAGGAAAAACCCTGTAGAAGAAGGGCTGTAAGGCAGTTTTAAGAACAACTTTAGCAGACTGAGATAATTCAGGATGATACATATGTATATAAACAAATGTGGTTTTTTGAATATATTTGAAGTTAATTTTAGTTCTGTGTGTTCTCCTGCTCTGGTTATTATAATTTAAGGTCCACTTAAAATAAGTTTTGCTTCTATTTTGCTTAACAGGCACAGGAAGTATTAAGTTTCTTATTAATGCCAAGTTTTGCATAACTCATAGGTTAAAATTAGATTTTTTTTCTATATTTTCGTATGTAAATCATGCAGAAAGGCTAGAAACACAAAAACCAAATGAGTCCTGTGAGCAAGTAGACTTTCTTCGGCTGTTGGTAGGGGTAGAGGCAAGCAGACAAATACCCTTAAAAATAAATATTAGTTTTGAGCAGTTATAAAAACTATAGCAGACAGAAATTGATTTGAGATAGAGTGAAGGTAGAGTTAACCCTTGATATGAGATGTATGTACTAAATATGATACCAGTCCCCAGTCCATCATTAGGCTGGATCCACTTCTCAATTTCAGTTTGAATGCAAGCAAATAAATCTTTCTGAACTTGTGGGGTGTATCCTCTGTGAATCCAAGTTATGCTGCTGTTTTAGTGATGTTCATTATGGGCTCACTGTCAGTGCCAAACTAGAAGTTTACTCTGCATCTTCAGGAGGTGGAACCAGTTGTTTTGTTTCTCACAATGGGTAACAGTATTGGAGAGTGTGGTAACTGGTGCTTTTTCAGCTCTCTTTATTATCACGTGCATGTGTGAAACCTGTTATTAGCGCATTTTGTTTTCTGGTTTTGAACCACTGCCAAAAGTAAGTTATCATTACACTCACATAAAAAGGACTTGTGGGCTTTCTCAGAAGAACAGGGTGATTCAGATCTCAGCGGTACCATTTTTTCCAGCATAGCATGTCCTTTGCTGTGCATGTGTAAAAATATTTGCACAAAGTGGGCATACCCTATTCTTTTTTGGCATTAGCTGCAGTTGACTGATAATTAATTAGGGATATCTCCTTTTTCTGTCCCTTGATTGCAATTCTATTGGTCCGGGACTTGTAAAAATTAAGTGTTCTGAGTAAATTACCAGGTAAGGGTTTTTTTCCCTTAGTTATACACTTTGCCATCACAGATCTGTGAATCTGAATTATGGACAATATGCTATTGACAGTCTTCACAAGGAGGCTAAGTGGGCATAGAACATAAACCATATTCCCTTTTCTGGAGCTGATGTATCCAAAATAGACCTGTGACAACAGCAGACGATTAATAGTGCATTAAGAGGACAAGAGAACATTTAACTATGGGACTGCTAATTATTTGGTTCTTGCCCTGTATCCCCTCCTCTGGGGTCTCTCATCTAAGAATGTCAGCAAAATTTCTTTTTTATTAACAACTTGGAAAAGGAGAAATTTTTATTTATTTATATTTTAAATTTGTAGAGTCGTGTGTGTATGTAAATAAATTCTAAAAAGAAATGTCTAGCTTTTCAGACACTTATTTGTATCTTTCCTGGTATTCAGCTTGGTGCCTTCAGTCCCGCCTTGTTTCTCTGGGCAATCTGATACTTTGAAATGTTCTATACAGCTCAGCAGAAAAAGGAATTTGCTTTGTCTAAGTCATTTAATAGCTCTTAAATCCCAACGGATTACAAATTTGCAGGGTACTATATGCTGGGTGTATCTTGATCTCCGGGACTATAAACATGCTTTGAATTGTTACCCAGTAACTACGAATAGAATTGTTAGCTAAAGCCAAAGCAGGGAGAACAAGTGGTATCACAATAAGAACAGAGGGATGAGCATTAAATAAAATGTGGATTGTGGAAACAGTTAAAATTTGCAAGTTAAGTTTTGCAGTAGCCTTGATGCAGTCACTTATGGATTGCATCACTGAAACACAGTAAATACATCCTTAAGTATCATTCCTATAACCGCGTTTAGTCCTAGGAAAAATAAGCTAGTTTGGAAGGCACCAGGTGCTGAAGCCACATGCTGAGGGCCTGCTGTAATGTACTGCAGTGGCATTTTCCATGAGGCACAGGACAACTGCCTTAAGGAGATAAGGGGCATCATTTCATGACCTGCTGCACCGATAAAACAGAAAACTCTGAGAAACTGTAGTTTAAATAAAAGATCTCTCTTATTCTAGCTATAGAAGACAATCTAAACTATATAGATACAGATGGTCCAAATAAAGAATCCATGCGCAGTAGAGTGTTTCAGCAGAACTTGTTACCTCATGAATGGAGGTCTTGTAGGTAATTCCAAGTTTATCCTTCAGAATGCTTGCAAACACCAATACTACTGGAAAGAGTCTTAAATAACCTACAGATATGAAAAAGGAGATCATAAAACCAGTGTCTGTCATAAAAGTATTTATTGAAAATAGCTTGACTCAGCAATAGCAGCATCTTTTCCTTCTTTATATCATAGCAACATTGGCTGTCTAGTGTTTCCATAAAATGAACAAGATTGAGAAAACCACTTGTCTCTCAGTAAATTCTGTGCCATAAAAATGTTCATTTTCAAGATAAACTATTTAAATCACTTGAAAACTTCTTTATCTTTGGATAAAACTTATGTTTTGTGTCTGTCAGTGCAGCATCCAGTAAAGTGAATCAGCTGTTGTAGAGGCAAAATACAGGATCACAATGAGATTAGAGGGTGACAAAATTCTAATTTGCTTATATATACACACACACACATATGAGGTAAGAAGTGCCAGGTTCCATTTCTTCTTAAGAAACTGAGAAGTAGCTTTCTTTACAGTAAGAATCAGATTTGTATTTTAAGGCTTCCCAGCCGATGGGGTTGTTGCCATTAAACCCTTAATTAAATGAAAAAATGAGAAAAACTCATTTACTTGAGTGGTACAAGGTCAGAACATCTGCCATAAATGTCTAAAAGAAGAGACGGAAATGGAAGAGGTTTTTCTCCAAGTTCCTCTTGGAGTTTAGTATAGTGTGCTTGGAACAGTTCTATGAACTGCAATAGATAGGCACGTGCATCACTTAATTCATGAAAGGCTAATGTATTTATTGTTTCAACTTTCTAATATTTATTGCAAAATTGCCATGCAAGGTGCATGTGCATTTACCCTTGAGTGCTTTCAGCTGTATTTTCTGTATTACCATAATATTATTCCTTCCAAGATGCTTGTAATAATTTTTAGTGTTTGCAAATAACTTAATGTGGTGCTAAGCCTTTTTAGATACATATCACTAGATCAAGATACTGCTCGAGGCAGACAAATTAGTCTTATAAACTAGATCCTAACCCTATAATGATCCCAACCAAATGACGTCCTAACACTCCATCGTGTCATGCCCTGCGGGTTGAAGTGCCTAGAATCTCTGTTGTGATGATTGGTACACAGGCTCTGGTTTCAGGTCTCTCATGAATTCAGTAAAGCTAGCTACCCTAACATGAGGAATGTTTGACCTTCCTGAATGACTCCTTTTCAGGCTAACATCCCTTTATTAAAATAGATATATTTGCAGAGATGCTGCAGCTGCACCCATACTTATCCCCATCTGCACACAGAACAACTTATGCCTTTGCCTGCAATTCATCCTTTGCAGGTCAACAGGACCCCTGCTCAGAACCACTTCCAATATTGTCTTCTCTCTCCTCCTTGTCCTGGGTGTCTAGAATTAGGACTTTCTCTGCACAGCTCTGCCATATCCATAGCACTTCTTGCTTCCTTTCAATTCAATAGAAGAGTTTGATAAAACTAAAGTGTAGCAAGCTGTTCCTTGTCACAGCTGCAGATCAATTCTTCACATAAATCGAGTCAAATCCAAGAACAGTAAAAATAGCAGAAAGTTGCATTTTTAAGATTAGGCCATCTTGGGAAAACTCAGTCCTTATCTTCTTAAGGTATGTCTGGAATTTACAAAATTCAGTTTCAGGAAAAATTTTTGTCTTTAATCTACTAGCCTTCCTTATTCTGTTTCTGAGAGATCAGAATTAAAGATTAAATTAAATAAAATAAATAAAATAAAATATTAAATTAAATAGTCTGAAGAAAAAGGCAAGAATAAAGAAAACCAAAGGGAATTTCATATTGACAATTGGGATTTGGGATATATAGTATATTGTTTTAAACTATTTGAAGTAAATATTTTAAAAACTATGGCAATTTGAAATAGCAAAAGAAGAGGAATTCCAAATGTCTGACAATTTTAAGTAGTTAAAGACTAACTTGCTAAAATGTATAACCTTCTTAAATACCTAGAGTTAAATATTGGGTAAAACACCTACTAAGTGCAAACTTGATTAATATATCTTAACAGACACTGAAAAGCAAGGGGAATTTGTCAGAAGGCTAGGAAAACTAATGAATATTTTAAAACAGACTAATTTAAACTACAAATTTCTTAGTCGCCTGTGTTTTGATTTCATTTGTACAAAAGGTAATATATATATGACCTCTGCAGATCAATGGAATTAGTTCTGCTTTTCATCTCTGCAACTAAAAGCAGACTTAGTTTTACTCTGTTGAGGGAAAAATGTTCATGGTTGCTTTTAGGATCATTCTTCCCTGCAAACCTAAGTATCTACATTTGTGTGCAAGTTTTGCCTTCATGTGTAAATATTTTGTCCAGATATGCATTGACAGGCAGAATCTAGCACAAAATTGCTTCTGTTCAAGAAATCCTTTGTGTCTTCATGAACATCCGGGGTAAGAATTTTGAACTCAGCAACATGTATAGAATGAATGGGACCTGGACACCCAAATCTCAGATGCAGAATTGACTCAGATGGCTTAGCAGTTGTTTTGCAAAATGCCTAGTTGATAATTTTTTTTTTTTAAATTATACTATTACAGACGTTTACAGCCTGGTGCAATTCCCATCTCAGGAAAGCAGGCACACAGATTGAGAACATTGAAGAGGACTTCAGAAACGGCCTCAAACTGATGCTCCTCTTGGAAGTTATCTCAGGTTGGCTAAAATAAAGTTTTCTATATGTTTACATCACACTAACTGGAACACTATTAAAAGAACAAAAATTGTTAACAATTTAAAACAGTGAACACAAACTCGAAGTGAACTGAAAAGTGAGAGATGAAACCCGCTGTAAATCAAAAGCGAAGTTAAAAAAGCTCTGCTTTTTCTTTGCCTTCAACATTTACTGTTTTGTGCTTGTGTTCTAGGGTATCACAGTGTATCAAGGTATCATTGACATCACAGTGTTTTTGGAGAAACCAAAACCACTGAGGACCTTGTCTTAGCCCCTAACAATTAAAAAGCTGCTACACTTAGGTTGCAAATTCATTTTGTTATGCTTTTATTATTAATGTTTTGCTTTGGCTGTAATGACTTCATTGGATGGACCAGTGCTTTCTAAAGTGAGTGACTAAAGCAAAAATAGATCAATATTTAGTCACAAGTAGGAGGTCTCATTTTTCAAAAGAGTGAAACATTCAAGGACTTCTTTTGACCAACTGATGTAAACTCACTATGTCACCTTTGTTATGTGTTATTCAGAGGGGCAGTCCCCAAGGTACACTCAGAATGCCCCTGAATGGGAAGGGAATAGCTCAAGTTACAGACACACAGTAAAGGTGAAAAAGGGGCAAGAAGACTTTTAACACATCATTATGGAATAGACAGTTTACATTTTTGCTGGAAGTTTCAGTGGGGAAAGAAGATCTTCAAAGGATCATTCTTCATTTCATGAAGAATCATCTTTTTAGAAATTATCTGCTTTGTGATAGCTTGAAAAGATAAGTTTGTTCAAGCACATCAGCCTATGCTCTGAAATGAGCTGTTCTGCTGTGCTGCATGAGGTTGTTAAAAACCTTTGTTCTTGGTCAGATGTGGAAGGATGCTAAGGCTGATCTGCTGGATAGAATCCAACCTCTCTTTACACTTGGGCATGTACGGATGATGAGCTCTGAGGACATCCTGCCTTCTTAATATTCAGCTGCTCTAACAGACAGTAGCAATGAATCATATATTCAGTAGCAGGAAACATGCACATATCTTCCAGATGTTTACAGTAAACAAAAATTATACTCTGGTTTTACTGCTATATCAGAAAGATCTAAGTCAGATGCTTTAACATTTGAATTTTCTCTTCAGGGTTTTGTTCAAACCCCTTTGGCATTCTTTCAGAAAAATACCTGTTAAAGTAACTGCTAACTTTTAGGCAGTGTTCCAGGCACATCCACTCTTGATTTCTGATCAGTTGTATGCCTGTAGTAATAAACACATTAAATTTGTTGTTCTGCAGGGGAAAGACTACCGAAGCCAGACAGAGGGAAGATGCGCTTCCATAAAATTGCTAATGTCAACAAAGCTCTGGATTATATTGCCAGCAAAGGAGTGAAACTTGTGTCAATTGGTGCAGAAGGTATGTGGCAGAGGTTGACAGTTCACCTTACTTATGTCCTGGGCATTCACGTTGCAAAGAAGTCTGATGGGACCCTTGGCCATAAGACATGAACTGTTTTCTATACATGGATAACTCAAAAAATCCCTTAATACTGATTGCTGACCTATAGCTGTGAAAGGACAAGAGGTGGAAATTTGTGGACACCTGGAAGAGGGGTAGGGGTACAAATGGGCTCTAAGATTACTTTATCTCCAAGGTTAAATTGAATTGTCTGTGTTTCAGTGGGTATTCAGATAATGATTTTTTTCTTTCAGAATATTGTTTTTCTTATACATTATTAAAAATAAGGAACTCCTTTAGAAACCAGTTTGGATTCTAAGGTGTGCTTTATCCAATCTGGGATCTTTTTTTATCTTTAGGAGATAGTATTCAGACAAAGACTGAGATCATTACCAAGTGGCTGGGAACTGGTCCCATTTTTTTGTGAGACTGACTGCAGCTGTGTTTCTAAAATTCAGATTTAGAGTTAAGGGAGTGATCAAAAGAAACTATGGTAGCTGGGGAGAGACTGAACATATGAAGAAAGTGGAGTGGGATGCTATTTAACAAAGGAATTACTTTTTTGTTGTTGTTCATGTGGCTAAATACAGCTAAATACATGGTTGGCTAGCTAGATGCTGGTAGATGTAAACTGAGCTAAAGAAGGTGTGCTCTCACTGCAAAGTGAACCTCCTTAGGATATTCAATTAATGGTTTAAAAAGAACAAAGGTCTGTCTAGAACTAGACTTGCTCTGTGAAGATACTTGCATAATGTCTTGCATAGCCATTACCATAGAAAGAATGATGTGGCTAGCATGATATCCAATTATTTTTGATTCCATAGCCTCAATGATGTGCTTCCTGTCCTTTTTCTTTTTCAGACTCTAACATGTCCTTAGAGCAAAATTTTGGCTGTAACCTCAGTATCAAGATGAGAAGCACCCCTATATTCTGTTCACATTGTTAGGCCTTTTTACATTGATTTATGAGCCTCTTCTTTCTGTTTCCTGATTTTTCCAGGCTTCTATATATCCTTATATAGGATTCCAAACCTTGATCTCAGGGAGCTTACTGTAATTGTGTCTGGATCAGGAGATTGATTATGTGGAATAAGACCATTTGTAGAAGTAATGGAGAGTTTCATTGATTCCACAGTGGTTTGACCTAGCCCACTTGGTTCTCAAGTATTGCTCACCAAATGTATTCAGTTTCTAGATCTAGAACTCAAAAATCTCAAGAAATGGGTTTTCTAGGCATAGTGTTTGTATGAACTCTTTACTTATTTGAGACTGAACTGGGTGGGCCATCTAAGTCCAAATCCGTGCCACCTATCTATAGCACGTAACAGAGACCTTTTCTGGGGAATATGCTGTCAGTGGGGAGAAATGGGCAATTTCCAAAGGCACTTCAGACCTCAGAAGAGCTCTCCTGCACTTCAGAAGTGCCTGTCTCCCTCCATCAGTAGTACAGGCAGTCAGGGGCATATGGGCCCTTTGTTCAGTTAAAGTGGGATGGAAAAATGTGCTGCCACCTTAAACCTCTGCAGTTAATGTTCTTCTGAGAGCAACAAGGCATTGAACAGACAGCAGAGGGTACTGAAGAGACAGTTTGTGTGTGAAAATGAAAATCAGGAATACAGAAGCCTGTTTGATAGCTGGTGAAGAAATGCTGAGCGTACAGAGCATGGAGCAAATGAATGGTAGTTTCTGTCATGGTGTGCAGGGGACTCTAAGGCTTCCTGATGAAAAACAAAGGAGTGTAGCAAAAGGACTATCTTGTGGAACAGAGTGGTTGTTCTCTCTGATCACAGTTTACACAAGGCTGGAGTATTTAAACCAAGATACATCAGCTCATATCTGCTCCTGAAAGGAGCAAGCCAGCCTTCTGCACTCCCATCTCCCTTATTTTGCCCTGCTCATTGCTGCTAGGGTGCTCAGGTTAGGGAATAGCGCTTGAGCACTTTCTCTATCACCTGAAGGCAAAGCATCTGGAATAGCTCACACCACACACTGAAAACATTTAACCTAACCCTGCTGTTCTCCTTGTCAGCAAGTGGCATGAGTTCAGATGCTCTGTGATTAAGGTGCTCTGTGATAATTCCCTTTGGGAAGATGGCAGGAACAAGGGGCAGTAAGCTTAGCAGCTTTTCAGCCAGTTGCTGCAAGGTGACTGTCCATGCACTCAGTGTTTGTTCCTGCATGTAACAGCAGGCCATAGCTAGTAACCCAAGAGATTAAGGTGATGTTGTTAGGTTTTATTCTCTGTTTCTGGAATTCTCAATCTGTAAAATGGAGGGATTAGAAGCAAAAATGAATTCACTAGCATTAATAAAAACCAAAACCAATTAATTTCTTGAATGGAAGCATGGGAGAAAAATCCACTGCTACTTTCATAGCTTGGATGAACCTGTCATTGTAAGACATTACACTATGTCAAGTATGGTTTGATGCCCACATTAGATTACATCCATGTGGGCTGGAGCAGATAGATTCGTGTGCCTTCTACTCCTACTCTAAAGAGGCTGAACACAAAGCCAGCTCTGTCACAGATGCGCTTAATGCCCTGTTAAGTTTACTACATCCCCTCTACTAAATTTGTTATCTAAGCCACAGTGTGGTGCTGATGCAGTAATGCAGTATCACATCTGACTGGGTATGGTTTCACAGTGTGGGACCTCTGGCACCAGTATGTGTTTCAAGAGTCCCTGTGCCCCCTGGTCCTGCATACTTGCTCCCACACTCCACAGCCCTACCCTGTCACTTGGGCTGACAACTGTTGCTGTAGCTCTGCTGGAGACTGGATCAGCAATCTGATCTGGTTTTAAAACACACTTCACATCCTTTTTTTTCTTTTGTTGCATTTCTCAGCACTGTTGACTGGGCAGTCATTATAGTAGGTTGGAGTGAATACCAGCAAGGAGGCAGAGCACAGTGTCCTTAAGGCTGTATTGCTATCCAAGTCCATAACTCCATAACATTCACTCGCTGCGCCTGGGTGTGAGCACAGGGCACGGGGGCTTGCATGCACCCATCTGTTTTGGCATTCTCTGAGTTACTTGGATGCTTGGAATGCTTTTTAATTTCCAAAGCATGAAAGTTTTGTATCTAAATCTGCTGAGGATCATTTTCTATTATCTGATCTGCTGAATGATGAAAAACTTATAGGCCCAAGGGGAACAACGGGCATTTAAAATGGGGCCTTAAAATGATGATTAAACTGTAAGTCCTGTGGGACATCAATACAAAGATCAATTTAGTAATTTTAAGGTGCCAGGGATATTCTTTAAAGTCATCATTATTGTTCTGATTCTGACTTCTTTGGGATGTCTGTGGAGTGGAGAGA
The DNA here is from genome assembly GCA_035047845.1 of Dendrocincla fuliginosa. Taxonomy (NCBI): domain Eukaryota; kingdom Metazoa; phylum Chordata; class Aves; order Passeriformes; family Dendrocolaptidae; genus Dendrocincla; species Dendrocincla fuliginosa. The sequence continues at coordinate 45,077,630 of JAWWMO010000121.1, forward strand.
GATGATCACCTTTAACTGTGGTGCTGAGCAGAAACCCAATTTCGCTACTCTGGTCTGTCTTGTGGAAGAGTCTTTGTCTCTACTGGTCATGAAATGAAACTAGAGATTCAAGAAGCTAAGGAAGAACTGTGAAAGTAGTGCTTATGAGCCATTTATAGTCCAGGAGTTAGAAGTTTTTTCTTAAATTTTAATAAAAGTGCAGTAACTCTGTAAGGTAATTGCATCCTGAATGAAATCAACTAGATATGGAGAACCACAAAAGATAAGTATCCTGTTAATTGTAAACACTTCTGTATTGCTTTTTTGGGGAGCAGGAAAAATGTTAAAAACCAAATGATCTGTGAATCCACTGCAAGAAGGTTGGAATTAAATAAACCAACCAACCAAAACCCCCTCCCAAAAAACCCCAATCTCAACCCTCCCACCCAAAACCAACCAAAAAAGGCAGAATAAAAAAATGGAACTAAAACTTTTGAGAACTTGCCACTCTGTTTTGCTTAGCTTTTTCCCTAGACAGTTTTTATTGTTCCTTCACTTTCCCTTTTCTCCTTTCCTGCCCTCACCCCAGAAAGCTGTAGCTTTTCATATGTGTGGGAATTATACTGCATAGGTGTAGGAACTGTATTCCTCCCAGAGCAAACAGGCACTGTGAAGAAATTAATAAAGTCTTTTATTGACCTGTAGAGGAAAGTAACAGGAATGAATCGGTATTTTTTTGTGACTGATACTTTTCAATATTTTAGCAAATTTGTTTTTCTTCCTTGTCTTTTACATGAGTTTTTTTTTGTATTTTACGCCTGCAGTAGATGATGAGAAGCCAAGGCTGGCAAATCACTTGAAAATTCTCCTGAGGCACAACATAGAAAATTCCCTCTCTTGCTCTTTCATTCTGTCTGTGTGTACATATGGATATGTAAATCAAAAAACTGATGTAGTGATTATGTAAATCCATGAATTGATTGCCTGACAATCAGCAATGCCTCCTGAGTCTTTAAATTCATTTATTTTACATTTGAAGAAATTTGTCTATTCTGTATATACATATCAGACAGCTGATCAAAATGCAATGAAGTACTTGACTGAGAAGGAGGGAAGAAAGAGAAGTAGCTACATGCTCTAGTTGCCATTTGGCCTTTTCTGTCTGAAAGGGTTTAGTTTTGAGATGTAAAGAGACTTGAGGTCTTTCAGGGCCAATAAGGTAGGATGCATAGAAGGCAGGCAGAGTGAGGTAAGAATAATTCTGGAAAATTAGTGCTTGATCCAAAGAGGAAAGCAGAAAAAAAGCTATTCATATATAAACTTGAATTATCATCCTAAGTATAGACTAGTGATGGGTGACATATTTCCTACCGCATTTGTTAATTCCATAGGTTCAAATGACAGCTTGTGTCACGTCCTACTGCAATTCAACATGCATCTCAAATCTCTGAGACAGCAGCTGCTTTGTTCTGTAAAAGTTGCCCCTGGTTTCAGGCAACTTCTAAGTAGCAGAGTGACTGCATTTTCTGCTGGCCCCCCTCTATTTGTATTTGATGTTAAATTGAGGAAATTCCTCCTGCTCCTTCCCTAGAACACCAGTGGGCCCCCAAGCAGCCACAGCTGCTCCGCTTTTTGAGAAAGGCTGGAGGTGACTTTCGAGTAGGGGAGCAGCTGGTGCCTTCCCCGCTCCACTGCTCTTTCGGTGTGAGGTGACTGAAAAGTCAGTCTGAAGTTCCCGTCTCTCATTGTCCCACCTCCTCCCTTTCCAGTGGTGGATCTTCATTACAGTCTCACTATGTTTTTCTGAGTCTCTTGACTTGCGTTTTGAAGAGATTTAATGTTACCAACATACTTAAGTGGTCTGGCAGTACATTTTTTGGTGTTGAGACTTTAAGTGGTATCACTTAATTTCAGTGTGGGAAAACTGGATTCTGATCTGGCTTGTAGCATGCATGGGTTGGAGAAAGCACCTTTGTAAGTGCCCTGTTTTACAGGTAGTTTCAAGCAGTCTTCAAACAAATTGAAACCACAGAGGTAAAAAATCCCACTTATATTAAAGGTACATAAATGTGTATATGCATCAGGGCTGTAAGGCTATGTTACAACCTCATGGCCATGTTAACAAACGGCTCAGCAGAAAGGTGGGTAGCCTTTTAGCATGGAAGGGTGGAAGTAAGTAATCTTAACCTTAGTAATCTTCAGTCCTACTGCCAGAGTAGCACAAGTATAAGTTTGTTGAGAAATGAATCCAGGTGAACTCTGTGTGAATAAAGAACTATGGTAGAAATATAATTAATTTACTAGATAAAATGTATTTTTTATAGAAATTTATGATTAAGATTAAATTGGAAAAAACATTCTAAATACTACTACTGTATCTGTTTTTCATAGAAATTGTGGATGGCAATGTGAAAATGACACTGGGTATGATCTGGACTATCATCCTCCGCTTTGCTATTCAGGATATTTCAGTGGAAGGTAATAGTAATGAAATTATGTTAAATAATGAAGAAATTTGTTTAAAGACATTTTGATATGAATTGTGCATAAGTGAGAGAAGTGTTTTATAAATAAATTTTTTCACAGAAAATGATACTGCAGGTTTGCTACCTGGTGACAAAGTGAACTTCTGGAGGGAAAAAATAATTACTCTCCTTATCCTGACAGACACCTTGAGCCAGATTCCTAAATGCAGAAGTTCTGGTCATGTCTCTCAGTTAGACAGATAGAAACAGGACTATATTTTTGAGCTTCAGCATCCTGAAACTAATGCTGTACCCTTTGTGCTTTGTCTTATTCCCAACATACTTGTTTAGTCCTGTCCATTTGTCACATTCTTTGCAAATAAATATTATGTGATTAAATCCCTCTTTCTTTCCCCTCACTGCTTCAGAATTTTTTTTAACTTCCACTTAGTAACAGGCTCCGATAAGTATGTTGTAGTTACAGTACTCTTTAAATCAAGTCTATGCTGTGAAGAGTCTAGAATTCCAGAAAGTAATCTCAATTTTCAACAACAGTAGAATCAATTCAAGGTCTGTATGCTGTCCTGCCCAGAATTTGTGGGACATTATATGTGGACTTAATTGTCTATTTAATAATTTCTCTCCTTTACTTATGCATTCAGATGCTCACAGGGTTCAGATAATTAAGGTATTTCTTCAGCACCTCCACCTTCCCATAAGCAAATGAATTGAGACTATAAGCATATTTCATGTAGGCACAAACACAGTCTTTTATGTCCAGTTGTATTATATTTGTATTGGGTATTTTTCTCCAAATATACAGTCTGCTGTCCAACCAATATAATTCCTTAAACTTCTAACATCCCAGAACTTTTGTGCAGGCTGAGACTCTGGTCTTAACTGACCTCTGTGTTCTAATGGAACCTCAGTTGTCCATTTGTATGAGAATCTTTTAGGATTAAATATTGGTTGATGCCAATCAGTTTCAGGTGGCCAACCATAAGAAATTAATTACCTGAGCACTTTTCACATCTTTCCTCTTTTTTACTCCCTTGCGTCTTTTACAGAGACCTCTGCCAAGGAAGGGCTGCTGCTGTGGTGTCAAAGGAAAACTGCTCCTTACAGAAATGTGAACATTCAGAACTTCCATCTTAGGTAAATTTTCATTATTTCAAGACATAGAAGCAATCAGAAAAAATTTACATAAAATTTTTCCCACAGTTGTGTAGGTATATGTTTGATAGGAGAATTTTGCTCTTCACTGTCATCTAGAGTTTTTCAAATTCTCCTGCTCTGTCTTCAGATTCTTATTTTGGTTAGCCTTTGGCGTTTTTTACTATGACTTCCACAGTTACTATTTAAAAGAAAAAAATCCTGCTACATACAGAATGACCATACTACATTTTAAGAGGTCCTTGGTATATGGGAATTCTTGAGTACTGCACCATAGTGGCAAATGACAACTTTGAAATGAGAGCCACAGACTGTTCAGGTGAAAGTACCTACATGTTGAACAGGCAAATATTTCATGATGTTCCAGTCTTTTTAATTTTGTAATGTAACTATAAGTAAAGAGGCAAAAATGCACTTAGTACATACACAACAGCAGCAACGACACTTTAAACACATTTGTTTTCAGAATCAGGATCATAACCTAAGGTGGAAAATTGAGTGAAGATCCAGTCTGGTGGTACTGTGTTTTCATTAAGAGCTAGAATGGGAGTTCCAGGCCATACACAGGCTGCCTGGTTTGGGGATTTCACTGGGCTAGTTCCTGAGGCTGTGCCAGTGACCTACTTCATTAAAGTACATGACTTGCCATTTGCACTGTTTAACCAGGTGATCTTCTCTTCCCTGAAACCCCTCTAGTACTTAAATCAACTCTGTATTACTGTTTTGGTGTTTTTAATTCATTCTTAATGTGCAGTACCTAAAGCACATGTAGTGACAGAGACGGTACAGTTCGTATATACATTCCAAAATAAACAGAATTTGATTTACAGTTCCTGTATGGCCTTTCAGAGATCTAAAACTTGTAATGTGCTACTTTCCTACAATATACAGACGTATATTTCATAGAGCTTTATATGGATCCAGGGTATACTGCAAGTTACAGTATTGGAATCTTAGTGTACATATGCTGGTCTGATACATAACATGGGGAAAACATATTGAATGGAAGTACCTTGATTAATGTTTCAGTGGATCAACTCTTACAGGACTACTTTAGAGCAGACTGTCCAGATCATTTTAGTTTACACCTCTTGGAAAAACAAAATCGTTAATTTGGTATTCGGTTTGATTCAGTTTTATCTCCTGGATGATTTTATATTATACAATATAGGTATATTCTGCTTGATTGTATTGCATTTTTATTGCAGATGCTTCTATTATTTGAAGGACCTACCCAGACATCTCAGTGACAGGGATTTTAACAGTCTTAACATGCTTAGGCTCACACAATTATTGCATGGGTCAAGACCTCAAACCCACAGTACCTGTGAGTGCTTAAAGTGTTTACATAAAGTATCTTTCAGAATAACTGCTTATAGCTGAAAGAAACCTCTCATAATCTTTCCAAATAGGTGTTATTTGTAGCTCCATTCATTGCCCATTCTTGCATCAAAAGGTAGAAGTTCTGAAATCATGATGAAGTGTAAGAACTCAGATCAAAGCTGTCATATGTGCAAAGTGTTTTAAATAAACTGAGCAGATTTATGATTTATTACTTCTCTGAGCACAACACTGTTGTGCCACTAAAATTCTCTGAAATAACTGACACAGAAAAAGCCAATTGCTTCAGCAAATTCAAGTAATTGCAGTTTTGCTCTCCTTTTATTTTTTCACAAATACGCTCTAAGTATAATGGGAGATTATGCACTTTCATTGATGAATGTGTACTTGAGCTATCCTAGAACACTGCATGAATTAAGCAGTTGAAATCAGGTACTGTAGCACAAAATGTGCACTGCCTTAGAAAGTATATGGAGTTCTTAAATGCGTATGGACTGTAGAGTAAGGAATGTGGTACAGCAAAAGGAGAACAGTAACAGAACAGCTCAGAGGGATGAGACTTGACAGAACATAACTGTCAGGATTAGATAGGAGAATTCCTGCTTGACTTTAAGCCTTGAGCAAGGATCAAACTGTAAAATGTCATGACTTTATTGACTAATTTTTTTCCATTTTATTTTTTTTTTGTTGTAAAGCTGGAAAGATGGCCTTGGATTATGTGCACTTATCCACAGACACCGACCTGATCTTATTGACTACTCCAAGCTAAATAAGGTCATCAGTCTGGGTGGTACAGCATGCTGTCCTGCAGTGATTTGGCTTGCTTCTGGTTTGCTTAGCATGTTTTCTAAAACACAGGCTGAGGAATGCATACTAATTCTGACTGACTTTCTAAGGTCCTTCCAAAAAAAAAAACCCCTGACATGGGGGAGAGGACCTTGTCTTTCCTTCCCATTACAACAACTTCAGCATTTAATTGCAAATAATCTGGTCCTCAGCTGCTGAGCAGTTGATGAGGTCTTTTACACTGCCCAATATGGATGTTAAATCAAATACATTGGAATTATCCATTTACCACTGATAGTATTACACAGTCCATCCTGTTTTGTATCTGGTGTAAATTAATGTAGATTGTAGAGCAGTAAACAGTGACATAATGATTAATCCTAAGATTCCTTAGAACAAACAGTATATTCAGTGATTAGGAGTACACACTAAGTTACCAGTCTTACACAGAAAATATTCACTGATTCTCAGATTATGTTTCTACATGTAGTTCCAGACAAGTGGAAACAAAACTGCTATCCCAAATTCCTTAGGAAGTACGTCATGGAGATTACAAAACTATTTTATTACAGTGTGCTACTTGTGGCAAAATGCATGTATTCTAAAAGATTCCAGCCACTTTGGTTTGAGAGGGAGGAATGAGGAACAACCAATAATGTGAGAATTTCTTGGTGTCATTACTGAAGAATAAAACATAAATAGAAAGTGGAATGTTGTTGTTCCACACTGGGTTTCAATATACACATACCATTTTCTGCTCACTGGAATGAATGCATCTTGAGGTCTTACATAAACACCAGTACAACAGAAAATTTAATCGTGCTTTTAATCTGTTGAGTGCAACTTTGCATTGATGAGAGACTGGTAAAACATCAACTGTGTTTTTCATTCCATGCCCTTTTATTACAAATTGATTTTACTAGTGAAATCAACTGTTATTAGAAAGTCTTTGATGAAGAAAAAAATAAATGAATGAAGTGAAATTATTTTAAAAATTAGTCCGCTTTATAGATATATGTTCAATTTATGCCAAGGCCCCAAGGCATACAGTGATGAAATAGGACCCCAAGGCATGCAGTGATAAAAATTAAATGAACTTAGTACTGAACTTAGGATTTTAATTTAGGTAGTTGTTAAGATAACTGCAGATTTGAACCAAAGGACAAAATACTAGCTATCAATACCAGCTTGTTCTCTCATTCTCTATGCAACCTTTCCTGTGCATAAGCATATTAATAGAATGACTAAACTACCTGTCTCTGTGTTCATGTGCTTATTATGGCTAGCACAAACAGAAGTTAGTTTGATTGAATTTGTGCTTTGAAAAGTGGTACACAGTACTAAAGAACTTCATAGTATAACCATCCTATAGATGAGTGCTGAGAAAAGGGAACAGAACATAAGCAGGTCTGCTTCAACATTACTATTTCCCTCCTAGAGGTTTCTAAAATAAGAACAGGTCAGGTTTCAAATTGAGGCTGAGCTGTGGCACGTAAAGCACATGCAGAAAAAATCCTAAAATAGATCTTGGTTTTCTGACCTGGCTGTTTTTGATTGACTGCACATTTTGGTTACATTAACAGCTGTCTTGGTGTCTTGTTTCTTGATTTCTTATCTCCTGCATGCTGTCCTTTCCTTTTCTCACCAATGCATTTTGTGTGAACTTGTAGCTGGAAAGATGGCCTTGCTTTCAATGCCCTTATCCATAGACACAGGCCTGATCTTCTTCACTATGACAAGTTAGATGAGGTATTTCTTTAGCTGTAGTAGAGATTTTTAATTACTGTGGCTTGTAGTTTTTAAAAAAACGATGGGTGATGGAGATCTCCAGTTATTCAGAAGCTGCTGTGATTTTAAAGAAATCCTTTACCAGTGGAGCACTATTTACTGATGGACTTAATACCAAGCACACAAATATGAGGTGCTCATCACTCATTCATAAGCAAAAGTGTCTTAATCTAGTCAATAGGTCTCACTTAGACTTACTGTATTTTCTGCTTTATTTTTCTGCATCCTATTTTCCCAGCTTCTCTCTGTAGACATACGTGGGCATTGTTCAGAGTGGCTATGATCACTTACTGGTTTGCAAATATGTGAAAATAATAATAGCATTAATGGCATGAACTGCCATTTCACATAGGGTGTTTTCCCTCTGAGCTGATATGGGAAGGCTACCTTTATGGTAGCCCTAACCTGACACACTCTTGCATTGTCTGCAACAGCTGTTTGTGGTGTAAGATGTGAAATGTGTGCTGTCTGGCTGTCTTTCTGCACTGTGCTCAATGCTTCCTTTCTTCTTTCCTTCAAAAACCAAAATCTCAAAACCAGAGGAAGTGCTTGAAATTCCATGGCTCTAAAATTCATTTTATAGAGGCATTGCAGATTTTTATGTCCAAGCCCAGAGTGGCAAGTTTTGTTCCTTTTGGAGAACTTGTTCTGTCTGTGCTTGCTTCTTCCCATGCATTCACCTGACCAATGGAGAACTCAGTAGAAGTCATATCCCTGTAATACTTGGGTGTAGAAGAGGCAGGACTAACTTTGTTTTGAACAATCTAGTTTAGCCTGCTGGACTAGTGGCCTTTACTGTATGTATTGCTGCTCTACTTAATTCAGGATTAGCTCAGAATTAGGAGTGTACACTGCATACATTATCTGTGTTCCCCTCCAGAATGTATTTGCAGCAGAGCCCTAGTAGTAGGTAATAGCATATTAAAGTTTTCTCTTGGAAGTATATCAGCAGATCGACCAAGAGTTCATATACCTAGACTCTGCTTTTTGAAGAACAGTAGTTGTGAATTCAGTTTACAGTATGGAAAAACAGAATAAGTTTTAGTGTTACCTACTGTAGTTTTGCTTCAAGGGAAAATTTCCATCTTTGACTCGTATTTGTTTTCTTTAATGCAGGATGACCCCATAGGAAATATCAACCTTGCCATGGAAATTGCTGAAAAGCATTTGGATATCCCAAAAATGCTGGATGCAGAAGGTGAGAGATATATCTTATTTAAGTCTGTGTTGCTCATAAGCAGAACACAGTAAAATTTCTTTATTTTTTAATCTAGCAAATTTTCAACATTCCTCCCACATGAATCATAATATAGCAACCTGCTTTGCTTTCAAACAAAATTTTCCTTCTTTTTCCCCATGCATTGGATAATTTCCCTCACTTTTTGCTTCATTACTGATTGGTATTGTTTGTATTTATTACAGTACTTTGAACCCTATCCTCAGCATGTGGTCCCATTGTAAAAATTGTGGTAAAATCAAGGATCAAAAGTTAATCCTTGCCTTTAAGTAATTAAAATCTAAGTCTAGGAAAGGTAAATATAATGTTAGCTCAAAGCTGCTGACTTTTAAAATGTTAAATGTTTAAGTGAGAGGGCCAAAAATAGAAGTACAAAACTTTCAAAATATATTAACATATGCCACCTCTGAAACAAAGCTACACTGAGGAAAGCATTTTTTTTTGTTTATTTTAGTTATAAAGTTTTTGCAGTGATAGTTTTAACAAATAGTTTGTGTGTCTCCAGTAACCTTTAGAGTTTCCTGAATTTGTTCAGGATAACCAAACTTTTGTACTCTGGGCAAAAAGTGCTGCCAAGACACTGGAATTTGCCTACAATAGTTCGAAGCATTCATCTCCAAGAATGGAAACTCTGCTCTGGTGGTTTGGCAGTCGAGCAGTGATAAGATGGGAATTATCTAGAGCACTCAAACTGACCATGTCTGCTCCTCACATGAAGTCTTCAATAAGAAAGTTAGGCAGAATGATATGGAAAATCCAATTTGTAACCTCTTCATTGAAGAGCGGTTTCACTTTCATGGTTCAAAACAAATTGCTTTCGTATTTTGAATTGCAATTCCCCCTTTCAGGCACCACTTCATTATTTTCCTCTAAAATACTGTGCAAGGAATAAATAGGGAAGTGCTGCCTTCTTACCACTGAGCAGTTCCTACTATCATTCTCTTTTTCTCATGTTTTTTTCCTCCTCATAATCCATATAGGTTTTGCTCATAGCTGTGTAAAGTAGATGCAAAATCAGTAAATACATTGGTCCTGAACTTAGAAATCTCACTGTTAACATTAGAAATTGTCACCTCATTCCTGGGTCTTTTCATGTCTGTATCTTCCCACTCCTTAGACTGACAGGAATCCTTGCACCTAGCACTAGAATCATTCATTACTCAGCCATAATTTGTGTAAACCAACACTTTTCTGCCTTTCTCTGTTAAGAATTGAAAAGGTCCATTTTTACCCATGTACTCATACCTTGATCGCATCCACTTTATATTTTCATTGTTTCCTGCCATGACAGGGGCAAAGCTAGCCAAGCCAAACTCTCCTGTGACTTATGCCCTTAACTAAAAAGATGGGCTGGCACCAGGATTGCAAAATTGTTACTATCCAAGCTTTTCTTAGCACAAAATGTATTTCTGGACTGCAGGAGTCCTATGGGTTTCCAATATATGTCAGTACTCTGTCACCCACAGGGTCCCTGTGCTGATACACACTGTCTGCATTTCTGTTTTGTGACTGTCAGTGGCTGTATTTTACTCTGGAATAATTCTAGTGATTTAGATGAAGTTGCTTTGGAGTGGCAGTGAAGCTGAACCCAATAGATCTGCCAGCCATGCCATCTGCTTGGAAGTTTCCACAAACCAGAAGGTAGTGATACCCTTCTGTACAATCTCAGCCTTCAGATGTTTTGCCATTTCAGGCAGAGTTGTATCTTTTGTGTTTACTGATTCCTAAAGCCTAGGTGGCTTTGCACTGATATCAGTAAATAGATGCAACCTGTATAATGGTGTATTTATTTGGAATCCTTACAGCACTGGCGTGGCACCATTAGCATAACCAGATGGAAGTACCTTGTGAGAATTTCTGAGCAGTTAACCCTCTTCTCTCTACACAGATATAGTAAACATTGGCAGACCTGATGAAAGAACCATTATGACTTATGTTTCCTGTTACTACCATGCATTTGCTGGTGCTCAGAAGGTGAGACTGTAGATGGATCAGATCTCATCCTTCACCTTCTGTCTTGTTTCTTTCAGCAATTTTTCCTTTTCTGATCTTTTTCTCACTAGTTACTAGAACATTTTAGAGCTGAGCTCATTTCTTGTTGCCTGATTTTCACTCTGAGCCACTGTCTTAGTAGAGCCAGTAGTAGTCTATCCATTTGTTCCATAGAAACAAACCTTCCTGTCTCATCTTTTTGTATATTTACTAATAATATCCAGTAGGTTTTTGACAGCTGGTTACTGAATGGGCTAGAGGATGATATTCTCTTTAAATGAACTTGTGTGCATTCATTTGAAGCACCATTAAAAATGCAAGATGAAAATAAGCTCATAGTGAAAAACCAATTTCAATAGCAGAATGCCATCTTTCTTCTCTCTGCTGGATATTATTTCTGCTGTAGATGTCAAAATCATCATAACAGATGCTCAGAAAATAAACCCTTCTCTTATGCTTTCAGGATTGTTTTTAAAATGTTAAATGCTTAATGGTAAGTACAAGCAGCAACATGAAATGATTCTACTATGCAGAACAGACACAGAAACAGACACAGCCATCTCAGATGAGCTCTGGAATCATGTCCTAAAGAAAAGAAGGAAAATTTTAAAAAGCAAGGCAGTTCAGAGTTGGACATACTTCAGGTATTGGCAATGTAAAGAATACTGATATAATATGCTAAGGTTATAACAATCCACATGCAACTTCCAGAGAATGTCTCCTCAGATCAAAAGGTAGTCTGCCTTGCCTGTGTCTTAGTCAAAAAAACCCCCACATTCTGCCACCAGACATATGCATACCAGTCATAAGCAGACAGTCCTGGTAAAATTAAGGTCACTCCCCATGTGACAATACTGCTGGATCAAGCTTATTAAAAAAAACCCTCTTCTTCTTAAGAGCTTACATTGATTTTTTAGTGTACATTTTATTCTGTCAGCACCCGTCAATCTAACACTAAATTTATTACAGCTTTGTGGAGCTTCTAGAATTCAGAGCTATGGACAAGAAAACAGTCAGAATGACACGGAGTTGTGCATTTATTTATTCATCCTGTTTTCTACTCCTCCATTCTTTTCTTGTTTTGTTTCAATTTCTCCCCCATCTTGTAGATATTGTGAACACTCCCAAACCTGATGAGAGAGCTATCATGACATATGTGTCCTGCTTCTACCATGCTTTTGCTGGAGCAGAGCAGGTATTAATCAGTTGTCCCTTCAGGTTGCTGTGTTTTTGATTGGTCGTTTCACATTTTCACTAGTTTATATTAAAAATTCCTAATTTAGTACTATGTGGTTTAATTAACAATTGCAAGTGTTACTTGAGCACTAATACTTGATTTTAACCAGCTCTCTAACCTGTTTTAGTTAAATGTTGTGTAGCAAGTTAACTGCTTTAATTCCAATGGACATTCCTGTTTCTAATTCTGAGTCTTTATTTGGTGACTACTTCAGACAAACTGTATTTGAAGATACTGTGAAATGGAGTTGTTGCCTGTTGCTACAACAGCATCTTATGCACTTGCTCCATAAAAGAATGTTTGATAGTTGGAGATTGAGATTATTCTAGACTTACTCACACTAAGTAGTAATTTAGGGCTAGATTTTCAAAGATGCCTAAAGGTGCAGAAAGGCACAGAAGACATCCAACACAGTATTTGTTCCTGGTTCCCACTGAAGCCAACAGAATTATTTGTGGATCAAAGTACTGTATAAAAGGCATGAACATCAGCAGCAGACCTGTCATACAGGATGGGATTCTCACTTATAAATGTGGCATTTCCCACTGTTCTGCTTCATACGTTTCTAGCTTAAAAATGGACATAATGCAACTTATGTGAAGAAAAACCCAAAAGAACCCTTAAAAAAGTAGTTGATATTTTTTACTTCATCCTAAGACTTTAACTTTCCTTCCTGTCTGGTAGGTTGCCTGTACCTTATCCCAGCACAGCTATGCTGTTGTGCCCTCTTGCTTCTCGTTATGAAGGTTTTGCTATTCATGCAAAAGGGGAATTCCAAATACTGTGTAACACAGGAGTCTACACAGATGTTTGTTTGATTAGTTGTACTCCAGAGTCACTTTTGTATGAAAGTACAGCTCTGTGATGTCAAACTGCTCATGTAAATTTTACATATGGCAGAGCTACACAGCACCTTCACACATAAATTTGTCAGGAGGCATGAAAAGATTTGCTGTCAGTGGTTGAGCTGCATTTATTGTCAAGGGTATATGTCGTGCAGACATAGAGTGGTCTGAGACTCCTGAATCCCACATGGCATTTTTCCGGTGTTGCTAACAAATCTAATACTTTTTTGGTGTGATTTAAGAAAAACAAAAACCTAATAGGGTATCTTTAAGAATGGCCTAAGTTGTCTTTGAAAAGATTTATTAGACAACTATAATGGCAGTGCAAAATTCCCCCATGTATAATAAGGCTTCATTGTACAACAAGGGGATGGACTTCTGTGCTGATCTGTGCCTTATTCATGCCATTGGAATCTATGACTGTGGAAGGAGGGGAAATGAATATCTAAGTAACCTAAGAGCATAAATCCACAACTATATAAAAAAGTGATTTTTTCATTTGCAGCAGCCACATTCTCTCTTTCTCCAAGCCTATACCTTTCTCAGAATGTGTTTATGAACATGCCCTGTTTATTTGCTGTGTTTTACAGGCTGAGACTGCAGCTAACCGGATCTGTAAGGTGCTTGCTGTGAATCAGGAAAATGAGAGGTTGATGGAAGAGTATGAGAGACTAGCAAGTGAGGTAAAGATTCTATATCTGTAATGTGGTGGCAGTTATGTTCATGAACTACTGAAGGTTGAAAGATTCATGCACTCTCTACAAGAGTGGAGACACTATGAGGGTAAATCTCACAGTGGCAGGGGTACAAAGCCCAGCTGCCCAAACTGTCAATGTTTAGGTGACTCCTTTGCCACATACTTCCTGTGTGACCTCCAGCAAGTCAGTCAGTCTTGTTAACATGCCCTAAAGGTGTTTTGAGGACTCTCGTTTGTTTGCTCCAAGACCAAGCTTCTTCTCTCTGTAATTTTCAAACATAGCTGTCCTTGGCCACATGTGGAATATATCAGATCCTGTCACTCCAAGCAAGCCCATTGGCTATATGCACTGCAAAGCACACCTGGTGAGGTTTGTCAGGGTGTTCACAATTCACCCCTGAGCACAGAGAGCAGATAAATGAAGAAGAGGGCACATTGTGCTCCTCCTGTCCTTTCTTGGGAAATGGCAAATCTGTCAAATAAGGATTACAGATGTATAGTGCACAATTGAGAGCTCTCTTGTCTTTTATGCATAAGCTGCAAAAACATACTGAGTTCACAGCACTACTGTCTGTGTCTACACTGTCACTAAAGGGCACCTAAGTCAAGATTTTTATTTGACCTGAGTTACTTGGCTGGTTTCTGTCCTAATCCCATCAAGACTAATACTTTTGAAAGCGCCAAATGATTTTGGATAACTCAGATTTTGAGTATTTAGCTGAAGACTCCTTACACATGTGTTCATCCTTCTGAAAATTGGTGTATTTCTAGCAATACATAGAATACCTGGGCAACTCAGTTATAAAAGTATTGCTCAGCTTCAAAAATCTTGTGCCTACTCCCCATTAAGGTAATGATGCCAACTGAAGTCACTAACATTAAAATGGAACAAAGTAATTGAGATTTTTGTGTTAAATATAATCTTTTTTGGTTGCTTTTCCATAGCCTTTTATTTGTTTTGTGTTGGTTTGAAAGCTTTTAGAATGGATTCGCCGGACAATTCCTTGGCTGGAAAACAGGACTCCAGAAAAAACAATGCAGGCTATGCAGAAGAAATTAGAGGATTTCCGGGACTACCGCCGCAAACACAAACCTCCCAAAGTCCAAGAGAAATGTCAACTGGAGATCAATTTCAACACCCTGCAGACAAAACTGAGAATCAGCAATCGGCCAGCTTTCATGCCATCAGAGGGGAAAATGGTTTCAGTAAGTAAAGGAGGCATCAGTATTCTGTATGCTTTATGAATGATCTCCCAAAAATGTCAACATGAAGGACTGAAAGGCCATTCTAAGTCATCCTCAGAAACATTGGTCTGTTGTACTTTTCCAGTACCAAACCAGTCTTTTTACATGTTCCCTTTTGTTCTAGAATCTTGCCCTCTATTAAGCATGCTTCTGCCTCTTTGAAGGTTTTCCCAAGAGCAAATTGTCTTGAGATGCAAGATGATACAGATCTTGCTTTGGCAGTGTTATCAATACTTCTCCATCAGTGAGGCCAAAGATTGTTTGAGTGTAAAACTCACAGTGGTTTCACTGACATTTTAGTCATCAGACTTACAGAAACAGACATTGCTTAATATATGTTTCTGCTTTTTTCTACTTTTAAAAATTCTATTATGTTCTTTTCTTATGTCTCTGAAGATAAGAATAGTCAGTACCAAGAATCCTCATCTGCTGATAAGTACTGTGATTTGACTGTGGGTCAAAGCATTTGCAGTGGAATATAGCAAACCTCTTTCTGTACTCTGTTCTATCATTGTGTTTTGGTTGCTCAGATTTCATAAACAAATGGTTGCACTATCTGAAAAGGGCCATTGTCCACTCCCCATATGCAGAAAATAAGGGCCCTGCTACTTCAGTTTCCTACTCACACGTTTGAATTTCTGTGGAAACTCAAAAAGCTTTGTGCACCACAGAATGTGAAATGAATTTGTATTGCAGGTAAGATACGCACCTAATCCTCCTGATACTAATTATTTTGCTATTGTCAACTCATGAAAGCAAAGCACTTTTGTTTTGCCAACGGATAGGTATTCTGTGAAAGAACACACACATTGTAAAATGGGAGATAAAAGCAGTATATGGTGAAAACATTGAACATGTAACTATGCTTGGAAGCCGTTTGTATAGGGGCTCCTTTTTATGAACCCAGCTGAATACGAGGCACTTTTAGAAGCAGATGTCTGGACTAAAAGACTGCCTAAGCTGCCTGACCACATTTTCTGTGATCTGTGAGTTTAAAGTCTGGACATAAAAGCTTCTCTTTTTGAAGCCAAATTGTGAGTGAATCAGAAATCTGTAAATTCAGATGGAGATTACTGTATTCTGAATACTTCCATGTCTTCTCTTCACAGGATATTGCCGGCGCTTGGCAGAGACTTGAACAAGCTGAGAAAGGCTATGAAGAGTGGCTGCTGAATGAAATACGACGACTGGAAAGACTTGAACATTTGGCTGAGAAATTTAGGCAGAAGGCTTCCACTCATGAACAGTGGGCATATGGTGAGCAGAGATGGCTTTTAACATTTTTAATGTTTTAATGTTCAAAGTTGAATTGCCAATGCTGAGTATTTGCCAGCCAAGAACTCCTTCATAAGTAGTTTGGGCAATTTTAGAAACCTAAAATAATAGCAGATAAAATGTCAGGTTTTGTTGACTACAGTCACGATCTTTACTTGTTGGCATGTTGCTAATGAAATGTAACTGTTAAAATCACACTTGAGGTAGTGAGTCACACTTAATGGGAATATTCAGCATTTGAATAGAGGCCATTACTGCTAATGTACTCCTATGCATATGTACACCAGCAATCCAACCAGAAATGCAGTGACACCACTGGTTAAGTGTGGAATTATTAACAGAGGTATTCTGATTTTTTTATTATTTGGTCATTATGATGTTTTGATAGTCCACATAAGGTACAGGAGTATGGATTAATTTCTGCTTTGCTCCAAACCCTGGATTACACCCCAGTTACAGTTCTGGTTTGTAATGGTAACCTAATCTTATGTGCAGTAACAGTGATAGGACCATACAGTGACATTCAGTTTTGTTGGGGACTATTAAACATGGATCTGCTCTATCATCCTATTGTTTGCCATAACAGTTGTCTTCCTGCTTCTGCCATGCTTCTGGCTTTTTCCAGCTAGGTTCTTTTCATGTTGTATGAGAGTAAATCGGAGTCCATCCTGTAACACAGTTGCTGGAAGCACACAAGGCTGTAAATGGCTGCCAAGTAGATACTAGAAGGGAAACCACAGCGTTTATCAGCCCTGAGAACCTGAGCATAAACTGCTCATGGTGACAAGTTATAGCTGTTGTGCAGGGAAAAAATCACATAAGCTGGTACGTAGCAAGGGAAACAATAGTTGTGTCTGGGTCTAGAATTCATGGAGCTGTGTAATGCCTTGTGGTGAGATGCAGCTGCCGGGCCTGTCTGTGTGGATTCAGTTGTCCAGCACAGGAGGTACTTGGGAGCAGTATTTCAGTTTCTAATAGTTGTGTCTGGGTCTAGAATTCATGGAGCTGTGTAATGCCTTGTGGTGAGATGCAGCTGCAGGGCCTGTCTGTGTGGATTCAGTTGTCCAGCACAGGAGGTACTTGGGAGCAGTATTTCAGTTTCTACTTACTCTTTGCTTCTCTAGCCTTTTGTAAATAGGTTGGCATTTCCCACTTAAAATTCAGTGTTTGATACAAAAGGCAGTCACACATCTCAGGGTTTGTTTTTTGTTTTTGTTAAGTGCTGAAGTGAATAATGAATTGAAGGCAGAACATAAAAAAAATAATGTATTATTAGTGAGAGTGAAGCTAAGCATAGCAGTGTGATTTCTGGTTTCATAAGTCTATTCTACAAAATACTTATTACAATGGTTTCAAGATCCAATTTTCACTAATATCCATTTTTATACCAGTTTCTCTAGCAATGTAATACTCACTTTTTTAGACCTGTATAAACAGCTATGCACAACTCAAGAAACTGCTGTGAGATTTTAAAAAAAAATATGTTTCTAATTAACACTGTTGGGCTGACAATTTGCTGCTGATTTCAGTGGTGGTGGTATTTAATCTTATACATATGATTTTTCACCATGCCTGAGTTTAAAAAGTTGATTAAATTTGCAATTTTTCCAACAAATAAATTAGTAAAAAATGAATAATATTTTAATTTCCTCTTTCAGGCAAAGAGCAGATCTTACTTCAGAAGGATTATGAATCTGCTACTCTGACAGAAGTCCGTGCCATGTTAAGGAAACATGAAGCTTTTGAGAGCGATTTGGCTGCTCACCAGGACAGGGTGGAACAGATCGCTGCCATTGCCCAGGAGCTGAAGTATGTTCCATTTAAAGGCTTGCAGCTGCTGACATTTAACTTTGCGATAAACTCTTTCCAATGAATTTGATAGTGTCATAGGTACCAACCTAAGAATTCCAGAGATAACTTCATAAGTATATTATCTGAGCTGGTCACTGAGACCTTTCCCTCATCTCCCCCTTGCCCCCAACCAAATATAGATATTCAACTGACCAAAATTATTTGAAAACAAACATTTTCAACTTGACTTAACAGTAATCTTTTAGCATTAGCTCCACCGATGAGCCCATTTTGTGTTGATGGGAATCCTGGAGGTGTTTATTTTTCAGTTCATGTGGTCTGCTGAGAAGTACTGGTTATGAGTTGTTTAACTGAGAAAATAATTTCACCTACACAAATTACAGATCAAGTGTCTTCACAAATATATTGGTCCTTTCTAAGGGCTTCACATCCCTAAATTATAGTAGCAGGTAATGCACTGACTTGCCTGAAGATTTAATTCCCTCTAGTATGTTTATTTTCACAAACTCTTCATATTATATTTGGAAGTGCCATTGTCTCCCTTTCACAGAAAGGACAGTGGAAACTAAATAACTTTCTCAGGGACACACAAGAAATCAACCGCGCACACGGCTCTCCATAGGAGAGTTAGAGTTCTCACCCACAGTTCCATCAGCTTAGCCACAGGACCAACACTTGCTTATCCAGCATACTATGGCCAGAGAAAACACAACCGAAGCTGAGAACAGCTCTGAGCACATTTTGGCTACATCTGTGTTTTTGACATCAGCTGTATAGGTCAGGGATGTGAAAAGTCAGGGCCAGTGACTGACCCTTTATGGCAGCAAAGTCCTGAGTGTTGTTCAAGTTAGTCTAGCCTCTGTGCTTGCTGGCGGAGCCTGCTTTTGTTTGTGGGAAGGTTGTTCATTCACTGGTGTGAAGCAGAGTTTTGTCAGCAAAGCTCTGCCCACACCTGACAGGACTGTTGTTCCTATTCTGGTAAAGTGATGTTGGTGTATACACCATGATAAGCACATTTGATTTTTTTCATCTTGCAGTTGATTGCACCAGATTTGTACTGTAAATCAGTGGTGCCACTCCTGATGTTGGCAGTTTGGCACTTACTTAAATTCCTTCCTCACCTGCAGTATAAATCTGTAAGCGAACAGGAACAAATGTGTGATAGTGGTCGAAACAGGAGCCAAGATCAAAATTCTCAGATTCCTGCCCTTGGCTTCAACTCTTCAGGTTTCAACTTCTCACCTTGAACAAGCAAAACAGTTAGTGCTTAGAAATCAAGTGTTAAAAACATGCTCTCTTTCACTTTGTGAAGGACCATGACTCATAAACAGCTCCATATTCATTAACAATTTAAAAATCAGAGACTTGCCTAAAAATGTAGTTCATACCTGATAGCAGCAGCACTTACAGTAATTGTGTAACTCAAAGAGATTTGGAAGAAAAATCCTATCTTCAAGATCACTTAGAGGAGGAAAAGTAAAGCACAGTGGGCAGAGTAAGTGCTCGTTTTTAGTTAATGTGAAAGAAATCCGAAAAACACAAAGAACGATTGCACTGAGTATGCGAGCTTATGAAACACCTTCTGGTATGCCTTGATCTCTGTTGTGGAGTTATTTCACAGAATCATAGAATGGCTTGGGTTGGAAAGAGTCTTAAAGATCATCGAGTTCCAATCCTCCAGCCATGGGCAAGGACACCTTCCACTAGACCTGGTTACTTAGACCTCCATCCAAATTTGCCTTAAACACTTATAGGGATGGGGCATCCACAGCTTCTCTAGGCAGCCTGTTCCAGTGCCTCACCAGCAGCACAGTAAGGAATTTCTGCCTATTATACCCTCTTTCTGTTTAAAGCCATTCCTCTTGTCCTTTTTAAAAGTCCCTCTCTGGCTCTCTTGTGGTAGGGACTGGGAGGCTGCAATAGTCTCCCCAGAACCTTCTTTTCTACAGGCTGGACAGCCTCAATGCTCTCAGCGTGTCTTCTTAGGAGAGATGCTCCACCATTCTGATTGTCTTTGTGGTCCTTCTCTGGACCAGCTCCAACAGGTCCATGTCTTTATGTTGGGGGTCCCAGAGCTGGATGCAGTACTTCAGGTGAGGTCTCATGAGAGCAGAGCAGAGGGGCAGGATCACCTTACTTGACCTGCTGGGCCATGCTGCTTTTGGTGCAGCCCAGGATACGGTTGGCTTTCTGGGCTGCCAGTGCACATTGCTGGGCCATATTGAGCTTCTCATCAACCAACACTGCCAAGTTCTTCTCCCCAGGGCTGCTCTCAATCCATTCTCCGCCCAGCCTGTATTTGTGCTTGGGATTGCTCCAAGATTTGTTTCTCTTTATACTAAAGAAAGTTTCTGTAACACCTAATCATTGTTAATTCATCTTCAGCTCTCTGAATTAAGAGAAACTTTGGGAATGTAGTATATGTAGCAGAGCATCTGCTTACCAGTGTTTGGAACCCTGTGTCCTTTACCTCTGGTGACGCCAGTGAACACTGTATCCTGTCTATTTTGGGATTGTCTCTTCTCAGTTGTTTCAGTAATTTGCTGCGTGAAGTTAAACAAGTTATTTGTGGCCTGGGCTGCAAAGGTGCTGAAAGCTGATTGCATTTAGAGATGCTCTAATTTGACTTCTCTGCTTCTCTGCACAATGGGACTATCAGTGCCTGATTTTTTACTGTGACTCAGTAGCTCAGTTAGGCTTAATGCCCTTGGAGAACACTGAATGAAAGGTAATAAAGGTCAGGTTTTAATGTTGGCTGCGAGCAAATGGGCAGCTTCTATTTAAATATTGATTTTAGTTATTTATACATAATTCTTCCCACAATGAAATTATGGAGAAAAATGCTGATTTCTGTCTTCATTCATGTTTTTAAAGAAGGATTAATGTCTGAAGGCTAAGAAATGTGCATTTGCACTTGATACAAAGTGTGTGTATATTTTTTTTCCTAATCAATGGATCAGGCCCTTACAGAAATCATCAAATCTGTGTCTAAATTCCAAGTCAGAACACATCCATGTTTTGATTTAGTCAATCTCTTGGATGCCTATTGTTATTTCAAAGGAGAAAATTGCTGTATGACTTTGAAGTCTACTTGTTAGTTTCCCATCTGTTCTGGTATTTTCTGCTGCAGCAGCTCAGTCCACTGTGCGCTTAAAGGTAAACATTGCTTACAAGCTTGTTGTTTGGTGCTGTTTAGATAAAGGATTGATATGTGTGTGCAAACAGGTGATTCCAACCAGGATGCTGCTATAAGATTGTGGTGTTCCCAGCCTGTATAGACTTGGATATTCCTTGGCAAAGAGGCATGACAGGGCTTGGATAGGTCTATACACAAAGATGAAAGAAGCCAGGCATTTCTAAAATGAGGTTTGCCATTTATGATATAGCAAATGCTCACTCGAGTGAGCTGTACTATGAAAAGCCATATTAATTTATGATCTGTGTGCTCATTTCAATATTTTCAGTCATCAAGGTAAAATTTTTGGAATGCATTTTATTGTATACCTATCATTTCTAGTATAGCAACTTAATTTCAGACAAGCAGACCACTGTCTATAACACTGATTTGGAGAGTCTTTTTGATTCTGGAGACCTAGGCTCAAATTGTGCTTACGTGCATGGTTAACATGAGCCTTGTTCTGAAGCAGTGCTAAAGCATATTGCTCAGCAGGTTATTTTTGTGACACTCACCATTCCTAAATTCAGTTCATACTTAAGTGCTTCTCTGGATCAGGTAAAAATTTTACTAAATTTTTAATCTTTGACCGATAAGATTGAATTACTGGTAAGGTCAGTAGGAAGAACTTAATGATTTTTAATTCCAAAGTCTGTAGATTTCAAATGACTAAACAAATAGAAATGACTGTTCTCTTAGAAGGTCTGTAACACATGTGCAGTGGTACTTCATGTACTGCAAAGCAAAACTTTTTACCAAATGTGAAATCTAGTCTCTCTAATGTCGAGAGAGATATAAAAATAAATAGGACAAGGAATGTAAGCCTGTGTTTTATTTCCAAGTAATAACTCCTATGAGTTATTTCTTTCTCTGCTCCTGCTTGGAACAGAAAAATGTTTTTGACACATATAATACACTTATTTGAAGGAATCACCAACACGCCCAGTGGGGTAGTGGAGGTACACTAATGCCACTCTGTAATCTAACTCGTGATTTTTGATCCATGGGTGCCCGTTTTAAAAGTGGTTTTGATATTACTCTCCTACTTATTTGTCCACAGCACACATCCCTGGAAGAAATAGGAGAGCAGAGATCTTACAGGGAATGACTGAACTCCCTGGCAGAGCTGGTAAAGGAATGTGGCACATTACCTTACAGGACTTTGACCAGAGCTAGTACAATCAGTCCCTCACTATCATGGAAGGACACCTGCCCTTATCCTAATTGACAAAAGGAAATAAGTGATCTGTCGAAAAAGAAATAAAACTTGCTCACTCGGGAACATCCTCTAATAATGCTAGAATGAAAAAAAAACCCAACTTCCAGCCAGAAACTCAGAGCAGGAAAATAAATTGCAGCCTGTTTGATCCAAAACTCCATGCTCCTGACTTAAAATTTCTTAGAAGATAGGTGGCTTTTGTTGCATCCCTTGAAGGCTAATGAAAAGGCTTGTTCAGAGAAGGAGGCAAGTTTTTTGAGTTAAGGAGCCCCTTTTACAATATGAGTTGCTGGCAGCTTTCTCCTTATATATAACAGTTAAATTTCACAATTTTGGATTGGTTTTATTATGCTTTTAAATTGCTTGGAGGATTGGGTTAGAGAACAGTTAGGCAAAGTTGACATCTGCAAGTCCATGAGCCCTGATGGGTGCATCCACAAGTGCTGAAAGAGCTGGTGGACACCACAGCGAGGCCACTGACAATCATCTTTGAAAGTCCATGGTGATCAGGAGAGGTGCTTGAGGACTGGAAGAAAGCAAATGTCACCCTAGTCTTCAAAAAGAGCAAGAAGGAGGGCACAGGGAACTCACCAGTGACAACCTCTTCTCCATCCCTGGTGAGAGGAGAGGTGAGGTGATGGAGCACCTCATTCAGGAGGCCATGTCCATCCACATGGAAGACAAGAAGGTGAACAGGAGTAGTCAGGTAAATCATGCTTGACCAATCTGATTGCCTTCTATGAAGAGACATCTACCTGGATGGATGAGGGGAGAACAGTGGATATTGTCTATCTTCAGCAGATTTTCGATACTGTCTCACAACATCCTCACGAGCAAACTCAGGAAGTGTGGACTGGAGGGTCATAATCAGTGGCACAGGGTCTAGGTGGGTGCTGTAACAAGTGGTGTCTTGCAAGATTCAATAGTGGACCTACTATTGTTTAACCTATTCATCAGTGACTTGGATGGAGGGGTAGGTGCTTCCTCAGCAAGTTCACTGATGACACAAAGCTGGGAGGAGTTGCTGATGCCCCAGAGGGCTGTGCAGCCCTTCAGAAGAACCTTGACAGCTTGGAGAATTGGGCAGAGCAGAACTGTCTGAAGTCCAGCAAAGGCAAATGCAGGGTCTTGCACCTGGAGGAGAATAACCCCATGTACCAGTACAGGGTGGGGACTGACCTGCTGGAAAGCAGCTCTGTGGAGAAGGACCTGGAGGTCTTGGTGGACAACCAGCTGTCCATAAGTCAGCAGTGTGCCCTTGTGGCCAAGAGGGACAATGGTATCCTGGGCTGCATTAGGAAGAGCATTGCCAGCAGATCAAGGGAGGTGATCCTGCCCTTCTACTCAGCCCTGGTGAGGCCCCATCTGGAGTGCTGTGTCCAGTTCTGGGTTCCTCAGTACAGGAGAGACATGGAAACGGGTGCAGCAGAGGACAACAAAGGTGATTAGGGACTGGAGTATTTCTCTTATGAGGAAAGGCTGAGGGAGCTGGGCCTATTCAACCTCTGGAAGAGACAACTGACATAGGACCTCATCAGTGTCTATAAGTATCTGAAGAGAGGGGGTCCAGACGATGGAACCGGGCTCTTCTTGGTTGTGCCAAGCAACAGGACAAGAGGCAATGGGCAGAAACTGAGGCACAGGAAGTTCCACCTGAATGTGTGGAAGAAGTTTACTGTGAGGGTGACTGAGCACTGGAATATATTGTCCAGAAAGGTTGTGGAGTCTCCTTCACTGGACATATTTAAGAACCAGCAGGATGCAATCCTGTGCCATGTGGTCCCAAATGACCCTGTTGAGCAGGGAAGATTGGACCAGACGACCCACTGTTGGTCCCTCCCAACCTTACCCATTCTGTGTTTCTGTGATTCTGTTATAGCATTTTATTTTTACCTGTTTTACCATTCTTCACTTTCAACAATCGGTTGATTGCAGCACATCTGAAGCCTCTTTAAAACAGAATGTTTCACATACTTCTCAGCTTTATCCCAAATCAGATTGCTTGATGGAGGAAGCGTGAGCATTGCCCTTGGACTACAGAATTTCAGGCTTCTGGCATCTGGCTTCACAGAGGAAAGCTGCCTCTGTTCTCATTTTGTCCTCTGTGATTCTCTGTGTTACTGGCAGTGTGATCTGTACACTCCTTTTGCCAAATGCCTAGGGAAGAATACTTAAAAAAAAGGGAACAAATTTTCTATTTGCATTTACTGTCTTATTCAAGCCTCAGTGTAAATCTTAGATTCATATTGCCATGTGTCACATAATCACAATCTCTACAATGCTTAGTACTGGGCAGTGTCCTCAAGGAGCAGCCAAGAGCTAAAGTCAGTGGATGGTGATACACTGATAAAAATGAGTTTCCAGTGTCAAACACGTGTATTGTATTATGGATAGGTATTATCTGCCACCAAAATCGAGAATTCAGTTTGAGGCACACTCAGTGCAGAAACTCAGTACAGTGCCTTAAAAATTTATTCCAGTTTCAGGCAGAACAGTTAGTTGCTTTCTATCAGGATGATATAAACCTATTAAGCAGGTGAAAAAGCTACGTCTGGTGTGGGTGCACTGATTCATGCTGGTGGCACGTGCGGGTTTGAAGATCCCTGTTCTCTGAACCAACCAGTTCTGTGGTGTAGCTCTGTGAGGAGTTCCTGGAGAGGAAGATGAAAATTGCTTTTTGTGTCCCAAATCTAGGCAGCCCCTGTTAGTATTGCCAGGCCTGTGAGATAGCTTATGCTTTGAATGCAACCTGAGGTATGCTTCTCAGTTAAATAATTTCAGAGCATATAAGGATGGAAAGGATCATTGGATTATTTAGAACAAAATGTGTACTTCAGGCCAATTAATTTAAAACTGTACCAATCTTCAGAAACTTGATAAAGACCCAGACTGGAGCATGGTGGTCTTCAGGAGATCAAGTGGCTTGTGCCACAGGAATAGCTAAGACAAAGATGCTTAGACACCTTCATTGTCTCTAATACTTGGATATCATAGATGGATGCTTCATTTTTTTTCACAACAGAGGAGATTGATCCTGTTCCTGTGCTGTGATTCTTGAAATGCTGAGTGTTTAGATCACATATGCCTGTACTGCCACACTTGCTTACACTGAGGAGAAATACTGCAAAAAAAGATGAAGAATTCCTGAGGGTCAGTGGAAGTGTGGACAGTCCAAGTGCTCCTGTCTTTCAGAAAGTCACACAGATTTTTCTCTTCATTCTTTCTTAGTGAACTGGACTACCACGATGCTGCAAGTGTCAATGATAGGTGCCAAAAGATATGTGACCAATGGGACAGCCTGGGAACACTCACTCAGAAAAGGAGAGAGGCACTGGAGGTAAACCACGCAACAACGATCAGCTGAGGCAGGGAGGGGGAAATGAACTGTTCATTTCAGATCTGGAAATGGTGCCATTGAGCATCCACTTTGGAATCCAGACCCTTTCCTCAGATCTTCATTTCATTTTGGTGTGATTGCATTTGCAAACAGATTGCATTACTCAGAGCAGACTTGACAGTACTCAGCTGCCAGGGACAGTTCTAAAGCAGCAACAAGTGGCATGTGGTTTGTAGCACCACTCTGTGGGAATCCGATGTCCAGCAGGGCTAACAAAAGCCACTGGTTACGTGCCAGTCTGAGTACTTGTAGTCTTGCATATTTATCTGGCCAGCAGTGGGTTAATTTTTTAGTAGTGAGTATTCTAAAGCACTGAGTTACTTTCCAAAACCTTGTTTCTTAGGAAAAGAGGAAGTCATGCATCATGCACATGTATTGCTAAGGTGGAAAACGTGTGTAACTCTTCTTTTTTGTACTTACAAGAAATTACTAAATTTACTAAATCAAGAAGAGCAGATTTTAATTCATTTGCAGATAGATCCCAATAACAAAAATACTTAAAATAAAAATAGTTATACTGCAAAGGCATATGTTCACCCCTTTTAATGTTTTAGATATGAGAGTATCTTTACTGCAATTAGTCCTGTTGCCTTGAGTGGAAGTCCTCAAAGCAGGTGGTGAAATCAGTCAATGCAATCAAATGCTTTTGAAAAGACGAGGCATGACTTTGTGCATGGGTGAGTATGTGTGTTGTGTGGAGCTAGATTTTGCCTAGTAACAGGAATGTACTTTTCCCAATCTGTACAGAGGACAGAGAAATTGCTTGAAACAATTGATCAGCTTCACCTGGAGTTTGCCAAAAGAGCTGCTCCTTTCAACAACTGGATGGAAGGTGCTATGGAAGACCTACAGGATATGTTTATTGTTCATAGCATAGAGGAAATTCAGGTAAATGGTTGTCGTGGGTTTTTTTGCTTAAAGTCGTAGGGAAAACAAGGAAGGAAGATTTTCCTTCTGGGAGAGTAGAACACTTGTATGAAAAAAATCCCACATCTGTCTTGACATTTTCTTTGTGATAGGTCATGTATTCTCTATTATAAGTAGGGGTTTTTGTTGGTATAAAAGCATATTCCAGAGGTCATGGAAGAAGTGATGGTCCTGATAAAAGTCAGTGAGGGCTGTTTCATGAATGTATCTAAATGTATTACTTCCTGTATCCACAGATATATTTAGTCAGGTATTTGAGAGGCTGAAAGAGCTGTGCTTATTTACAGCAGATCTTCCAGATGTTGGAAGAAATGTTAAAGTTTTCATGCTTTCCCTCTCTGTTTCTGATTTTAGAGTTTAATCTCTGCACACGATCAATTTAAAGCGACCTTGCCAGAGGCAGATGGTGAAAGACAGGCCATACTGTCGATCCAGAATGAAGTTGAAAAAGTTATTCAGAGTTACAGCATGAGAATAAGTGCAACCAATCCTTACAGCACTGTTACTGTTGACGAGATTCGCAGCAAGTGGGAAAAGGTAATGTGTGCTAAATACATAAAGGACGTTGTAACACAGTGTTCTAGTTTAGGAATACTGAGAATATTCAGAGAACTTTAAAATAAATCTCTAAATTATTTGAAATCATCAGCTACCAGAATGAACTTTCTACAGTACCTTATGCTCTCCCTTATGTTTGCCAGGCTCACTTCACAATATCCCTTGCTCCTGTCACTCAATATTACCTATGTCCTCTTTGGCTTTTGGCAGGGCAAGAGAAGCATGTGTTGGGGCTAATGCAGAGCTGGTGACTGGCCAGTGGGTGCTGTTAAAACAACAGAAAATGATCGTATTCTTTCTCTTAGTATAAACAGTAGTTTGTGTGTCCCTTCTACCCAGATGCTGCTTTTCACAAATATTGTATAAAATTAGCATTTTTTTGACCATTAGTGTTCTGTTCAATTAGACTGAAATTGGCATTTGCAATTGAAAATTACTGGAGAGGGATTAAAGAGAAGCTTGTAGAGCAATCACACAAACTTTATTTAATTAGGGACCAAGACAGATAATATGCTGAAGGTAAATTATTGAGTAGAGTGTAGAATTACATAAACTTACATAGACAAGAACACACCCTCAGTGGGTTATAAAAACCAAGCAGTAAGGACTAAGGTCAGAATCTCCCTGGGCAACTCAGAGGAGTAAGCCAAGCAAAAGCATTTGCAATGAATTAGAAACCCTCACATACATATGATGGACAAAACATATCTCATGTTATTCTGTCATAATGCCTGTGCTCAAATGAAATGTCTTGCACTGGCTGTTCTTAGAACAATTGAAAAATCAGCCATATTTAAAAAAACCCAAACCCCAAACCCCAAAGTAACTGCTCTAACAGCAGTTCAAGTGAAATAATTGTCTTGAACTTGAACTCAGCTAGAGGTGAGAATTTCTTCTCTCTCCATGTCAGTCTTTCTGGTCAGATACCTAAGACCATGTTATCTATTTCTTATGTTAGCAAAGAATTTGTAGAGAAAATAGTGATCATGATTCTGGCTTGTTCTTCTGATACTGACCTTCCAATCAATAACAAAAATTAGTCACTGCAGATTTATTTGTTCCATTTATTTTTAAACTACTCACATTGAGTACTTTGCCACTGTAACAGGTGAAGCAGCTGGTGCCTCAGAGGGATCAATCCTTGCAGGAGGAATTGGCCCGCCAGCACGCCAACGAGCGCCTGCGTCGCCAGTTTGCTGCTCAGGCCAACGTCATTGGGCCATGGATCCAGACCAAGATGGAGGTGAGTGTCAGACCCTCACGCACAGGCTGATGAACGAAGTGGCTTACAGTTTTTTATCTCTACTTTATATACAGGGCAACAGCAAAGTCCGTGATAGTTTACCAGGTGTTTGATCCTGAACAATTTAGCACCTGTTAAGATGATTTTTTAAAAATGTGGAAGACTGTACAAGTGGTACCTTCATGGTGAGCATGAGATTCGGCTTTGAAAAACCAATCACTAAATAATTACTGTTTAGCTGCTGCTTTTTGTAGAAAAGGTACCAGGATCACTGGGGTCTCAATATTAATTCCAGATATAAATGTGCCACATTTCTATTGAAATGTGTTTTCTATGCTAAAATTTTTCATCTCCACTGTATGAAAATTTTATTACTATTGCTTCTTAGTATGAAAATACAATGTATTTATGTTAAAGTTGGTCAAATCAGCAAATCTGAACCTTAAATTTTGCATGACTTGGGGGTATGTTTGTTTTTTCTGACAGGAAATTGCCCGCAGTTCTATTGAAATGACAGGGCCTTTGGAGGACCAGATGAATCAGCTGAAGCAATATGAGCATAATATCATTAATTATAAACACAACATTGACAAACTGGAAGGAGATCATCAGCTTATACAAGAAGCCTTGGTGTTTGACAACAAGCACACCAACTATACTATGGAGGTAGCCATTTCCAAACTCCCTTTTGTACTTGTTAGTTTATTCTGCCCTCTTCTGCTGTGTAACCACTTTTCCTGATCTGAAGATACTGTCACAAATTATGGAATCTGGCAGGTTTTCTGATAATCTCGTAAGACTTGTTTTATTTTTATTTATTTTCACTTTTAGTGAAGAAGTACGCATTTAGAAACCAGTTCTGTATTTTTCTGAAGGCCATTTTTATTTTTAATGATCCTTGGTCATAATACAGAGTTAGTGGTATGGAAAAGGTATCACATAAATGCTTAGAGCTGACTCTTTTCTTATTGTACTTTTTATGCTCTTAGAAGAATATATTTGATTTTGTAATAAATCAGTATTTTCTCTCTCATAGCACATCCGTGTTGGATGGGAGCTCCTACTTACCACCATTGCTCGAACTATCAACGAGGTTGAGACTCAGATCCTCACAAGAGATGCCAAGGGTATCACTCAGGAACAAATGAATGACTTCAGAGCATCCTTCAATCATTTTGACAGGGTACAGTACTCCCGCTTTTTCTCAACTAGCAATATTTATTCTTCCTGAAAGTGAGTTTCTTTCCATTCCAAATGTAAGCCTTTTTAAAAAACTGCAAATGCAGTAGTAATGGGTTCTTTTCAAAAGAGAAAAAAAGATCAGTTAAGAAAGAATTTATAGTCTTACAAAATCATAGAATGGTTTGGGTTGGAAGGAACCTTAAAGATCATCTAGTTCCACCCCCACCATGGGCTGCCACTCACTAGATCAGGTTTCTCAGGGACCCACACAACCCAATAGCATTGTACAGATAAATTAAAGTTTAATTTTTACTTTTAAAATGTAATGCAGAATTATATTTCTGCTAATATGGTTTAGTATTTGTTCAAATAACAACTGGAACTGAATAAATCTGTGTTATTTTTTGGAAAATAACATGCCCCTTTATTTTAAGACAGTACAGCGTGTTCTATGTACTCGCTGTTTGCTTTCATCTCATTAAATTTAGCTGTAATCTGGATGACAGGGGTTTTTTTCCTTTGAAATATAACTTGCCTCCCTAGAAATATATTTGTAGAAAACACTTGAGGCACTGATAGCTGTCCAGGAATATCCTTTATTTTTCTGGCTGCATGTGGGAAATAAGAGGCTGTTATTTTTTTTCAGTTATGTAAATATTGGTGAATAAAAAATTAGGAAGGAAAACACTACTGTGAAGAAACTTAACTCACTTCAATGAGCTATTCAGTATCATGAAGAGTTAAGAAAAGAACTACTAATAGACACAATAGAAAAATACATGCAGATAGGGATCTGACATTGTCAGCTGGAGAACAATCTGTATGTGAGTCAGCTCTGATGGCTCTGTGCTTACAGGAACCTGCCTTCAAAAGCAAGTTCACAGTTCAGGTACTTAAAAAAGGTTACCATAATGCAGCACCAGGCAGTTGTCTTTTTACCAGTACAGATTGTTGTACTTAGCAGTCTGTTCATAACTCTTGACTTACATTCTGTTATCACATGAATCAGCTTCTTTGAATCATTTCAGGCTATACCAAAATGCCACTTTCTTTTCAATGACATCCTATTTTGTCCAGCTCTACTCAAACCCGTTACCCATACCTGCACTTGCATTTGGTATCCATTGGATGCTGACAAGTCATAGTTTGCTAAATATTCTTTAGAATACCCTGAACTGTTTAGAAAGAAGAACAGAATTGCCAAACCTCTGCTTTCTGAAGGACCACACAAGCACAGGGAAATTTAGCTACACAGGAACCAGGAACAGTTGTTATAGAAAAATCTTAATGTGATCCTAGTGCAGCATAATTCTTTTTTGTATTTCCTGAGAAAGCAAAAGATAACATCACAGAAACAGAGATAAATTTCCTGGGGTGGAAAGAGGTAGCATACTAAATGGCTTTCCCAATGCACTAGAGCAGATAACTGAGCAATTAGAGCTGTCAGAAGTAGACAGAGTACCAGGCCTGGATAAATCACATGCCAGTATTTGAAAGACCTCATTAAGGGAAACCAGGGACTTTGCAAAGAGATTTGACAGCTCCCTGAAAATAAGGAAGCAAGGTGACTGAATCCTGGTATATTTTACACTGGATGGCCATTTCTAGGGTCCCTGTACCCTGGTAGTTCATACATGAGTTCTCTCCCCTGCTTGCACTGAGGAGGTTCAGTGGTTGAGGAGATACTATGATCATCTCTTGGTGCCTCAGAATGTCTTGAAGGGGAAAGCTAAATCCTACACCGACCAGCCCCATTGTTACGGACTTGCAGATACAGTAAGACTCTGAGATACCAAAAGATACAACAGAGCAATGTCTTAGGAAAGGTTGTATGACTTGGAAGAGGGTGGTTATGTCACACAGCTGCTGGCACACTGAAGCTGGGCTATGACAATAAAGTGTAACACAAAATTGCTTCCCAGTGCCTAGATTCTGACTTATCCCTGGCTGTTTTCTTTCCTTTGGCTATAATGAGGCTTATAATGGCTTCAGGCTGTGCTCCTTCTGCCCTGGCTTCGGTTGCAGGAAGCCTGAATGGCCGGGTTGGAGGTGTAAGGAGACAGATGACTGATCTGTCATTTATCCTCATTTGTTTCTATTGCCTCAACAACCTGGGCCTGGACTGCAAGTTTAGCTGTAGATCTTGCCTTCCCCCATAACAGACATAATCCAATGGCCTTCAAAGAACTGACTGGAAGGATTGTGTAAGAGAAGGACCATTTTGCAAATTCCCTCTTTAGTCTGCTCCTCCCCTCAGCATCAGACATGGGAAAGTGGTTTAGGAGGACTTTTGACTTCATATTCTCTGTAGCATAATGCAAGTTAAAGAAAGGAAGAAGGTAAGATCTAAAACCACTCAGCCACCAAACCAGGCTTTCTGCAGGGGACAGAGAGTAGAAACACTGATAAAAGAGAAGCTTATACAGATTAAATTACACTGTTACTTAATGGACAGATGTAACTCAATCTAGACAGGCCAGAAGGAGACACTGAACAAACATGTTTGAGAAAGGCAGGCTTGTTTTTTATTTTTCTATCTCTCCTATGTCCTTGCACACATGAGTATTTAGTGTTGGTGAATAAAGGAAACTCAGAGTGCTTTAGAGTTACGTCAGTGTACACAAAATAACAAAGACTTTAAACTTGGACTTTAAAGAAGGCAGTAATGGATTCTTTTATGGTCTTGCTTTCCTTAAACAGAAATGAACATTAAACCGGATTATCTGAATGCAAGTACAGACATGAAAAATACTGTCTGCTCCATGTCAGATGGAATTAAGAGTATATGTAAAAATTTTGTTGCACTTAGCAGCATTTCTGAATGCCTGATAGAGTTTAAAAAATACACTGCTGTCCACAATGATGAATAGCCAGAGAGGATCCCAAAAATTAATACTGTCACTGACAAGGAGGCTTTAAATACATAAGCACAACAGAATCATTTATGCATGCTATAGCTCTCACTTCTGTGGCATTTCTCCAATTTAAGACATTTCTTAATGTCTGACTCTCAGTCTGTGTTGAGCATGTCAGCAAAGTACTAATATGCAGAGTAGCTCCTTTTCCAATTTTAAAGAATGTTTTTTGGTATACATAAATCTAACAATGTTTTGTAGAGTGCTTTTAAAAACAACTTCCTTTGCTTATAAATCTGAGGAAGGAACCCCCATCTTCCTCTTCAGGAAGAATATATTAAAGAAGTAAAAATCTTACAGCTCATAAACCATTACATGGCTTAATTCTGGAGTTGTTAATCCTTTGAAAGGGAGCTAGATAATTGGTTGAATAGTTTTAAACGGCTTCTACATCTTAAATATTTTAAAGAAAGCTATTCAGCATTTTACAACCTCTTTTTTTTTGGGGGGGGGGGGGTGGGCACATGTCCCTGATTCTCAAACTGCCATGAGTAAGTGGGCACCATGCATGTAAGAATTACAAGGCTAGGAAGAGTTGTGTCTCTTTCAGTGCATCCACCAGCAGAGACACACTGGCACAGAAAGCTTTACCCTTGTAAAGGCAAGTGGTAAATATTCTCTGTCCCTTGGGTCAAGGGGGCAGCCCCCTTGTGTTTCCAACAGGCAGGTACGCATGAGGGTACCCCGGGGTTATTCCTGAGGAGGATGCTGCTTTCCCACTACTCCTTGCTGCAGGCTGTGCCTGAGGGTACAGTTTGGTTGTAGGTATAAATATAAATGTTTAGCAATGCTGCTATATTGCCTTCCTTACTGTGACTGCATAGAGCAAAAAAAAAGAGAAAGTGGGACACAATGTCTGAATCACAGAAGCAGTTTAGAAGTGTTCAAAATGGTGCATAGCTGAATAATGGTATGCAGCCAAATTGGGACACCACACAGATATGTCACTCGCTGGTTTTGAAGTCTTTTTATGCAGGGATTCCTTTTTCAGATTGAGTATATTTAGTAAATTCTAAATACGATTGCGAAGTATGTGATAAAATATCTGCAGCTGCTCTTCCTGCAATATCTTAATGTCTACTAACATATACTACTATTGATTTTTGTGCAAACTACTGATTTCAAGTAGGAGGTGTGCATGATGAACAATAGCATCATACCTCCCTATATTTTACTAACAGAAAAACAACAGCTCCCTATTAAAGAAACCACATGTTCAGGCTTATGCAGGGCAATTAGTATTCAGGAAAACGAAGGACATATTTAAGAATGGATTAGTTTGACTCAGAAGCTCACTTGTTTTATAAGGCCAAATATAAATCACAAGGAGGAGGGAAAAGATTTCTGGGGGCTAATAATGAAACAAGGGGAGTTGTCAGTGTTTTCCTTTGTACCGGCAGGAAAAGATGAACAAGGCAAAGTTATTTATATGCTTTAAAAATTTAATTTCAGTGCCTAATGCTGGTCTGCAAACAATAACCATAAATACCATGAACAATTTCCAAATGAGAAAGCCTTTGCATGGGCTTGATTTGTGCCTTAATTACAAAACACCATTGCATCCCTTGAAATTCTGATATACTGCTAAGGCAAAGATGCCTTTTTTAGGCCACATATGATGGAGATTAGAAAACTTCACTACAAGAATGTGAAAACCTGCTATAGCACTTGGCACAACTACCTGGACTGTCACTAGGGAGTCCCACTTAACGAGATGACACCTCTGAGCTCCAGCACAACCACTGCACTTCTCTCCTAAAGAAAATGGTTTCTTGGTAGATGTGCCATCCTCTCACTCCCATCTGCCCTTCGCTGCTTCTTGCACTACTCTGGCTGCCACGTGTGCCTGGTGAGGGAGCTCATGCACACACTGACCACCCACCCCTGGTGGAGGCCAGTAGCTAACAGTCCTCTAGCGACAACTGCTAGAGGAGATGGAGGACATGGTCTGGCTCTTAGCTCCCATTTTTATATCACCTTGTTTGCAATCACACAGTAGTATCTTCAGCTTAAGAAATAAGGTAAATTAGAAATAGCTTCACCTGCCATAGCCTGCCTCCAGGATGGTTTTTGACAGTTTTAAGCCAGCCTAGATTAATATTTTCAGAATGATAAAATAAGATATTTTGAATGCTTTATAGCAGGAATCATCCTATAAAATGGAAATATTAAAGGATAAAAACTTTAGTGTGATTACGGCTTTTAACTAAATGCTGCTCCAGATTTGTACCTTTTGCTTTTTTTCTCTTCATTGACTTCCCACTGCTATTTTTCATCTTCCCTTTATAGATCTGGTGGATGTTGACGCAGAGGGAGTCAATAGCAGCATGATATTTCAAAAATGCATGGTATTATTAACTCACTAAAGCACCACTTCATCCTATTAGTATATTAAATAAGCCCAGTGCATTTCTTTAAACTCCTGTAATTTTATTAATGCGTATCTCTAAAGAAAATTTTTAAAAATAAATTATTCATCTAGCAGGCAAATATGTAGCAGACAGAAAAACTTGAATCTTTTTCAAAATGTCTGTAAAATCAATAGGGGTAATAATTTTTCATCTTAGAACATATCTTTAATTGTATTTATATTAACTCAGTTTAAGGTACCCCTCTGATAGGACATATTGTGTATGGACAGGAAGAAAAAGACAAGCCAGTCTGTTCTTAAGAAGTTAGTGTGAATTTCTCAGCCTGCAAAATAGAAAAAAAAAATTGATTCAAAACAGTGTTCCAGTTTGATGGGGTGTTACTAGAAGCCATTCAACTTGGAATTCAATGGGGCTTTTTAAAAGTAATTTTTTAAAGCAAAACTTGAATGTATAGATTATATTAAAAAAGACAGATAACTGAAAATAAGTTGTCAATTATAAATTTATTTTGTACTTCCCTCTTGAGATACACATACTATGCTACAGAATATTATCAGATCAAGAATGAAGTTACAATAATTGAGTGGGAGAATATGTTTTTCCCAGGTTCAGTGATATTTTTATTGCATCTCACAAACAGTGCATGACAATTAAAAGGAAGAAAGCAAATGGCAGTTCAATAGAATGGAAACTGCCTTATCAGCAAAAATGGTTAAAAAACCCCAAACCCTGTGGAGGAAGCAGAGTTTTAACTCTTTAGCTGAAGTGAGGACCCTCTTCCACCATGAAAAAACCAAAAGCATCAAACTGCAAAAACTGTACACTTTTTAGGTAATTCACTGCAATATGCTGACATACATTTCCATGAAATTCTGTAAAAATGCAATTATTAATATGAGAGTAGAATGTTCTTTACTAAACGACTAACCTGATCTGTGACTTTTCTTTCTTTCCTTTCACCTTCCCAAATGCATGACCCGTGATGGGATGCTAGGACGAGTCTCACAATCTACAGTCTGATGAATTTAAAGCCTGCCTCATCAGTCTAGGACAGGTTGGAAATGACCTGCAGGTAGAGGAAACTGATCTCATTCTGTTTTCAGACAGATCAATATAATAATAGCCAAAGAGATTGTGTGTTTAAACTCCAGTCTACTGGTCATAATGCTTTAGAAAGATCCTGCCTTTGGGAAGAGAACTGTATTAGATGGACTGTCAGCTTCACTTGGAGCTATACTTTTCTATGTGGTTTTTATGCAGTTTGTTTCTTTTACTTGGTTTGAGATGTTTTATTTGGACCCTACTAGATACCTAGGGGAGCTCCTATGCTTCTTGCACTCGGACTTTGGCCAATTTTCCTTTCCTTATACTCAATACAAGTTCTCCTATGCTCTCTCCAGCTTTAGGGTGACACAATTCTCTCCAAACCGTTGCATTATATCACAGCACAGAGGAAATATTTACCTTCTTACCATCATGCTATTTAATGTTTACTCAGCTTTGAGTCCAGAATGTCACAGATATGTTACTGCCTGGAAAATAAGCAACTTCGTTTTATACAGGGTCTTCAACTGACCTCCTTCTAAGTCTTGTAAGTCTTGTCCTTTAAGCCAGTATGCAGGTCTCGACAGCCTGCAGTCAGAAGGATAATCCCTGTACTTATTCCCATATGTGAGCAGACAGCTCTCATAATGTACCTACCTTGGCCTTGGAATGAAGTATTTCACTGTTTTCAACTACACTTTCAGCCACTACAGATTTCACGCAGAACCTTTCAAAGACATTTCCTATCAGGGAGACAGCTTGAGCGTCTCCTGAGTTTGACTAGTTTAGTAACAAACTTTTCTCCTTGCCCTTCTCTTTGTCTTCCTTGGTTGTGTTCTCTGTATTCTTGTCCCATTCACCTCCTCTTCTCCCTTATCTCTCCCTTGACCTTTCCGGATGTTACTTTTTGTGGTGAAAATGTCTGTTTCCTGTGTGTAATATGTTAGTTACTTCTTCCTCCTCTAAAACTGATGATGATTCTGGTGACCTGATTGGGCAACATCAATGAATACTGTTCATGCACTGGATCCAATATGCCAATGATCTAAACTCATCATCTCTCTGGAAATTGCCTTGGATTCTTCAAACCTTCCCTTCTATATTCCTTACGTTGTTTTGGTCAATAGAGGAAGAATGGATTGATGGACCATGATGATTTCAGAGCTTGCTTAATTTCAATGGGTTATGATTTGGTATGAGTTTTAAGAAACAGTGTTAACTGATTCTGCTTACAGCTATAATGTTAACCACAGCATCACTAAAGCTTGTTTAAATAGAATACTAATATAATTTACACTAGAGATACTACTTTCTTCTTCATTTTTTCTCTGATTTCAAATGGTTAAAAGCGAAGGTCAAAGTAAAATTAGACACTTGAAATCCATATTCTATGGTCCACTGCATTGCTCTTTGAATTAAGGAAACTTTAAAAGTTGAAATGAACAGTTTTTACATTATTATTTTATTTAAAATTTCTTCTTTTCTATCTGCATGATGAAGAATGAGTTTGATACTGTTTAATTCTCTTAAACTTTGCTTTGACAGTTGCATTTTCTTCGCTTCAATTATTTATTCCAAAAATTTACTCCGAAATTCACCCTTTTAATGGAAAAAACAAAAACATTATCCTTAGTTAAACTGTCCTGTTTGTCCCACTGGCATGAAACTTTCAGAATTGTTCCCTGTCTTAGTTCAGTGGGTCTGCAAGTACACTGCTTCTTGGGCTATTGTTTCACCTCCCTGTGTGGTACCTAAATTACAATGGTTTTAGGATGAGGTGGGAAAATGAAGTGTTAGATTGAAACAAGTTAAACAGGACTTGAAGGTGGGTGGGAGGGAGAGAAGATGGAGACAGTTAATTGAAAGGTATATACTCTGTATTTAGGACAAAGGATCCATTTTTCAAAAGCACAGTCCTTTTTACAAAAGAGGGGGGGGACATTTAAGATCCCAGATTTCATTTACTCTGACGTTGATGTTCCTAAGTTGGGAAAATGCTTTAAAGGGTCAGTAACCAGTGGTTCCGACTGGTTCATGGGAGGCTCGGGCTGTTGGAGATGGATGTTACGGTGACCATTCTTTTTGTTTTGGATTCTGTGAAAGGGTGAAGCTGAGTTTGCCCGAATCATGTCTCTGGTTGATCCCAATGGGCAAGGAACCGTCACTTTCCAGTCCTTCATTGATTTCATGACCAGAGAAACGGCAGACACGGACACGGCTGAGCAAGTGATAGCTTCCTTCAGAATCCTGGCTTCAGATAAGGTCAGTCACTGTGCTGCTGGCTGTAAGGATTTGATAGCTCTCCTAGTCAGCCCTTCCTATACAAGCCTTTTACTAATAGTGAAGCTTTGCTTGAAGTGCGTAAGACTTCAGAGAAAGCATTTGTCTTTTTGTCTTGGTTTAGAACTGAGACTCTTACCTAAAATGGGTGCAGAATACAAGGCTTGGTTTGTGTATCCTCTTATCACAGAGAGCCAACATAAAATTAGATACCTTAGACAAGACTTAGACAGTTGGTCTGTATAATGGATGTGTCATACATTGGGTTATTTCCACACAACTTCCTTGATTAAAGGGGAACTTGTTCTGCCTTTCATGCTGTTGTCTGGATGTTTCAATGCAAGGTTTGGCCCTCTGGAACACAGTCTGGGTCAGTTGCACAAGACTACACCTAATTTTGAGCCATGTTGTGAGCAGAGAGCTCATTCAACAGGGCGATGCAATGTGGTGTACCCCTATCCTAGGAGGAGCCAGAAGGAGGAGGCCCTAGTTACAGGGTCTGTGGAGGAAGCTCCTGAATTTGGCATACTTTCCCCTCCACTGCCAGATCCACTGGTGAGTGGTGTATGAAGATGAAAGGGAGTATAATGGCAATACAAGAGCTTCTGGAAGAGTCAGGGCCATAAAACTGCCAAGAAGCCAATCTTGTGCTGTGGAGAAAGGAGAGATCACAGCACTACAGGTCTATTTGCCCAAGCTGGCTCTATTGATTTTCTCATTCTGGCTGTTTGTATTGATTTTGTGATCTCAGTTAATGTGGATCACATTTTGAATTCCAGACACGTTATCAGTAGCAACTCATGTGGAAGATGGTCTCAGAAAAAAAATGGTTTTCATTACATTGCTATTTTAAGCAATGTCAAGTCTGTTAACAGGGGGTATGCTTCATATCATAAATGCAAACCGTTAAGAACAATAATGCATCTTTCACTACACATATATTAGAACCTTGAACCTAACAGGAACCACTGGTCTGTCCTGTCACTGCAGAAGGGGCAGCAGTGCACTTCTGAGACACTGACTCTGCAGGGATGAGCTGTATCAATAGCAGCCAACCCATGGCTGCACAGTGCTTGGTAGCTATCATGCACAGCCCCATATTCTGAGACTGCATTTTGACCTAATCAGTTTGTTGGTAGAATTGTCCCCTTCAACTCATAATTGGCGTTGGAATTTACCAGGGAAAATATCTGGTCTCAGAAAAATAGGTAGGATATCCAAATTTATTAGTCACAGCTACAGAATATATACATATATTTTCTGTTTTTGAAGAATACGTACTGAATTTGTCAATCCTTTTCCCCCTCCCAGCCTTACATCCTGGCAGATGAGTTGCGTCGAGAGCTGCCTCCTGAGCAGGCTCAGTACTGCATCAAGAGAATGCCTCCGTACACCGGCCCAGGCTCCGTTCCTGGGGCTCTGGATTACACCTCCTTCTCATCAGCACTCTACGGAGAGAGCGACCTCTGATTCTGTAACTGACCGTGTTCATGGTAGACACTAAAATTACCCACCTTATTGCCCAGATTGCTTCTCAAAAGCTTTGACAAGCTGATTTAAAAACAAGTTTTACAAACACAGTAGGGTACTGTCAATGTCCAGTGCTAGTAACTAAAGTAACTGGTGTATATTGAAGTGTGTGCCACGCTAGATAGCTGCCTTGTTGGTTTTAGGTTGTCTGTCTTATACAGTGCTAGAAAATATATTAAAATATATTAAAAAAAAACCTTTGAAAATATCCATTCAGAAAATAGAATGTAAAACCTAAGAACATTGAAACTCACAAAATATTTCTCCATTTTCACAATGTTTCAATGCCATATGCGCTTCTTTTACAATGTTCATAAAACTATGTTAGAAGTCATGCTTTTTTCTTTCGTAGAGCTATATTATTTTCCTCCCATGATTTCTGATTTTGTATGCTTCTACTGGTGGAATTTAATAAAATATTAAAATGCAGTTTTTCAGGGAAGAAATATAACAACCAAGTAAACTACTTAACTACAAAAATGATCCAGAATGCCATACTTTTGTCACAAAGAGTTGTAATATAGGGGGAAAAGCTGATTAAATTGGAGGTTTAGAGTTCTGTAAGCAGTACTTTTCTTTTAGGCCTTTAACTTTTACAGCTGAGGGAGTACAACTTTTATAATCAGAAATAATAAGAAAACTAATTTCATGTGAGCGGCTTTATTTTGAAATCCTCATTCTTGTCTGTGTTGGGCAGTCTTTGTTTTTCAGTATAAGAATGCATTATTATATGTATTAGTGGGCAACATTCATCTCTATCCTGCATATTGAAAACTCCCATCTGAGCAAATGTAGTGTGGTTGTCTTGCAGCTTTAACTGTTCAGTGCTCAAAATTCAGTTTGTCTTGACTTCTACTGTGTCAGAGGCAGTTTTGTCTGCCTTCTGCTCCTGTGTGCTAGTTGTTTACTGTTCTTTTTCCATCTTGAGAAATGACAGAGAAGTAAAAGCAGTAACTTTTTTACTTGAATCCTACCGACACTGACGAAATGCAATGTAATCAAAAAAGCCATTTACCAAGGGTGAAGCGAGCTGTGCAGCCCAGTGCTATTAAAGCAATGATGTGCCTATTAAATAAAGTCTGCTTCTCAAAACCTTATGAGACTCTGTCATTGTCAATTATCCAGTAGTTCCTTCTAAGAACCGGAAACATTTCTGAACATCAAAGGAGTTTTCAGATGCTAACTGTTCAAAGAAGTAGGTTGTGCATTTCAATATGTTGTGTTTACATGAAAAACAGTTGCTGTGTGCTGGAGGGACAAGTATGGTTTCATGAAGAAAGATGGAGCTCCAAATGAGTGGGGGGGTTTCCATTTAGGTCACAAAATGTCCATAGCTTGTTAGTCTCCAAGCTTAGATTGATTTCAATGAGACTTAGGCACTACTGCTTTTGAAGATATTGACCTTAATTTTTTTGTATCTCTCTTCTTCCTCATGTACAAAAAAGAAGATGTTAAGTATGCAATGGTCTTTTCATTGGCCTTTGCTTGGAAATCTGTGAATGGCAAGCATTAAAAATCCGTTTGTGATTTCAATCCTAAAGCAGGCACCCCTGCAGGTAAGGTGCATGGGGTGGGAGCAATTTCAAAACAATCCCAGTTCCTCCTCCACTTTCTATTCAAAAGCCAGCAGAGGACTTACTAGGGCTAGGATCACATCTCCTACAGTGCATGTGCAGCCTTGCACGCAGCCAGAAGCTGCTACTGCCACTGCTGATACTGACATGGGGCAGGACCGTCTGTTTCTGTGATGACAGGGCCTGTACAAACTAAGTCAGGAAGCTCTGCCTTAAAGCAATGCCATTTCCAGGCAAATGATTGCTGGACAGACTGAATCCTAGTAAAATTAACTCTGTATTTCTCTCATTCTCACAGTTTAATGCAACTGGAAGAATAAAACATTGAGCTTCCAAACGTGACACAAAAGCAAAATCTCAGGGCTATAGGCAGAGTTATGCTAGAAATTGGAACAGGATTTATATCTGACACCTCCAACAGCTGTTGTTCTCTACCTGCTGATTTTTATATTGTGGTATTATTCCAATTTTGATAGTATTGAAGGGACCTCTAAACTCTCCCTTTAGCTAAATGTGCTGTTGATCAAAGCATATGAGAGATAATGTTAGCAGCAGCAAGAGACAAAGACTTTGCAAAGTCATTTTTTCAATCCTATGTCAGGTTTCTAATTTCTAAAGTAGAGTGAAAAAAACTAGTATCAGAGAGCTGCAGGGATTAATTATCCACCCATACTTGCCTAAAAATGTCATACTATATTAATGTCTTTCATGTAAAATGAAGAACTATCATAAAGCAATTTCTCCCATTAATATAAGTAAATTGTATTATTTTACCTTATAGAGGGTAAACCTCAAGGTCTTTTAAAATATTCTGTGGTCACATTCTGGGGTTAGTTTTACAGAGAGATTTCCTTTTCCTCTAAGGCTCCATTTTTAGTAGATGGCATTTGTATATTTCTGCAGGATCACTCTTCACACTAGGAATCAATGTAGTGGCATTTTCTGTCTACACAATGCTGGCAGCAAACTACTTTTACCACAAAGAATTCCAGTAACTGAGTCCACGGTAATATGAATGTGCCAATCATACAGGCCAAGTCAAGGCTCAAAAGGTGAAGGGTACAGCATTATTTTGATCATGTGAATGAAGGTTATAGAATAAATCACAATTAAAAAAGGTCAGTGAGGTTTTAAGTTGCTTTAGTGACTGTAATACAGATAATGTCTTCTGTGACTTTACATGGATACAACAGCTATTTGAAAAACTTCCTGCCAAGATAATCTTGATTTTATAGTAGTAATTTTCAGACAGTGATTTTAGAGAGGTGCTGATGCAGGTAGAAATCTGCTGTCAGCTCTGTATTACCCTCATACCTTCTTTCTTTGTACATAGCGTTTCTAGCTCTGCTTTTCTTACTCACTGACCACAAAAGGCTTGGATCAGAACTGCTCCTAGTGGCTTGTATTGTTATCAGAACATCCTGTTGTTCAGTTTCCCAGTTCTTGGAGGAGACCATGGTTCTTTATTCAGGTTTTTCATATTGTCTGTAGAGGTTAGCCCAGACACAATGGTCTCAATGCAGGAGGAAAATAGTTCCTGTTAGCAGCTGGATTTGGAGGGTAAGCAGTTCTCTTTCTCAGCTTAAATAGCTTGCAGTTGAAAGTAATTCTGTAAGGAATTAATTATTTGATTATTGCTAGTATATGAACAGGCCATTAGGAGTGTGTT
Source organism: Dendrocincla fuliginosa (assembly GCA_035047845.1). NCBI lineage: Eukaryota > Metazoa > Chordata > Aves > Passeriformes > Dendrocolaptidae > Dendrocincla > Dendrocincla fuliginosa. The sequence continues at coordinate 45,120,587 of JAWWMO010000121.1, forward strand.
TCCAGCACTGTAATGGCATCAATATTTTTGGTGGGCTTCTGCAAAGAGTTCCAGTAATATTTGAATGAGAAAATAATACCTGTTCTTTACTGTGTCCTTCTTCCCCAAGTTTTACGGTTAACAACCTGTGCACTTATTTGCTTGTGCATCAGTCTATCTTCTGCTTACGTTCAGAGGGTATTTTATTTGAGAAGCCAATTCAGCAGTGTTAAGCCTGCATTATGGATAGTTTTTTGTTAGTGTATTCTGGTGAGATTCTACTTGTTTCAGACAAAATATTTTTATATAGGAAAACTGCCTCTTCTAAGATGGACTTTTTTCATATTAGTCTCTTTTTAAAATATTTAATTCCTTTCTAATTTTAAGACAAGGTGTGGGCTGCCACCACAAAGTCTATCTCCACTTTTTCCATGATCCCATTTATTTATAAATAGAACAGTTCCCATGTCTGGTTACCATGCTGGCTGGGAATACATATCTAGGGTGCTTAGAATGAGAGATTATCCCCTGAGCAGCAGCCTGTATTTACATTACCTTAAAGTGATTGTGTAACTGTGGAATTAGGGACCCAACTACCCACTTTCACTGAAAATCCTTTATTACTCACAACAAAAGAACATTTATGTGCAGGCAACAAACCTTGAGCCAGTATGAGGAGTGCCACTTATTTCCCTCATTAATTAGGAATGATATATGAAACAATAAGCCCAGTCTTTTCCATACATGAGCTTGACTAGGATTTCATATACTAATCTTTAGCAGAAAGTCCTCTGCCAATTTGCTAGGTTTTGGGAAACTCCATTAGCATTTGTAATACTGCTTTGCACCAATTTGATTATCAGCATATTGTTTTAATTACTTGGAAATCAAGTATATTGGATGAATGTCTTGAGAGGATAAAAGTCCTGAGGCTATTTTAACACCCATCCATTCCTCATCTACTTGCACTTGGCTGTTCTGTTTCAAAACCTGGCTGTTTTATTTGGCCCCAACTCATGGAAACTTTCTTCCAGGACACCTGCTAATGCTTCAAGTGAAAAATGCCCTTGAATGCTGTTCTTGGGAGGAATGGTTATCCCATGTGCTCTCCTGAGCTGGAACCTTCCAGGTGCATAAGGGATACTTGTGTCAGAAGCCCAGGTATAGAACAGCTCTCTTGGCTCAAACACTGAAGGTTCTGTTTCAGGTTTTAGCTGGTCTGCTGATAAGACTAAAAGAAAAGAAGTGTTTGCATAAGTTGCCAGGCAGTCTGGCCTTGATTTGAATAGAACTGTCAAGATAGGCACACCAAATTAATAAAATGAAAAAAAAAAAAAAAGGCACCATAGAAAAGCATAGAATGGCCATATCAAACATCTTGTTCAGATTTGTATCCTGGCTCTGACCATTACCAACAGGAGAAATAATGGAAAAATGTAAAAGCAAGCCAGTTTGTGGCTACATGTGCCCAAAAAGTCTCTGAGCTGCCAGTAATTTGTGAATCATGAACTTGTGGAACACTGCACAGTGATGCCAAAAATTTAGTCTGTTTTTCTGGTAAAGTAATATCTCCTCTCAGAGCTCTTTTTGTATCCCTCTCAGTGGGACCTACTGCTATTGGATATGCTTGAAGAAAAGATTTACTGTTCTTTTATCTTTTGCAAACTGTTCCTCAAAGTCCTTTTGGATTCCCTGATTATCTGTTTACAGTTAACCTGCCAGAATTAATAATCTTATTTTCTTCATATGGACATGATGCCAGCTTTCTGAAGGATATTTGCAAAATACATGCAATGCAAGGGAGAGGAAATCCTAGGTCCCGTGAAATAAGCCCCAGTCACAGTTTTAACAAACTCTTCAGCAAACCTATTTAAATGAAAATCAGACACCCGGTAATGTTTGGTGGGTGCCCAGGTGAGCGTGATGAATGTGTATGGCAGACACAGTGCTGTCAGACACTACATCCCTGAGGTCCTATCTACTGCCACTGTCATCAAACCAAAGGCACAGAAGGTAATACTGTGCGACATGCTGAATAACAGCCTTGCTGTTATTTGTGCATCACCTGGGGACAACATTCCATGGCAGCTCTAACTTTTAGCTTTGCTATCTGCTAATGGGAGGTGACAAGGCTTGATTCGCCACAGCAAGCTGGTAAGCACCACTACTGTCCAGCAAGCACTTTTGCCACTCAGAAACAATAACTGTCTCATTATCTGAAGTGACTTGTGGAAGAAGGGGCTGAAATGTCAGTCCTTTGATCTGTAAATAAAAGTGCACAAGTATCGTTACATTCTTTAGCCATTGTATTATATTTATTTTTTTCCCATTTTTCATTTGAATATAGTTGTATATGCACTTGTAAGAAGCTGAAATTATGCTTATGGCAAATAGACAAATGTAAACTTCATATATGTAAAAAGACAACACATTTTTTGACATTTTTCAGTCTTAACAATCAATCATTTTATTCCATAAAAAATGAATAACTGGCTTTTTGATTTTATTTCAGCATGAAAAACTGAAAACATTCATTTATGATCCATACCACTTGACTGCCCTGACACTGCCTCTTCTGGGAGCTTTGGCAGATTTTCTGTAAGACTTATTGTTTCTTCAAGCCAGACCACAAATCCAAATGGCCCAGCTGGCTTTATTTGCAGAGGACAAGCAGAATAGGTATAATGGAATGAATATTCTGCCAAAGTCCTTTTGGAATAGATTCTTATGGGAATACCCTGCTCAGGGTCACTACCCACTTTTATAGTGGTGGCCTTTGGCAGAAGCATTGCTTTTCTGACAGGATTGCCTTTAGCAGTGGCCATTCCTTAGGCTTTTCTGAGGAGGCACCTCCCTTCCTTCCAGTGTCACTGTCTCTTGACAGATTACTTTCCCTCCTAACTCAGTCTTCAACCCCTGTCTGTCATGACCCTTTTCCTGCTTTCAACAACAGTCCTTTTGAGCTTAAATGTTTCCAACTGGAGATGTTGACTTAAATCTAGTTTAATGATCTCAAGGCTCCCTTGAATCAGATTTTAAAGGGAGACACTTTATTTCTGCTTGCTAAGAATGCAGTTGTTCTTCATTTGTACTAAGGCAATAAATGAAGTATTACTCGCTTTGTTTTTATTAAGAATCATTCAGCTTTACCAGCTACTCCAGGAGTGCTTATCAGACCCTTCAATAGACAGGAGTGATAGTATGCCTCTCCAGCCACCAGCTACATTTGTATACCACACAAAAATTTAAGATATAAACCACAGATCATTCTACCAGCACTTTCTGGCATCAAAATCCAGGTGCTTGCAGTGAGTTTAGCTCCACACAGTGAAGAGGAAAAGGAGACTTAAGCCTGATGAATGTACTCCCCAGATAATACCCTCTTCATAACCTTCTGGTGGCTTTGCCAGCTCCCAATGTACCTGCCTTCTCTACATGTAAAAGTGCAAACAGGAGAGAATGGGAGGACAATACACAGTATTTTCATATGCCAGAATATACAGGGAGACTCAGACCTGGTTTCTCTTGCACTCCTCTAATGGTACTTACAAGCTCAAGTCACTAATGTGAGGGACTGTACAGTACAAAAAGACTGCTCCTGATCCAAGAAACAGTTGGGAAATGCATATGGAAAATGCTAACAGGATGTAGAAATGCTAATAGACATTTCTAAGGACTTATCAGCCAATCTTAGATTGCTTAATACATTTTAGGCTTTACAGGTGTTAAGGCCCCTTGTAGCTTGACTTGACAAAAAAAGAGATGCCAAGGGAAAAAAATCAAAGGGAATTATTCTAGACCTACAAAAGAAACATAGGCTACAAAAGAAACTTTTCACTTCCAGGTTGAAAACTTGCCAAAAACTAAGACTTGACTGGTATAAGTAACCAACAGGGTGGGAATATTCAGCCTTTAGAATGATAAAATACACCTTGAGAATATTTTTTTAAATGTAAACATATGTTACTGATAAGGACTCAGCCCTAGAGCAGCATTCCCTGTCAATGTCTCTTTCTCACGCTGTTGCTACTGCCTGCAAATGTAAGAGGCTGCTTCTTCTGCACAACTTAATTTCTGAAGCTTGGGCAAGATTTAGAACCAGCATCACCTCTGAGTATTTCTTCATGCTTGTTCATTTCTTCATTCACACACAAGACTTTCAGCATTAAGTTTCTTTTCTGTCTGATATACCATTATACCACTTGCATATTTATTTCATTTAATATGTTGATTTGAGAACAATTTTCTTTATTCATAGTTACTATTTCCAGCAAAAGCAGTTCTCTTGAAGGGTTCATATTTTTGGAAGTGGTTCCTTAAACTTGTTTCCTAGCTCATGTCTGGGACTTAAATCCTTGCTGCTGTCTCCTTGCTCCTGGCCTCACCATCTTCCTTCTCCCCTCTCGGTTTCTGCTCTTCTGCCTTAGAATAAACTGAATGTATGGGAGGGGACAGCATTGCTCAAACTCCTCTGAAGAACAGAGAGATGGTGACTGCCAATGGAAAGGGTAGGAAAAATGTCACTGCTATGTCTGTGATCATATGCAGTTTCCATAGAGTGTTGAAACCTAGGAGGTTAAACTTTAAAACAAACTCAATGAAAGGTGCAGTTTCAAAGTCCTTTAAAGGAAAGAGAATTGCCTATAAAACATGCTTTTCTAACAGATTGTTGATAACATACAGGATTGTTTGTATGTGTAAATTAAAGAAAGCTAAGAGGGTCTTTCGGGGTATTTTACACAGAAGGATTCCCTATGCTCTTGCAGAAGAACCTTACAAGGTTTGCTGTTCAAGGGATATAACAGAGGCTGCTCACTCCGTGGGACAGAGTCACACCTGACAGCCGGAGGCACTGCTGGAAGCTCTCCAGGGCCACTCACACATCGTATGACCTGCACATGTCCCTCTTCTCTGTCCCGTTGTGCTGTGTCTGCACTACCAGGATGCAGATGGCTGCACTACTTGGCTATGTCTGTACTTTTCATTGTCCACCTTTCCAAGATGGCCAAACCTTCTGCTATCCCCCTTATTAGACACATTTTCATTGGTCTCAAGCTGTGTTGAACACAAACTGATGTGCTTGCCAGGAGGAGTGTAATCCCATTTATAGTGTACAAGCAGCAAAAGTACACCTAGGGCTTGTGGTCTGACAGTCCCCCTCAACTGCTTGTGTCTGTACCTCCAAGCTTGTCTATCTACTGGTATGGCCCTAAGAACACTACCAGACTCCAATTGCTCTCAGCAGCTCCATATCAGATCTCCACCCCTGCACTTCTCACCCATCAGCATTTAGATCAGGCCCTTATTCTCGCTCCTCTCTTGAGTTATCTTGAGTATGTACACATTGCCTAATCTACAATCTTGTGCCTATGGATTGTTTAGTGATCACTGGACTGTGTGCTGAACCTGGCAGCATTGCCTGACCTGCTCTTCTGTTTTGGATAAGGCATGATTGGTTCATTGCCTGTGAGGTTACTGTTCCTGCCTGCCTTGCCATAACCCTCACACCTAGTCTGTCACCAAGGCTTTTCAGATGGCCTTCACTGAGACCTGCAGCTTTGACTGGTTTTTGAGGCACAGTCCGTGGGATGTAGAACTTCATAAATGGCTTGCTCTAGCCCCTCAGCTTGTATATGCCTGGCAACACAAGCGAGAAGCTCTGTCAGCAAGAAAGAGAACAGGAGGTACCTTCAGAAACCTGTTTCTGTAATGACTCCGGACTGATCTAGGGCAGATGTTGTCCTGCCCTGGGTAGGGGCAGTGCAACTCAGACTTCACTCAGCTGCTCTGATGGGGAGAAAACTCAATGTTGAGCAGGTTTTCCTGGGTGCAGACATTTATCTACACATGCCTTGGCCTTTTTTCCTGAGTTCCCATGCTGCCGTGGTGCAGCTGGCACGCCTGCAGTGGTTATCCTCTCTTCTGTGAATTTGACTTGGATGCCTGAAAGGTGCATACTAAAGGTTGCAAAATTTCATAATCATATGAAATAAATATATTTATAGGAACAAACTTGGAACAAATTGAAAGCAGCTGACACAGTTTACCAGCAGTGCAGATAAGCTGCAAGACTGCCCCCAATTGAATTCCCAGTCCTCTCATGCCTGTATTTCAGCACTTTTAGGCATTTATAGACTTTTTCATCAACACAGATACTGTAAAGTGATGCAAAAGGTTACATTCAGTTCACTCTAGTGTGTTTGTTTTCACTGTGATGGAGACTTTGGGCTTTTATTTTAAAGCAGTGAAGTATTTCTCTGAGCTGCACATCTTAAACAGGCTATTTTGGCATTTGGAGTGTGGTTAGAATTATTCTTGAAACATTCAATTGGTTTCTGGTAATGTTTTGACTCTGGAAGAAAAATGTTAATATTACAATTTGACTTAAATGGAACAGGTAATTTGTACTTGGATCACAAAAAAAAAATAAATCATCCTCTAAGTTGTGGGGCTACAGAATTATTAAGAAGAAATAGTAAGTCTTAAGCTTAGAGGAAATTCTGAAAGTAAAATAAAAAACAAGTAGTGTAACTTAGTCATCTGAAGAAAGGGCAAGAATCCAGCTGCAGCAAAACAGCACAAGTGATAAGTAACTGTACAGAACAGTGTCCAAGAGCTGTGCTCTGAAATCAGATTAATCTGTTTTCTCATTCAGACTTCAGCATGGAGTTGTGAATGCTTTGCTTGGATATAATCCTCTAAAATATGACTGTTCTTTAGTAGCATGAATAATCCCACTGTTTTGGTTAAAATAAGGATTACTTATGGGACTAACCCATAAGAACTGCACTCTCAGGAATAAAGACAGATAATATGGGAATGAAAGGCATACGTTTGTAAGTAATATTATGGAGGTATTTGAAACACAACCCCAAAAGCTGAAAGAGTGGGCTAAGCCCCTGTCTTTGATCTGACACACATGTAAGGTGAGTATGCTATTTAAATACATGGGTGTGCAAGTAGAGTAACAACTTGGTGAAACAGATCCTTGGCACTGAAAAAAGAATCAAAATATGAATATGGCTTTGTTTGCTTCAAGCACTACCTGGTTTTAAAAGATCTGTGAGTTTAGCTGTGTGTGTATGAGGAGCTGGGGAAAGCAGTGGTTTGAAAAGACCTTCAAATATACTTGAAACACCAGAACTTGATCTGACTTCAAGATTTTTAGTTTCTTTTGCTAGGGATATTAATTTGGTTTTCATCTTGTTGCAATTAGGAAGAAGTCAGCTTCACTGAACTATCATTTATTACTACCTTCAGAAATACAGATTCTCGCCACGATGATAAACGTTTGTATGAGTGACACCATATCTGCACCTGATGTTTAAATAGGACTCATTTCCAACAGTGCTAAAGTCAAGTTTTTCTTACATGGGAGTGATGGCACCTCTGTGTTCTCCCTTGCTTTACTCCATTGCTCCCACCTCTGAGCTGCTCCTGGTATTGTTCTAAATGCATTAGAGGGAACAGTATTTTGACAGCCTAATTTAGCAAAATAAAAACAATGCTCCATACAACAAAGCAAAAGCACATTTCAAGCTTAAGGGCGCTCTCACTGCAAATCCTTGAAGGTTTTCTGCAGACACACCATGTGTTAGAGCTTCTCAAAGAAACAGCTCAAAAATTTTGGTAACTGCAGGTGTGTGTCAGCCTCAGGATAGGGATATTCTCCAGGACTCTCAGCACTGTGCACTACTGTCAGCATTGAAACTAAACCAAGAAAAGGGACCTGAGATTCTCTAACACGGCAAAACAGATTAAGGCTGAAGTTCTGTGTTGATATTCTTTGCTGGACTGACTGGTTTGATGAATGCTACCTTTAACCACTTATTCCGCTTCCCTAAATCCTCTGGATGTATCTTGCCTTGGTTGTGCTCATTCAGTTGTTTGTACAACTCCAGTTTCTCAATCAGATGAAACAGTCTGGATAGTTGCTGCCTTCTCTTCCTTCTCCTGCTTCTATGTCACCGTTGGAGATCACTCCGGTGCAGATGAACTGGATCAGAGACCTGTTTCAACTGAAAAATTACTCTTAGAGAAGAACTGTGCTCAAGGGCGAGCACCTTCACAAGCAAACGGATGGAAATAGGAGGATGGCACAGGGTGGAATTTGGAACTGACTTTTCACAGCCCTGCACAGTCAAACTGGCTCAATCGGGTTGTGAAACTGCAAAAGAAATGGGATATGTGAAACGATCCTCTTCAAAAACACCTTCAAATTTTCAGCTTTTTTTTTTTCCCCCACTGACCTACTTTGCAGCAGTTACACAAACAACTGCATCAGCACACACAAGGACGTGCTGAGCTGTGGTACAAAGATCTGTTGCCACAAAGCGACTGTGGAGACAGTGAGCTTTTTAACCTGAATTGCTGCCAGGGGAAATTTTCATAGTGTTATGTGGCATGACAAAAAGTCTGGAAGCTGTCCAAAAGTCAAGCCAAGAAATACTAACCCTAAAATCTCATGAGTGGTTCTCAAAATTTGCCCATCTCTGTAATATATGCAAATTATGTTTAAGAGGGATAAAATCAAGAACTGTCTAGGAGTACCTGACTTTTGCTTCTGTTTAGTGTATTCCACTCCCGCTGTTAGGCTTTTAAAGAGTATGTGTTTCCAGACCATCACACCTTACACTGAAATTGCGGGACACGTTTTTGCAGTGGCAGCTCAGGCTGGCCACTGCAGTGGTTTGCTGAGAGGCAAGGTCTGCTCTCCAGGCATGTCTCCTGCATTCAAAACCAGAGCATGGCCTCTGCAGCTGAAGCTGGAATAGTGCCTAGTGGATTTGTGGACTGTGTATATTTCTTCTGAAGATGAACTAGGTATATACATTATTTAAACACGAGGGCAAATTATATATATATATATACTGAAATCACCATTGACCAATGTGACTGTTGATTATAGAAGTTCCTAGATCACACTGGACTCAAGAAGAGTTTGTAACCACTGTTTCTGCATCTCAAAAGAAAATTCAGGAGTAAATACTGATGCTCCAGGAATCTTTTACACTTATGGCTTTAATTAACTTCCCAGGGAGAACACAGAAGTCATTATTAAGTAGCACGCCATCCTGTCCGCTGACAGAGGCCTTTGCTGTGGGGGGAATCCATCCCGGCTCATTCCTGTTCACACAGACCCAGCGGCCCCTGCAGCTTTACCTGCGCCACTTGCTCTGCGTGCTAAAGTTATCGCAACACCCAAGCAACACGGGAAAGCCTGGCCAATAACCCATTTATAACTCATTTTACAGACTTCCTTCTTTTCGTATCTTGATCGCTGAACTAGTTTAAGTGACAGCGGTGTTCCTGTTTATTCCCGGCACTTGGATTACTACACGGAGTGAGCGCAGTGTTTATCCCCTGGGGCTGTTCCGACCCGTGGCAGGCACACACCCCTTCCCTGCAGGCAGGGCGGTGACGGCAGGGCGGGCACCTTATTTCTTTATTTTTAAAGCTGAGCCCTCACGTTAGTAACCTGAAGGGTTCGCGTCACCACAAGCGAAACTCCTCTGCCAAAATAACTTTAGGCACGGCACATTTACACGCTTCCTCCCAGCACCGTACGTGCCTGCAACAGCGGTACATTTATTGTTTGCGCCTGAAGGAATTGTTATTTATTTATTTGTCTGTCTGTCTGACCCCTCGGCCCGCCCGCCCCCTCAGACGCCGGGCAGCGCGCGCTTCCTGCGGGGCGGGGCGGGGCTCGCGCGTCACGGGCGGCGACGTCTCGGCAGCGATGGCGCCCACGGGGCCGCCCGGTAACGG
>JAWWMO010000121.1:45131075-45277866 GCA_035047845.1 Dendrocincla fuliginosa
TCGGGAGGTGATACCCGCACCGCCCTGCCCGGGAAGGGTCGGGAGGTGATACCCGCACCGCCCTGCCCGGGAAGGGTCGGGAGGTGATACCCGCACCGCCCTGCCCGGGAAGGGTCGGGAGGTGATACCCGCACCGCCCTGCCCGGGAAGGGTCGGGAGGTGATACCCGCACCGCCCTGCCCGGGAAGGGTTGGGAAGGCTCGGGGGGTCCCGCCGGGACACCCGCACCGCCCTGCCTAGAAGGGTCGGGAGGGGCCGCCGGGATACCCGCACCACCGACACAGTAAAATAGACTGGAGCTCGGTAGCAGGGACGGGGTGCGCTCCGGGGCTCTGAGCCAAAGTGCGCGGGTTAAACAGGAGTCGTCGGATGGGGAGGATGAGTGAAGTTCCAGCTGCTGGTTGACGTTGTTGGTACCTTACGATGGACAGCTCCGCCAGTGGCAGCTTTCAGTAGTGCTGCTGCCTGCAGACATCCCAAGCACTTTCTTTCTTAATATTTCGGAGGGTGCTCGCTGCCTGTACTTCAGCTCGGGGTCGCATCCCTCGGCTTCTCAAACAGGCCTGCGGTCCTGCTCGGCAGCGACTCCGCACTCAGCTTTTGTGGTCCGAGGCTTTTCCGTGTTCCTCTGGCAGAGATGGTGTAGACCTGCCCTGCCTTGCCTTCTCTGCCGTGGTATTTGGGGTCAAGCTGTAGCTGCCCTGCTGCGGAACCGAGCGGGTTTGGCTGCAGTGGGAAACACGGGAAGGTGTCGCAGCAGCAGCACCTCGAGGAGTGGTGGGGATTGGAGAGCAGCTGAGCGTGGGTGGAAGCAAAACCTGTGTGTGTGCTGGGGGTGTTTGTGGAGCCCCTCCCGGCAGGCACGAGGCAGGAGGTGGTGCATCCATCAGCGATGCCTTCAGGAGTGGGGCCACCGGGGAGCTGAGCGCAGGGCTTCTCTGTAGCCTGCCAGGAGCAGGGCATGCCACAGGGCAAGACTATGCTGGTCAGGAGGAGGGTTTGTTTACCTGTGATCCGTGCCTGTAGTGAATATCTGTTGTGAACAGTTTAATGTCAGAAGATGGACAGCTGTGGTTATAACACAGGGAGCTTTCTAAGCATGGGTTTTGCATGTTTGTGTAGAGATAGTGGACACAACAGAACTAAGAATTCAGTGACTTTTGTGATAGTTGTTTGCCTTGTCAAGCTAACTTTGTAAATACATTGGCTACACAGGTATCTTGTCTATCTGTTATTTAAGACTTGAATGGTTCTTTTGACAGTACCAGCATGGAAAATGATAGCAAGGTACACATAGGTGCCCAAGGTGAAGCAGGAAAATCCAATGCTTCTCCTTTTGGATAGGCTGGGTAACCATAACTTAGCAATAGGGTCCTGCTGCCCACAGGTGCAGAGGACCTGTGTGCCATCTGTTGCTACAGTTCATGAAACTCTCACTGCTGCCAGAGAGCATCCAGTGAAAGAAGATTTAATTATCTCAACAGCAAATAATGCTGAGGTTATAATGAGCTATCTGTGGCAGACTGATAGCAAGAACATCCTTTCTAGCTACTAATATTGTAATTTGTGTGCTGCGCAGTGATTTTTTTGAGTGATGGGAAAACTTGTTCTTGGAGCTGGTGGGGGGCAATACTGGCTTGTTGAACTATGATGTGCAAATGTGGAGTGGCCCTGTTGCTGCTTAAGACAGGAGCTGGTCAGCCTGGGAAATAGCAGGTCCTGGAAGTACCTGTCTGTCCCTGTGGTTCTTCAGTTTGTGTAGATCCTCTATAAAATCTTTGGAAGCAACTTGTAATTCTTTATTCCCTTCCAAGTACTTCTATACCAGACTGTTTTACGCTAAAAATAAATTTGTAATGGAAGTGCATAAATAATAAAAAAACAACACCTTTTGAGAATCATTTCAGGCACCCAAAAATGTGGTTTTGAGTAATTTGCAACCTCTGAAGTCCTGTTTCATGTGGAGAACATGCATTTAGCCCTTAAATTTTGAACATATGTCTGTATGTGTTTGGTTTGGGATAAGGGGATAAGGAACATCATCTTGCAGTATTCCTTGACTGTTGAGTTGCTACATTGTGAAAAATGGAAGGTTACATACAGCTGTGTGAAGTTTGGAATTGTTAGTGAATGACTGTAAAGGTGAACAGCTTTACCAGAGGGACACCTTGTGTGCTGTGCAAATTTACTTGGAAAGATCTACAAGGAGTAAGAGTTCTTGTAGCTCAGATCATTTCTCCATTGCAGATGAGTAATTCCCTTGTTCATGTGATCTCAAGCCAGAGTGCTTTCCTTGAGGAAGTGAAGCAAGGTATTAGAATTTTTTATTCTGTGTTCTGTATCCTGTTGACTTTTAGGCTGGTGCTGCTGGGACAGTTTTGTTCATTTGGTATGGTCTGCTCTTTGGTATGGTTCCAGCCCTAGAACACTCTGTGTTATATTTTAAATTTCACTAGAATGTAAAATCAAGGTAATTGGTCCTGAGTCCAGTTACTTTTAATCAGTTTTTGCCTGAGCAGAGGCAGGATTGGGGTTTGTAAACAAAAGCAACAACAAAAAAAGCCTGACCTGATTTTTCCTGATTTGGGAATTTCTCCAGGCGGTTTTTCATTTATTGTGTAACAAACTCTTGCACCTTGTTTGCTGGAGAGGGGAATTATGTGGGTTGAATGCTGAATTAGGATGATGGTGTGCTTTTTAGCAGACCTTACTCCTACCCTCCTTCCTTCTCGTTCCTTGCTTTTCTTCCAAGGCCAGAGTTCAACACTTCCTAGCGTGGCTTTATGAATCAGTCTTTGATTTCTGGGGTGGTTTTGGATCTGTCTGCAGACTTAGTTTCCAGCTTGAAAATTGTACTATCAGTGTGCCAGAACATGACTTGCAGTGCAGGCTCCTGATGGAAGAAGAGTCAGGTGTTATCCATAGTAAGGACAGTTAAATTGGATTTTGGTGGACTTGGAGCTATGCCATCTGTTTGTAAAACACAGACTCTGGCACTGATGGCAACCTTCATGATTCCTACCCTATTTCCTGCAGCTTTTTGAGGTGCTGGCGAAGAAGCACAGGTTTTGAAAACTTCAGAATAATGCCCTTGCAGTGATGGGGCAGAGATCTGTGCTTCTTGAGCAGAAAACCGTACACCAAAATGGCATGTATTCAGTGAGGCAAGCTGTAGAGAAAGCAAAATGGACTAGGTGAGGTGCAGGAATACAACCAAACGGTAAATCTTTCCTTCTCAGTGTGTATGAGAAGATAGTTAGGAAGCATGCAGGTAAAAGGAATAGAAGCCTATGGAAAGCAGGACTGGTTTTGGGAGGGTTCTGGTAGCCCATCTCAGCTGTCTGGGCTGCAGCTCTCAGAGCCAAGGAGTTGACTTAGAAGGCTCATTAAAGCAACAGCAAGCTCTGTTTTGTGTGTGTGTCTCATTGGGTTGTAGCTCTTGCAAAACACATGAGTTAGTCTCCATGGGAGTCTGCATTGCAGACCTACTTTCAGATACAATTTTTCGTGTCTTGCTTCTAAAAGCCTTTAGCTCAAGGACCAATTTTATTTTCATGAATAATTTGATGGTTTAACGTGAGTAGGTTTAAGCTCTTGTGTAAGAACCTGCTGAGCCTGCCTGTATGGTGTTAAAACTTTCAACTTGAAATGAGGGTGGCTTGCTTTTTGGTATGTTAATCTCCCTTCAAATGCTTCATACTTGTTAAGAGAGCGAATTTTGTTTGGCTTCTCTTCATGCTGAGGCTATATCTGATTTAGAGCTGTTTTCCAGAGTGTTGATATAAATGTAACCTTATAATGCTTTCCTCTTGGCCTCTAGATTCTCTTCATCACATTGTTTTTTAGCAGTCCTGATGTCAAAACAGTAGCTGCATTGCAAGAATGCAGAAGGAAAAAAGTTGAATCAGTTAGCAGTTGCCAGTGATTTTTAAGTACTACTGTGTGTAGTAGTAAGTTGAGTTGTAATGAGACATAAGGATATTTTTGTGCCTCAGAAATCATTCCGTTTTTACAAGGGTTTTGATGATAGTTCATAACTGGAATGTAAAACAGGTCTTTACTTAGAGTAAGCCCAAGCTGAATGAAGGAGGCAGATAGAGTAGCACATCATTCATCAACATGTTTGTGAAACGTAAGTGGGTTCCTGCCCTTGTAGTTTGGGTTTTTGATAAAGAGGTGGTTTGATTATTTTGTAATATGTACAACCTTATCAATGCCTGTAAGTATCTGAAGGGCAAGTGACAAGAGGATGGAGCCAAGCTCTTCTCTGTGGTGCTGAGCAGTAAGACAAGAGGCAACAGGCAGAAACTGATGCACAGAAGTTCCACCTGAATATGAGGAAGAATTTTTTTACTGTGTGGGTGACTGTGCACTGGAACAGATTGTCCAGAGGGGTTGTGAAGTCTCCTTCACTGGAGATATTCAAGAACTGTCTGGATGCAGTCCTGTGCCATGTGCTCTCAGTCAGATGACCCTGCTTGAGCAAGGAGGTTGAACAAGATGACCCACTGTGATCCCTTCCAGCCTTACCCATTCTGTGATTCTTGTATGTGTGTTTTCATTCTGAAATGATTCTGTGTATGTTCTAAAGAGGAAAAATAGAATTATTTTTGTTGTGGTCTTGGGTTTGGGGTTTTTTTTTTGTTTTGTTTTTGTTTGTTTGGGGCTTTTTATGCCTCAGATTATAGTTCTGACTTTTTGCTTAATGTTTGGGATGGGCTTTGTTTGGGATCTTGAAGCTTCATAGTACTGCATCTTTGTTCCTAATGATAGCACTGTAATTTCTACAGTTTACTGTTTCAGTCATGGTTAGGTTTACCCTGTCAAGTATCTTATAATTAGCATGTGATTTACCTGTTTTATTTTCCTCTGTCATTATTGTGGAGGAGAAAAATATCTTGCTGTGTTTGTGCAAAAGAAAGTAGAGCCTGGCCGTTATCTGTTGGCATATCTTGGCATTTGCCAAGTTGTTATTTATTGCTGTAATTGTAAGTGAATTGGGGACTCTGAGAATTGGTTTTGCTTGCTTGGTTTATTTTGCTTTTTCTATCATTACAGTATAGGCAATTAAAGTAGATGTGGTTCTATTTTTGAATGAAGTTTACAACTTTCTTGTTTGCATACCTCTTACAGTCTGGTGTCTGATACCAGAGGGCTGCTCTGCATTGCTGCTCAGGTGTTGCAGTGGTTGAAGTTTATACAGAGTTTGATGTATGCCCTTGAGAACTTCTGATAGTAATTTTTTCTGTGGTTGACTGTGTGCAGGTGATGTACTTAGGTAAAGGACAAATTGAGTAATTTTATTTAGGTAGATACAGCTGTTACCTGACATCAGGTGTTTGGAACTGTGGGTGAAGTAAACCAATTATTGTCTGATTTCAGTAGAGGATTAGTTTCTTTATTCTGTTTCTTGAGTGGGAAGAGCTCAGTTTGCACAAGTGTATAGATAGGGAATTTCAGAACTGTTTAAATGTGGGGTTTCTCTTCTTACAACAGATCCCCAGAAAAGTATAGAAGATGAAATTGAATCCATTCTACAGGAGCGGATAATGGTTTTGGATGGAGGCATGGGGACCATGATCCAGCAACATGCCCTGTCAGAAGAGGATTTCCGAGGGACTGAATTTAAGGATCATTCCAGGCCTTTAAAAGGCAATAATGACCTTCTCAGTATAACTCAACCTGATATAATCTGTGACATACACAAGGTAGGTGGTTCTGATTTCTTTGTCTTGACAAGAGAAGGAGGGAGGATTTGGCCTCTGCACTCCCTTTTTCAATACCACAGGCTACTGGCTCTCCTGCATCTTTTGGGGATAGGGAAGAGAGTGCTAGGTAACCATGCGAGAAAGAGTGAGCAGATTTGACTGTTCTGGTTGTGTGAGCACAGCATTCGTGTCTTGGTTCCTGATGTCACCCAGGCAGTGCTGGTTTTAAATCCCTGTTTGACTTATGTCCCTGATGTATTTCTATTAATTGTAGATTCTGTTTTATTTCATTTATATTTCCTTTTCTTCTCCTCAGCCAGCACTTGAAATGCATCTAAGTAGGACATATGTGAATTCTAGATGCGTTTCTATAATTGTGTATTAGAGAGCTGTTAAATGTGGCAGCCTGAAGCAGGCCTCTCCATAGTTAATGAGTATATGGGCTTCCTAATGAGTATATGCGCTTCCATATTCTTGGTTTTCCCCCGGAATACTAATGTGTGGCCCAGAGGATAAAACAGTCTAAACTGCTGATGATTAGGAATTTGCAAACAGATTTCATTATTTTCCTGTCTTCAATTAGACTTTAAAAAACAACTTCCTAAGTCTTGTATTTATTGAGTTGCAGGTATTGTAGATCTGACTGTAATAATTGGAATGCTTGAATAGCATTGAAGCCATTTGTTATTCAGTGGAAGCCTCACATCTATTCTGGGTTTTTCCAATTATTTATTAACAAGATAAGAGCTGTGTTTCATTGATGAGAGTTGTATCTGGCTTATGTTTGTTAAACTTGGTAGGTAATCTGTATTTTTTAATTTATGTTCTAACTGTAATTCTTTGGATTTTAAGAATGATGAGCTGGAAAGAATCAGTCTTTGACCTATAAAAATTTCAGGAGGAAGTATTTGTAGATTGAGTTCAATCCCTACACTATCAACTGAGTTGTAGTGGTCATGAACCTTGGAATTTATATTAGTTTGGGGTTTTAATGGGATAAGCTGCTTTAACAGCTGAATTTTGCAGATTTAGTGGAGCAGTAGTGATGTGACGAATGTATGTATTAAGTCAAACCAAGTAGCCTGCTGTTACCTCTCCAATAGCCAGTTGCAGGTGCTTTAGGAAGTGTCAAAAAAGACGTGTCCTTTGTGGCCCCCATGCCTGCAGCAACTGTGTTGGCTCAGGTGCTTTCTGAGCAATGGCTGGTGACTTCATATTTTACAGCTAATAACAGTGATATACAGAATATATAGAAATAACACTGGTTATTTCTCCTGAGGATTGGACAGAAGGAATTTGAAATAATAGATGAAAATATTCCTACAAAGTAGCTATCATCCCACTATATATATGGTGGGTAGGTTGTTTTTATTTTTTTTTTTTTTTTTTTAATTAATGACCCAGTGAGTCAGATCTCACAGATACCAGTTACTTGAAAAGTCAATGTTAGCTGTGCCTTGTCTGGTGAAGTCAGATTCAGAGGTAAGAGAGGTGATGCATTTTCAGAGGCATCTTCCTGCTTTGAGCGTATTGTCTTCTATGGGAGTAGAACAGAAAAGTTAAAGAGCTTTTGCTAAAATGGCAGATCTGAACTAACCAAAATCTAGTAAAAAGCTGTACATATTTAACATGTTTAGATGTTTTTCAGAAACTTAATTACTTGGTATATGGTGGACATGTAAGGGCTTGTATACTTTATACTTGTAGTTACTTTCATACATTTTCAGGAGGAGCTGTGAGAAAGCATATTTAATTGCAGAAAAATATGTTTTAAGGCAAATTTAATTATTTTCTACTCTCATTTGTATCAAGACTTTATTTGCACCGTTGAACTTGCTGAGTTCATCTGCTTCATATTGGAAAATCTGAGTGGTTTATGTTTAACGGTTGCATCAGTATTTTTGACTTACTAGCACTTCAGATGTTTTAATTTTCTTGGATATGCAGGGATCTTGTAAGAATGCAATGGGATCAAAAAGTGTTAGGGTGGGAGGAGGGCTACTGACAGAGGTTATAAAAATGCAGGATAGAATCTGCAAAAATATTTTGGTTTGCACTGTTTTCAGTTTACTTTAGTGGGAATTAGACAACCAAAATGGAGCAGAGGGCTTAAATGTTTTGTGAATCTCGGCCATTAGTTAAACTTTAAATACGATTAGCACAAAACCTAGTTCTTCTAAGCTTGTATTCTGTCCTAGTATGCCCTTGTGCTGTACAGCTCCCTTCAGAAGATTTACATTTTCTAATCTTTTCTGTTGTTATTTAACTGGTGCCTTTTCTGAGACTGCCCACAGCAGTCCTTGATTGCTGGTGGGAATTAGACTGTGTCCAAGCATGTCCCTGTGCAAAAATTTAGAATGTGCTCCAGGTGCTGGACTTAGTGGCAGAGGTGACTCTATAAATGTCACTTCTTAATAGAAAAGTGTAGCTGGCACTGAAATTGTCAAAATTGGTTACATGGAATGTTTCTGTTGCTTTGGCCCTGTGCTTTTGAATAAAGCCTTTAGAGTTTGACGTGCCTTGAATTAGGAGATGATTTGTGACTTTTTGTCAACTGGATGAGCTAAAGTAATTGGGTTACTTTCATTCTGTGTCTCGTTTCTGGAGGTCCTGGAGTTTTTTTTCTTTCATGTCTTGCAGGAATACTTGCTGTCAGGTGCTGACATCATTGAAACTAACACTTTCAGCAGCACCCGAGTTGCACAGGCTGACTATGGCCTTGAGCATTTGGTAAGAATGCTGGACTATTTACATATTAAAATATTTAAAAAGGTTTCTTTCTTAGCAGCAGCCAAGATTAGCATAGTCCCAGAATTCACTGATATTGTATTGGCTGCCTGCTGCCTCTTGAGGTATGTAATGGGATTGTAGCTCATTTCTGCTGCTGTGGACAATGGTACATGCTGTGTTTCACACACATAGTGTGCTTCTTGTTGACAAAGGCACGTGCAATAAGAATTAGTCCTAGATTTTGTTTGAGCATTCACAGAATCTCTCAGTTCTGTGAACAGGGGTGTTTTGCTTCAGTCCTTCCAACTTACCAAATACCACAATGGAACTGCTTTTTTCCTAGAAGCACAACTTATGTGTTGTTTGTGTTGTAGAAGTCCTTTCTAGCTTGCATTTGTTGTACCTATTCTTTGTTGCTTTGAGAATCTGAGGAGATATGTGAAAGAAAATACTTGGAAATAGGCTATTTGAATAAAAAGTGAATTGAAAAGTAAGTTAATTTTGTTATCAAAGTCCTGTTGTTCAGCTTCTGTCGACTTCAGCAAGATTTAATTGGTATCTTATAGACTGAAATTTTATGATTAGCAGCTGCAGGCTGGGTGTGCATGGGATGAGACCTGCCATGTAACTCTGTGCCCAGATGTATAGAGCTGTTCATTTTGAAATGCTGTAATAGTGTTTATATATACTTGTGTGACTTGGGGAGCCTTCAGAGTGTACGGAGAGCTACTGAGTGGAAGTGTTGTGTTTCTTTGAGGATTGCTTACACTGTACTCAACTAAAAGTTGCACAGTAATTTTCTGTAATTGTTCCAGGCATATCGGTTAAACAGAGTCTCTGCACAGGTGGCCAGAAAAGCAGCGGACAGTGTAACTGCTCAGACAGGTAAACAGTGTTTATTTTAATTTCTTAGTCATTTATTGTTTTGACTGTTTCCCTACAATCTTTGAAATGTTGCTGACTAGAGGATAGCTTGATGGTTTAGGTTATGGAGAGATAACATGAGACCCTGCATGTCTGCAAGTTAGGCACAGTAGCAGCAATTTCATATCTCTGTTCGTATCACACTGATTTCATCATGTTTGAGGGGTCTTCATGTGTTGCGCAGGATTAGCTGTCCTGTGCCTGCCTCCTTTAGACTGCGGGTGATACATATCTTCAGATGTGTTTCAGAGAAAATAAATGCAGCAAGCACTGTTAAAAGTTCCTTAGGTTTCTATACCCCAAGTCTTTGTACTGCAAAAGTAGGATAGATGATTGTAGATAAACGTGGATTACCAGTTAATGTATGACCAGTATGTCTAGTGGTTTAACTTTATTCAGCAGCCACTGTAATGGTCTTATGTGACTGTCATTTGTAATTTTTCAGTCTCTTACCTTCTAGGCATTATGTGAGGTGGGTTATAGCTCATTTACACTGCTGTAGACAATGCTTTCTTTCAAAGACTAGTAATTTCTGCTTGCATTCTACAATCAAACTGTATTTCAAGCTAATAGTGCTGCTGCTGTCCAGATGAAACACTTTACTGATGGGGATTTGTAGTATGTAATAAGAACGTAACATTTGAAATATGCTTTAAAAAAGTAGGGTTTTTTATGACACATGCCTGAATATTCAAATAAGGTTATCTAGTGAAAAATGCCAGGACAGTTCTGTGCTGTGCATTTAAAGTAATTGAATGTAGTTTCCTGTGTCAGAGACAAATGATTCTTAGAAGAAAAATTCATTGAGTCAATTGCCCTTTTCATAGATGTTCTTCTGTCTGAATGATATGCATGTCTTCGTGCCCTTGGAGGTATTTTATACTGGCTCTCCTTGTAAAGCCGGAGATAAATTGTTTGGTTTCCTGATTTTTTTTCTTTTTTTCTTTTTTTTTTCTCCCTTTTTCCCCACCTTCCTGTGTCTTGGTTTAGGAATTAGGAGGTACGTTGCTGGAGCCATGGGTCCAACAAACAGGACACTCTCTGTGTCACCATCTGTGGAGAGACCAGATTACAGGAACATTAGTAAGTGTTTACAACCATTGAATTATTTAGCTTGGGCAGTGGTCTTGTAAGAGATACCTCCAGAGGAAATTAACATCTGTCCTGTTTTACAGCTTTTGATGAGCTGGTTGAAGCCTATACGGAACAAGCCAAAGGACTTTTGGATGGAGGAGCTGATATCTTGTTAGTGGAAACCATATTTGATACTGCCAATGCAAAGGTGAGACTTCTGGAATAAAAACACCTCTGTAATATAAGTATTATGTAAGTGTACTACCTGAGGAAAGTCAACATAGTATTTTTAAGAGCTATTAGCTACTGCTTACTGAATACATGAAAAGACTTCAGTCAATAGCAAATTGGTAGAATGTGAGGAGATGGTTTCTAATCAGCCTTTTCCTGAATGTTTCCTTTGCCTTTTAATATGTGACATTTGTATCTTAAAAAAAGGCAGCAAACCCACAGAAACGGAAAAAACCACAAACAACAAACTGAAGAACTCCTAAAACATAATTAATATTTTACAACATATTCTTCTGTAGGCAGCTCTTTTTGCACTCCAGATGTTGTTTGAGAAAGAATATGCTCCCCGACCCATATTTGTAAGTATGTTTTAGTATTTTACATATACTTAAGATTGATTTGTGAATGAGCTGAGATAGCAGTTGATTAAAGTGTTTTGAAATTAAGGAAATTATTGTATTAGAAATTTACTTTTTTCACGTGATTGTGAAAGTAAAACCTCTTACATGAAGAGCTTTGTGAAATCAGGCTTGGATAGCTTCGTCCAGGTAATCAAGCTGAAGGCTAAGGAATGACTTCATTCCATTGTGTATTCATTCTTTGTATTTCCACAAGAAGGTTTTGATGATGGCATTTTTCCAGGCTTGTTTTCTTAAGGGCAATAAGAACTGGTGTTTCAAGGATGAATTTAAGCAAATTCTGCTATATTTTGAAGTAGGATGAGTGGCCATTTGAAGTCAGAGAAATCTGACTCCGTATTCTTTCTCTGCTGTGTTTTTTTCTGACAGTTGCCAGTCATGAATGTGCTGGAACAAATATAGAGAAAGAATAAACTTGTTTTGAAAGTATTAGTGTATTTGTCCAGTTTTCTGCCGTTTGCAGCCCAGGCTTTCTGATCTGTGGTTTGTGTCTGTAGTCTTTTGTTGAATGCTTACTCCTTCCTTGAACCTATGTTCAAACCTATGTGGGACCCAGGCATCCACAAAATAATCTGTCAGTAGCTTCCTTAGCTTATGAATGTGTTGGTTTGAAAGTTTGTTTACTTTTGGGGAGTCCAACTGGTAACTTCTACTGTGTCTTGCCATTTGTCTCTTGCAAGTGACAATGAGCAGCTGTTCTGTGTTCCCTTTGCTACATTGTCATGGCATTTTTAGTCCTTAGTGAGAACCTCCTTTAGTCACCTTTTCTCAGCCTGAAGAGTTCTTGTCTGTTTAGCTGCTTCATTCCATACATTCATTATTGTCCCCTTTTTGTTTTCCACTTCCTTAAGTCAGAGCAGAATTACAATAGAATATAGCATTAGAAGTGCAGACATCAGGGATTTGTTGATAGCCTAGCGATGTTCTCTGCCTTTTCCATTTCTTACTCTGTAGTTTCTGACATTTTACTTTGCTTCTAGTGAGCTTGGAAATTGCATTCGTAGAAGTCTCTTTTGTTACTTAGTTTAGTTTCTTGAACAGTAAAGACTAGTTTGGAAGTGTCATTATGTAGAACTCTTCCTGTGTTCACAACTCTGTACTTGGTCAGTAATGAGTTTCCACAGTTTTGTCATTCAAGTCAATTAGCATGGGAGAGTTTTCTGTTTACAGAGCTGACTTTGTCTTCATTGTCCTGAACAGAGTGGTCTGTGAGCTTGGTTGCCTCATTCTTTGCTCCCTTTTCAGTTCAGTTATGTTGAGAAGTATATCCCTTAGCCCAGCTCTCTAGGATTCAGCTGATCACCTGCTGTGACTGAGTACTTTGAAGGGAAGTAGCATCGATATTAAAGCATGTTTTGGAGTAAATAGTGGATTTACCTTTGCATGGAGTCTTCTAAACTCATTCCATCCTCTGGAAAAAAAAAGATTTTTAGGTCTGGGAAGACTTTCTGGGCTCATCCAGATGCCTCCCAAATGTTAGTTGGCGTCAAGACATTATTATTTGGACATGTCTCTCTGTATAGTACTAAAGAGGTGTGATTATACAGGGTAAGACTTCCATTTCCCCTATCAAGTTGTAACACTTGATGTTTCCATGTGGCAAAAGGAGTAACTTGTCTTTAAGGTCAGCCCTACCTCTCCTACTTTCCAACCAAACACTACCAAACAACTTAATAACAGTCCTGAAATAAAATGAATGGGGAGTGAGGAGAAGGTGACTACTGATGACCTCCTAAACAAGAAACCCCTGCAGATCGATTCAGATGCCATCATCAGAATGATACCATGGTACTCATGCTGCTTCACTGCTGAGTGGTTCATAGCGGTTTTCTTTCTCTTATTTTTTTAATTCCATTTTTCACCCCTGAGGAAAGGGGAAGAGTGAGAAGGAGGACTAGTTAAAGGTTTTTCTTTCCCCTACATTTATAGGGAGAAAAGAATTTAATTTTTCCGTTTGATTTGTGTATCATCACTTTGAGTCTAGCACAGGTCCCTCTGCTTTGACTTATGGCAGCTCAGCCATTTAAGTTCTTCATTTTGTGGTGTGTTTAATTCTTTCTCTGTGTTCAATTGATATTTAGGTTTCTGGAACCATTGTGGATAAGAGTGGGCGTACCCTCTCAGGCCAGACAGGAGAGGCATTTGTCATTAGTGTTTCCCACAGTAAGCCACTTTGGTAAGTGTAGTGGTTTTGGTCACAGTGAGGAAATGTATCTTTCTTTCTTTTAGTAAGTTAACTGTAGATTGTGATTCTTTTCTATTTTAACCCCTTGCTTGCAGCTAAATGGAAGCTATACAAACTGATCATATTTGGTCATATGCATTGAGCACATTGCATGTGTTCTGTCATTCCCTCAGCAGAAATTATGGTTTCAAAGACTGCTGAATTTTTAATTCATTCCTTTAAATAATCTGGGGTTTTGTGTTTACACTGAAATCACAAGTCAAAGTCAGAAACTGTAGTTTGGCATTTTCTACTGTCTTGGGTTGTGCAAGGAGGCAGTCCCTGGTATGGGGATTACAGGGCTTACATCTCTTTATTTTTAGAGGGAAGCAGTGCCAGTTGGGAATGTTTCAGGATATCTTGAAAAAGAAAATTGTAAAATATCATTGCAGTGTTCTTTTTACTGAACTGTTACAAAAATGTGCTCCAAGTGTTTTTCTCAAGGATATGCATGTTTATTTTGAGAGCTCCTGATGCCTCCATTTACTTATTCTTTTCTGAACTTGAAATAAAAGAGATTAAGACCTGTGCAAATGGATAATGTGGCAGATTTGTTCATTGTACAAGATTTTGCATATTCATTTGAATACCATTCCCTATTTCTCTATTCTTCTGTATTTCTATTCCCCATTCTATCTCATTCTTGCCTCCTCTTCCCTCTTTACCATTTTTACTCTGAGACTGGTTCTTCACACTAAAACTTGCACCAGAAATAGATTTTTTTTTTTCCTAGAACATTCTATCTGGAAGCACTTAAGTTGCTGTTAGTAGTGCACACCATGCACATTGTGATGAGCCGTTGTTTGTTTTTACAACAAAATTCCAGCTAAACCACGCAATCTGTCATCTCAGTGATACAAAAGCAGAAGACTGAATTCACAGCTTTCCTGACTGCCCTTGAGGCTCCACTTTCCCAGACCAGACGGTGTTCCAGAAGTAACATATGGAACCTCTTGGAACAGGGTGGTAGTTGACTCCTCTCAGCATCACAGCCTAGTGATCTGTATTTGGCATGAGTCTGTCAGATAATCTTGCTCTAACTTGCTTCTCAAGAGAAGGGCACTGGAGAAGAAATCAAGGATTTTATCAAGGATTTTGTTAAAGCATACTTCATAAAAACTATCTTATGGGCCTGAATGCTTGGAGGCTGTTTCTCATTTGTGCAACGGCTACTGTACAACACTGTGGCAGGAGGATTTCAGAGGGAACAGATTGCATTTAATGTTGTTTCTGTGGCCAAATTGGTATAGAGTGGCTTTAGGGTTGTGAAAAATCTGATCCATAGTGATATCCTAGGAATCATGTTATGTGTGTTCACATGTTTCCGTTTTGGTTTTATATGCCCTCTTTAGGGTGATGTGTCATCCTTAAGTCAGTTTGGTTTAGAGTCCACCTTTAAAAATGTGAGCTTTGTGTCTGGTTGACAGAGGTGCTAGCTGAGAAACTCGTAAACTGTGCTTATTAAGTGATGAAAGATGTGTGGCAAACTGCTTGCCATGAAAGATGCTCAGATGTGTTGTTTCAGATCCTGTGATTATTTCTACTGTGGTAACATTAAGAAGACATGCTGAGTTTCAGGCCTTAATGTGAATTTGTTCTGGTCCCAAGGGCACTCTGCAGCCTTAGGAGTTGATGTGTGACTGCTGTGAAGAAATGAGCAAGGGAGGGAGATGATGTTTAAGATGGTTACTGCACTAGGGTAGCAGTGATAGCATATCAGCAATCTGGCTCAAGGCTGCTGGCTTTCAAGGCATAGTTAAAAGCTTGCTTTTCTCAAATATCTTTTTTCATGATACTGTTGAGTGCTGAGGGGAGATGTTACTGGCCACAGAAGCTTCTTTTTGTTTCTGAATGAATTTGCATGTCTGCTACAGTTTTTAGACAGGTAAATCTTGGATTGTGTCACTCTCATGGATATACTTGTCAGCAACACCTGTAATGGGTAATTATTCAGGCAGTTTGGAGTGTGGAGGAGTATGAGCCGGAAGCTTGTAAATCGAATGACTTAACAGTAGGAAATACATTGGATTTGTCTGCGTTTGATAGGACAGTCTTGCTATCCATTCATACCTTGATTTATTTCGAAAAGCTTGAGGGATGACTCCCCACTTTGAAATAAATTCCGGAGGCTCATTGCTGTAATGAATTGTGTATTCCTTGGTGCATGCTATTTGTATCCAGGGAACTGTATGATGGATTCAAATACATATAAACACCGAATTGGGAAATGAGAATAAAAGCAGTGTTTTCAAATTTTTCTGGCCAGTGAGATGTGTTAGAGAAAGCACTTTGAAGGTAGAGCTGGCTGTTTAAAAAAAACATTGAGGGATTTGAATATTATTTGATTGTGGTCTGTGACTGTGATATTCAAGGCCCTGGGTGTGGATATTGCTGTGAGTCCCTCAGCGCTCAAGGATTTGTCATTCTGTTCAACAGGTAATCTGACTGCAAGCATTTATTGCTACTACTTGTGCAGTTACCAAGGCCCTGCCTACTCCTTGGAAACAAGAGAGAAGTCAAAACCCATTTTGTGCTCCCAGTCCTGTTCAGGGCTTTATTGCTTTTGACCTCTGTAAATCTAAGTGAGTGTACAGGCACTTAATTAACTTGGCTACCTCCAAGGCAGCCAGTGGCTCAGTTAGTTGGGAGATGTGGCTGTTATCCATTCCTGTTTCAGTGGGTTAGCTTGCATCCTCTCTGAGATAGTTTTTCCAGGAAAGGAGAAAGCTTTTTTGCATCTTCCTCTTCCAGCAGCGCTATGAGCACCTTTGGAATTTTGCAGTGCCCATAAGGTGGTTTCTAGAATGGTGCAGAAAGATCAGAAAATATATGTGAAAGATCTTTCATACTTTCTGAAGGAAAAATTCCTCTATTTAAATGGAGACATTTTGAGTGCAAGTTTCATTTATGTATCTGTTATTGCATGAGAGAAATATGGTTCTATCTCTTATACTGATAAAATTAAGAAGCTTATTCATTCAAAAATACTTGTGCTGTAGTGCTGTCTTGGTTTCTAAGATGTGGCAGATTCAGTTATCCAAGCTTAGTGCTGCTATGAGGCATCTTGAGATGGGTACTTGGTCTCTTCCAAGGTTGACATAATTCATGTGCAATTTTGAAAGAAAATGATATGTTAGCAGCTTGAAGCAGGTCTTACTTTTTCAACCTTTTTCATACTTCTTCCTGTAGCGCAAGACTCCTTTCCAATCTGTCATTCTCATTCCACTTGTTCTCTCTCTCACCTAGAAAATACAGAGCCATCGTGTTGCTGCAGTTGCTGTCAAAATGCTGCCAGTTTCCTTCTGGATTTTGAAATGAAATCTTGATTTACTCTTCCCTGTTCAATTCAGTCCAGCCCCTTTCCCTCTCATGCTTTTCTTCCACCTGAGGCTTCTCCTTTTGCACAGTCTTGCCGTATTGATGATGATGATGATTAAAGGAATCGAGATCAGGTTGGTTTTGTTTTAGATGATTGTGGGAGATAGCGGTTGCCAGCACTAACATTCATCTGTTTTGTATGTAAAAGGTGTTTTTACTTCAACATAATTTTTGAAAATTTATTTTCCAGTATTGGCTTAAATTGTGCTTTAGGGGCAGTTGAAATGCGTCCATTCATTGAAACAATTGGAAAATGTACAACAGCCTACATCATCTGTTACCCCAACGCAGGTGTGTTGGTGCACATGTTCCTATGCTTACAGGCGCATGAAATGTAACTAAGGCATTCCATGTCATTAGCAGTAATAGAGTTGAAGTAGCTCAAAAAGGTGATTGTTTTTACTTTTAAAATGTTTTAAACTGCTGAAAGAAAGTGTTGTTAGTTCTGTGACAGTGAACCCAGAATGCTTTCTTGCAAAATTAATAATCTCTTGAGTAACGATTGCAAGGGTGATGAGGCATTCTAATCCTCATATAATTGTAGCTACTTTAAATGGCTCTTTTATGGAATTTAATTTTGTTGTTGTGGGCTTTAAACAGATTGTAATACTAAAAAAAATCATGTTTCAAGGTCTCCCCAATACTTTTGGTGGTTATGATGAAACTCCAGAAATGACTGCCAAGCATATAAAGGTACGAAATACTTCTTGTGAGTTTGTCATATCTGTCGTACTAGTAGATGAGAACTTTTGCTTGTATTCTTTGCATATTTGTTACAGTATTGTGGTTTGGGTTTTTTTCTTCATATGGCTGTATTGGTCATTTGTATTATTTATAGGCAATTTGCTGAATGATAGTGATTTGAGATACCACATTAGGAAAAACTACTTAGGAAACTCTGAAAACCTTACTTATTTTCATGTCCTGCACTAAGCTTTCCTGCAGCTTGATCTGTGGATGTGACTCATTGCACTCCTGTGTTCTTCTTTGGGAATTGTTCAAAAAGCTGAGTGGACCTGGCAGGATTTTACCTGTTTGTGTGTATAAGAACTGCTGATGGTGGTGGTGTTCCAGTGCAGGATGTCCTTCCACATGCCATTTGTTCTGTGCAAGACAGAACTCTGTGTCTGGAGCTGCAGTGTGTCAGCAAGAACACAGTATTTGCTGCACATTTTATAATACAGTATGACTAGTTTTTGTTACTCATCCAAGTTTTCATCTGGGGCTTCAGTATAAAATGGGCCAGATTCAGATACAGCTTCCTAAAATTAGGTGTTGAAATTAGCTGGTTAGCTTTGGAAGTCCACATCTCAAAACAAATCTGAAAGAGAAGATACAGTGCTGATTTTCGTTGTTGTTTTGTTGTTGTTTTTTTTTTTTTTAATTTAATGTTTTTCTTGTGATCTCCCTGAATTGCTTAACAGAAAAGAAAAAGAAGAGAAAAAGAAAATTAAATATATTTAAAAAGATACCTTTATTGACTTGGAACAAAATTCTTTCTCTCCTTTTTACAGACTTTTGCTTTGGATGGTTTGGTCAACATAGTTGGAGGTTGCTGTGGTACCACACCAGCACATATCAGGTACCTCCTGTGCTACAGCTTTAGGTGGACTGAGAAGTAAACCAAGCGCTGCTTCTGTGGGGCAGTATTCTGTAGCTTGTCTTATTCTGAAAAGACAGATCCCTTGAATGCCAATAGCTGCAGTATATGGAGTGGAAACAACCTGGCTTTCATAGTTGTGTGTATCATGAAGAATGAGTAGAGGCATGATTCAAACAAGAATTATACCTCTTCAGTTTTGTCATCTAAAATTATTTTGGAATTACTCTTCCTTCTTTGCTCTTGGATAGAATAGACTTTCCATCTCTGCTTCCTTGTGCTGCACGTTCTTTCTCCTTCTGGCAATCCTAGCCATGAGGTGAAACTTAAGGTTTCCTTTGGCAGCAGAAGGAAGGAAGTTGTGTCGGTGTGTTGGGGAAATGCCTGAGCAGAAGATCTAGGAATGCCATGCAGCTGGTGCTAGTCCTGGCTAGTCAGAAGGAGCATTTCATATCATTCATATTGGAAATAAGTGGGAAAGCCTGGCTTTTTCACTTAGGCTTGAAAAACAAGGGGGGGGCTCTTCTGATTAATTTTTACCCTGGTATAAACTGGGAAGAGGTGGTATGTAAATGATAGAGGACACTCTGTGTCATTCCTGACTGGAGTGAAAAGACTATGAGTGTGAACAGCATGAGTCATTCTGGCATCTGAGAAAGGTGTCTCAGTACAGAACAATATTTGTCCCTTGTTTTTGTTTTTTGTTTTTTGTTTTTTTTGCTGCAGCTGCTCAGCTCAGCCAATCATGAATGTTGTAAAAGTCAGTGTGACTGAGGACTGGTTCTGATATCCTTCAAGTATCCCATTGGTATAATATTTCACATGCTGTATTTGAAAAACTTTCGGCCTTGTACATTCCATGAAAATAGTTCTGATAGGGTCTCTTGGGAGTATGTTTTTGCCTTTGGCCTCAAACTAGGTAATTAGTCTTGTCTGTTAGAGGGCTAAATTGGAAATGTAGGTGTATCTCTAGTTATATTCTGTTTGAGTCTTGTTGGGAGTGATTTAATTTTAATTGAAAACTTCACTCTTTACTTTCTTCTTTCTGTAACTCAGGAAAATTGCTGAAGCTGTGAAATTCTGTAAGCCTCGTATTCCACCATGTCTCTCTCAAGGATACATGCTGCTGTCAGGTAAAATGGACTGTAACAATTTGAGCTTCATAAGTAATGCAAATTTCCTTTATAAATTTATTGGCTGTTTTCTGATGAGCAGAACAACACTATCGATATCTGGTTCTACCTGTATCCAGCAATCTTATGGATGTGTAACCAGATCTAAATCTTACTGTTTTGGCCAATGGACTAATAGAACTTTATTCCGATCTTGTATAATATAATCGAGCCATAATATTTACTCTGCAAGTCTCAGACAGTTTGTAATGGTGAAATGAGTATCTTTATTCTCACATTGCAACAGGGCAAGGTCAAGCACAGAGATATCAGGTAATTTGACTACAGTTATTGGCAGAGCTGGGACAAGATCCTTATATGCCTGCTGTGAGAAAGCTGCCCAGTGTTGCCACAGATGTTGGTTCAGTCATACTGAGACCATGTTCCAACAATACATCCAGATCTAGAACATCTTTTAACAAAGTGTAGATCTGTATGTTCCACAGTCAGAGCCTTCTTTTAAGCCCTTGAGCCATGCATTGAAGTAAAACAGTACCCTCTTTTTGGTCTGGTATTTTAATCCCAAAGTCAAATCAGTTTAGTCCAAATAAAATAAATAGCGGTTGGCCTGTGGTGTCATGCATTAGCTTATTCTGTAGAGTTTGCTGTAGAGTTCTGCTGCAGTGTTTGTTTGCCTCTGCATTGCCCGCTACGCAAGTTTCCTCCTTGCTTTGTTTCTCTGAACTTGCATACATGGTGAGGAGTCGTCCCTGTTGGTAAGTTAGTTCAGTGGGCTGCTGCTTCTGTCCTGGTAGTAGAGTCACGAGGTAACATAGCTGAAAGTTGAGAGAAGGTATGTGTGTGCATACACACAGATATCCAAGAATCCTAGGTTCTCTTTTATATTGGACTAGTTGGCTGTTGTTTTTTGTGGGCCAGGTGAATTACTGACTGTCATTGAGGAAGGACAGAAAGCTTTGGCATATATGTTGAAAGTTATTTCATTGCACTGCTTTGCTAGTTACTCATGAGAACACTGACATGCTGAGAAATCACTATTCTTAAAGAAAGAGACACCTCTATTTTACAGTTTAGAAAGGGGATTTTGTCTTTCTTACCGTTTTTTCTTTTCTGTTTTTACAAATATGTTAAAAAATATCTTTTTAAGGTCTGGAGCCATTCAGGATTGGGCCATACACCAACTTCGTTAATATTGGCGAGCGCTGTAATGTTGCAGGATCACGGAAGTTTGCTAAACTCATCATGGCAGGCAACTATGAAGTATACATTTTAACAATTATCTTTATAGCTGATGCTCTGATTTTTTTTTATTGCTCTATTGCACTGTGTTATTAGTTGATTGTTTTGCTGGTACAAAGCAGTATTGTATACCGATTACCTGAGTAAGAAAACACAGAGCATTTATTTTCTCACTGTTCTTTGTTTCTCTGCTTTACCAGCTCCTGATAGAAGGGTTTTACAGAGACTTTTTTCTTTTTTGACAAGGATTACAAGAAACATGACTTTCCATTTTTAATTGTTATACAGATGATGATGTTATAGAAAATGTCCTGTCTATACTGCATCTAGATTTACAGAGAAGGAAGCAAGCAAAGTGGGTATAATCCCCTCTTTCAGCATATGGGGTACATCTAACTTGGGATAGATTGTGGCACTGTGCAGCCCTTGCTCTCTTTCCCTCCCTTCCCCAATCCTGGTCAGCATTACGGTTGCAACGTGGGTGTTCGGATAATTATGTAGGCTGGAGGAAAAGCTTTAGTTTTCTTTCTTAGCACTTGTGATTATTCTGCAGCTGGAAAACACGTCAAATAGCCTTCAAAAGTTAAGTATCTGGTGTTATAAAATTAAGTACCCTGTATTGTAAAAATACAGAGCTTGTGATGCAAGACTCTTGTTTCATACTGTCAAAGGGACTATTTTCCTGTAATCTTGTGCAGTAAGAAGTCCTTGTTACCATGCAAATCTTAAATCATTCAATTAAGCATGTGACCAACTGTCTACAGGCAATGACACTACCAACCCTTTAGGTCTCTGGTGTCATGTTCTATGAACAAACTAGTTATAAGTTCTCCCCTGCTTACAGCTGTTATGTATTGTACATCACAGCCCACTTCCTTATTTTCTTGTGGGATGTCTTACAATTTTTTTAAGTTTTTTAACTATGTGCTTAATTTGGATAAGTGAAATGTTACCTTAAGAATAGCTAAGATTTTTTTCTACTGACTGCTGTTTTGGTGTTTGACTTTGTTCTTTAGGAAGCCTTGGGTGTAGCCAAATCGCAAGTTGAGATGGGAGCCCAGGTTCTTGACATCAATATGGATGATGGGATGCTGGATGGCCCCACTGCAATGACCAGATTTTGTAACTTGATTTCTTCAGAACCTGATATTGCAAAGGTTGTAATTGAGTCATAATAAAGAACATTTTATTGAGTTGTAAGCTGCCTTTCAGAAGTTATTAATACTGTTTTATTTAGTAGCCAGTTTAGGTGCTTAATAAGCAGATGTTGTTGTTCCTAAGAGGAAAAGGTATTGTAATAGGAAAGCCCTTTGGGTGAAACAGAGGCTTTAACACTGTATGTTTTCAGGTAAGTATATGCCAGTCCTTTTCACTGGTTAGAAAAGCTGAATACAGGCTCGTTTTGCACCAGTTATGAGCCATAATCTGTATATATGCAGTGCATAACAATATTGCTTTTCCCAAAACTTAATGTTGCTATGGATATAGGATGATTTTAAAAGGTAGTTCTGCAATGTACATTTTCTAAAAATGAGTATCTAATTTAGAAATACAAGATAATACAGGGAGAAGGAGAGATCTAGATATGTGATTGAGTTGCCATGGAAGCTCTTGAGTTAAATTTGCTCCTAGTTTTGCATTTAAAGGAAAGTAAATCTAGAAATATCATATGGAAGCTTTTATTCATAAATGCTGATTAATGTTATGTGCATTTTTATGTCCAAATGGAAAACCAGCATATAGAACTGTAATTCATAACTTGTGTGTGTTCTCCTGGCTTACTTCTCTGTTATTTACAGGTGCCATTATGCATTGACTCCTCAAACTTTTCAGTGATTGAAGCAGGTTTGAAATGTTGCCAAGGAAAATGCATTGTAAATAGCATCAGCCTGAAGGAAGGTGAGGACGACTTTTTGGAGAAAGCAAGGAAAATTAAGTTATATGGAGCAGCTGTGGTTGTTATGGCTTTTGATGAAGTGGGGCAGGTAAGTGTCCATTTGAAGAAGAGGTATTTTTCTTCTGGAGTATAAGGCTTCCTTACTCTTGTACAAGAAAAAGTTTTGTTTCATTGACAGTTAATTCAAAAAGGTGTGTATAACCTTAGCAGTAGTTTTGAACCCGATTTGTAGCTATTTCTTATATTACTCACATGTTTAAGGAATCCAAGTACTGTTTTAAGTTTAGCTCTGCTAGCACAAGAGTGTATCTCTTGCTGTTCAACCATGCTAAACTCTGCCTTCTTTCGTGAAAGATATATTTAGTTCAGAAACTATGTTTTGCAGGAGAGTGGAATCTTTTTGAATTAATTTAGTTATGGCAAAACCCACATATTAAACTTTGCATAGGATGATGAAACATTGAGCAAGGGTTTTTTTATTAGTTGAGTCAAAAGTCTAGGTATAGGGGTGGTGATATTTTTAATACAGAAGTCGTATATATAATCCTTTTGTAATTGTGGTGTTCAGATTCTCAGCCTTGAGTCACTGGAGCTGTAAATGATTTCTGGAGAGTTTATTTTTTGTGTAGTCTATAAGTTTCATGTCAGAATTCTTTTTCTTCCCTAGGCAACAGAAACAGAAACCAAGATTGCAATCTGTTCCAGAGCTTATCATCTCCTTGTGGAAAAAGTGCACTTTAATCCAAATGATATAATATTCGACCCTAATATTTTAACGATAGGAACTGGAATGGAAGAACATAACCTTTATGCCATAAATTTTATCAATGCTACTAAAACCATAAAAGTGAGTTGTAAGTTTATTTTAAGTTGAAATATATTGCTGAGATTACTCCCATGAAACAGAAAAACTTCCCTGTCTCAAGAACAGCAGCAAAACACTACTGAAAAATGTTACACGTTTTAGCTTAGCAAAGGGGGGACTATTCTTCTGAAGTGTAACCATTCCCCAGTATTCCTGTGTTTTCAGTAGAACAACTTCAAATAGTTCTGTAAATACATTTCCATCCATTTTCTCTACTGTAAATATGCTACCTTAATTAAGTGAGGTAACAAATCATGTTCATGTGCTAGCTTAAAGGACTTCTTTGAAGCTGCAAAAAGCTTCCTTTTTTAATAAAATTACTGTTTTGTTGAAAAGGATTTGTGCAGCAACCTGCCTTTTTATTTTGCTAAAATGTGTGTAAGGAAGTACAGCAGCAAAGAGCATCACCTGAATACAGCCAAGCAAACTGCACTACCGGATTTCACAGGACACTTTAATAGGTCTGGAGATGCTCTGTCAGTAGTAGTCTGGGGCTTGAACACATGACAGGCTATTTTCACCACAGGCTTCTGGAGGGACGCTGCACCTTGAGCTTAGCTGCTCAGATGCAGCCTGCTCCTGAGACAGGCAAGCAGGCAGGCTGGCTGCTCCTATTTCCAGAGGAATGGGGAAAGGAAGAGCCAGAAGTAGATCTGCCTGGGGAAAGTACGGAATGCTGTAGTGGGAGGAGTGATGCATTCAGAATAGCACCTATGGCTATGGAAACTACAGCAGCTGCTTACACGGGCTGGGTCTTTCCTTTACTTGTATCTTTTTCTGCAGAGATTTGAATTGCCTTTTATGAATTTGTGTAACTAGAAGGATCTGGAACAGGGAAGAGAAAAAGGGTCCATAGCCAATGCACTGAGCTCAGGGGCCAACAATTTTTGAGCTGAATGCTTTGCTTGGATTTCCTTTTTGGAAAGTACTTTTCTAAAAATCTGCGTGCACTTCCTCTAGGAAACGCTGCCAGGAGCCAGGATAAGTGGAGGTCTTTCCAATCTGTCTTTCTCCTTTCGGGGAATGGATGCCATTCGAGAAGCAATGCATGGAGTGTTCCTTTACCACGCAATTAAGGTAAGATGTGCTTTTGGCTTCCATATGTTTGCACTTGGCAGATGTGCAGTGCTATGTCTGACAGTCCTGTCTGGGGGATTCTGTATGGTTTTTTTTCAGTATGGCATGGACATGGGAATTGTGAATGCTGGGAATCTGCCAGTGTACGATGATATCCACAAGGAGTTACTACAGCTGTGTGAGAATCTAATCTGGAACAAAGATCCTGATGCAACAGAGAAACTTTTACATTATGCTCAGGTAACTTTCAGTTTTAAGCTTTGACTAGTAGTTAGTTTAGCACCTGGGCTTGAACATATCACTGCAGATGATAGGTAAAACAGCCTGTAAACTGCATGTGTCAGTATAACAGTTAGAATTTACTAATGATACTACAAGTGGTTCAGTTATTAACACAGAATAAAAAGAGAAATCTGTGGTAGACCGAACCGCTCCAATTTCATAGGTGCTATGAAAGGTCCTGTATCAGAGTTCTTCATATGCTTCAGGAGACAAAGTCATACAGGCATTCTTAATAAACAAAACAAAAAAACAAACCCCAAAAATATGCAAAGGGAAAAAATCCCACACAAACTTCCCCCAAACAAAGAAAACCCTCACAAACCAAAAAAGCCCAAAACAGCCACAGGAAAGGCTGACCCATAACTAAGCCAGTCTTGGTGCTGGAACTTTATTGATGAGCACACTGTGAGAGAGTAAAGGTGTCTCTCTGGTAGTAAAGGTTTGCTTAGAGTATATGTAAGAGGTGAAAAAAGGTGTAAAAAGTTGCTTGTGGCTGTGCCACAGATTTCCAGTTCATGTAACATGTCAAAAGTAAGGATCAGCTATTTAGTATTTTTGAAATGTAATGATGGTGGTGATAAAAGACAAGATTACACACCTGAAGGTTTCCAGATTATCATCCACAAGTCAACTGGTGAAATCTTGTTCTAAACAGAAGATATAGCAAAAATCTCTTTGGGTTAGGTGGTTTTTAGATTCAAGTGCACAAGAAAGTTTGTGTGTCTGTTTTGTAGCTCCTGGAGGTATTAGTTCTGTGCAGAGCTTCATTTGGTTTGTAGTTCGCCCTATGGTGGTGCATGCTTTATAGTAATAGTGGCAACATGTTAAAAACCAGTACAGGAAGACTCTCTCTATCCCTTGTAGTTGGGCTGTTTCAGGGTGCTCATGGAGTCCAATCAATTCACCTGAGAGTGATCTTGTCTTTATAAGCACAGTTGCACCATTGAGGTATTTGGGGTTGCATAAAGAGGAAGGAAAAAAAAAAGGAGAATTAGAAAGGAATTCCTTAAACAGTGTTCTGCAGAAGGCAGAGTGTGAATTCAAATGGAGCATGAAAAGCAGAAATGAAAGTGGATGATGACTCCTAGGTCAAGGGAAGCTGTTGTTTTGGGAAGCTGTGGGTGGAATCTCTGCTTTTATTTGTGGTAGTAGTTTTATTGTGGGAGTAAAATAGCCCAGTTGCAAAAAAGAGGAACTTAATCCTTGAAGATTTAGGTGTCAGTCTTCATTTGAAGTTTAAAAAACATTTGCCATGAAGTATATAGCTGTAGACGTTCTCAAACTGAAACGTTGTCCCATTTATGACAATGGGAGTTGCTCTTCCAAAGGCAGGTTTTTTCATCCTCAGCATTTGGCATAATCATCTGCTTTTAAAGATCTGCATATAGTGCTTGACACTATGGTCCCTGCATGCCCACTCTACAGCTTCATGTTATTTTCAGGTTGGAATGAAAAAACCTTGCTAAAGTGTCTGGCCAGAGGTTGAGGAGCACTTGGTACTGTTTCAATGAGACATGGAACAGCTGAAGTGAAAAGGGACCTCTGGAAATCACCTAGTACAACCCCCCTGCTCAAAGCAGGGCCAACCAAGAGGAAGTTGCTCAGGGACATGTCCAGTGAAATTTTTCATATAACTTAGAATGAGGACTCCACAATGTCTCCAGGCAACATTTTCCTCCTTTCATTCCCTTTTTACAAACTAGACATATGTAAGGAGTAAGATTAGGCAACAAGAAGCTGTGAAGTTAGCTAACAGTCATATAAACATGAATGAAAACTTGTTCTGGTTTCTGTTCCCATGAGTGAGATCTTGTTTTCGCTGCTTCATTTTTAAAAACTTGCTGATGAGCACACAAAAGTAAAGGAGGTTCATAAGGTCTGAAAAAGGTCAGATTAAGTCCAATAACTGAGTGAGGAAAAGAAATTACTTGCTTGAAGTGTGATGGTTAAATTAGTGGATAGGGGTGTTCCATAAGCCTTCCAGGAGTGGATGCTTGTGAACTTTCTTGCACTGTGAAGCTGTTTTGGCTTCTGTGTTCATAGCCAAGTTGAGCATGAGTTTGAGACAAAGAGAATATGGGGTGGTTTGTGCATGACAAACAGTAGTTTTTTTAGGCTGCCTGATTGAAAACACATCTGTGATATGGAATAACATAACCTATTCCAGCAGAAACTGAATTACAGCCAAATTAATTAGAATTTGAAAATTAAGTGTAATGTGTGGGCCAGGAATCAATTTAAATTATATTCCCAGAAGTAAAACCCTTAGGACGAGTCATTTCATTATGAAACTGCTCTCTCTTTTTTATGTTTTAGTAATTTTTTTTCTTTATTTTTGTTTACATTTTCACTGAGGTATGTACCCTTTGGGATGTTGACTGCATAATTGCCTGTAGTACACCACAAGTGTTTGCAATATGATTCATGTGTATATAAAACGCCTTTTGAATAGTCTAAAATTATTTTATGAGTCAGTACTGGGAATTATCTTCATTTTTCTAAAAGTAAAGTCCATAATTCTAGTTTTTATGCTTGCAAGCTGCTATGGATGTCTTTCTTTTATAGAATCATGCCCAAGGAGGAAAAAAAGTTGTACAGACTGATGAGTGGCGTAAAAGCTCTGTGGAGGAAAGACTGGAATATGCTCTCATAAAGGTGAATCTGTGTGGAAAACTCTCTTATCCATCAGCTCTCATAGCCATGATTTCAGCTCAGACTTTAAGGGATGTATTGGGCTTTAAAAGTTCTTCAGCTGCCATTCTTTAACAAGCTATTAATTAATAATGAATAATATATTTAACTGATCTATTTAACTTCAATAACCCAAAAGACTGTATCTTTAAACTTCAGAATTGGAGGTCTTTGACCCTTAATATTTTATTCCAGTAGTCCTGGTAGAAACGTACTGGTTTTACTTTGTGACATACTGCTTTTACTTCCTAGGCCTTTTTTTGGTCCTTTAGTAGTACTGCAGTGAGTGGCACTTGTGCTGTGGAAGCAATCTTTGAGCGTTGGGTTTTTCTTATGGCATGGTTAAGAAAAATGAACAAGTCTGTTACTACTGTGGACTTGCTTTGAATAACTTTATATGCCTAAGAACTGCAGGGTTTTGTTTCTCAAGAAAGCTTATTTTCAAGACACATTTGAGGTATTCTTAAAGACTAGCAGTATCTAAAATATCTACTTGTACTTTCCATGTGGGTTTTTTAGTGTGTTGTGTGTGTGTTTTTTTTTTTGTTTGTTTGTTTTGGATTTCTTTTTGTTTGTTTTTTTTGTTTGTTTGTTTTTGGTTTTTTTTTGTTTTTTGTTTTGTTGTTGTTTGGTTTTTTTTGTTTGGTTTGGTTTTTTTGCAGGGAAGGCAACTAAATAAAAGTTGTATTTCTAGCAAGATAAAAGGTTCTCAATTTTTTTTCTCAGGGCATTGAGAAGTATGTCATTGCAGATACAGAAGAAGCAAGATTAAATCAGGAAAAATATCCCAGACCTCTAAATATAATTGAAGGGCCTTTGATGAATGGCATGAAAATTGTTGGTGATCTTTTTGGTGCTGGAAAGATGTTTCTGCCTCAGGTAATGAGAATAGAATTTCATGTATTTTCCTATTTTGAAAAAATTAGCATTGTAAAATGTAGCCAAAACATTCTGTGCTGGCTGTTTTTTCAGACAGAGCATAGGAATTTAAAAAACCCAGGTTCTGCTAAGAATCAGTCATTTTCATATTTTACTTTTGAACTTGACTTTCTTTATGTAGTTTCTTTATGTGTTTGTTTCCTTTCTTCCTGAGTGTTTTTGCTTTTTTTTGAAATGCAGTTTTAGGTCTGAGCCCATGAAAAAGACCAAAAGAGAAAAAAGATCCAAATAAAAATTACTGTATTTAGCAACTTTCAAATGTGGGCCTGTTTGGTTTTGAGTGGTCCGGAAGACTGCACTGTGAAAGCAAGTGTCATGTGTAGACCCTTAGCCCAGTAAGGCCAGCAGCCTGCTGCCACAGAATGATCTGCAAAGCTGGGCCTTGGTTCTACAAATGAAGTTTCATTTGTTGCTTGAGTAGGTATAAGAGAAAGCTAAGAGAACACTGAGGCTATTCCTATACTTTTTCTTTATTGTTTATTCCACTCCCCTCCTTCATCTGCAGGTGATAAAGTCTGCTCGAGTTATGAAGAAAGCAGTTGGCCACCTTATTCCCTACATGGAAAAAGAAAGAGAGGAAAGGAGAGCCAAACGAGGCAGCGTAGAGGAAGAGGCAAGATGCAGTTCTTTGAAACTCTGTCACAACTTGCTCTGACAAATATAGGAATTACTTATTACTAATTACTTGTATTATCTGGAGAGTTGATGTTGTTGTACGCAAACTGACAATCTTGGCATAATTTAAAGTAGGTCTGAAATTCATAAAGTGCAGATTTTGTGGAACACTGCTTGGTGTGTGCCTAAGCTGTTGTCATAAGTTTCCTGAATAGTGCCACAAGTCTTTGTAGGCTCTTTATACCATTGTTACTAATTTCTTGCATTTTTCTAGGCATTTAATTCTAGTGTTGTTCATTCATGGTACTTTTAACTTTTTGGCAGATTTTACCACTTGCTTCTGCCCTCAGTGAACTCTGTAACTTCCTTTTCCATGTTCAAAGCCTGTCACCATTTCACTTTATTCAGCTCTTCCCTTCTCCAGAGCCCTGTTCATTCTCCCAGCTAAAACCCCTATTTCTTCCACCCTTTTTCTTCGTAGATTGTGACTTCAAAACCTCTTGTTATGATAGAATAGTGTGCTCATTGTGTGTGTAGCCATGATCAACTTGCAGGGGAAAAGTGTTTATGAGAACAGTTTGATTATAGTTGTCTTCTCATATGTGTATTTTGTCCCCAGTTTCTGAAAATTACTTTTTATGTAATATATAAAATATATTTTAAAATACCCAGTGATTTTCAGATCCTTGTGTGCCTTTGCTTTATTGCATTTCCTGTTTCGCAGCCAACAGTTGGTGATACCTGAGAATAGTTTTATCAACTACCTGTGAATATAGTTGAAGTAACTGCTTCCAAATCTGGTAAATGGAATATGTGATAGGAGCACTGGAATATGTGATAGGAGCACCAGAAAATGTGCCTTTTGTCCATACTGACAAGATTGTATTCAGTAGAAAAGAGAGTTGAGATGAATTGGACAAAGGAATTGGATAAAATCCCATTTTAAATACTCATGTGTGCTGTTTCTACTATATTTATAATGTGATAGGGGCTTACAGTTTTGGCTGTTAAGTATTTTTATTCTTCTCTTGTCTTTGTCTGACTATCAAATTTAGGTTTGATGTGCATTTACTTTTTTTTAGTCCTGTGGAACCTTACCTTGTCTTCATGAGTTCTCAGAGATAATAGCTGTAATCAGAATCTGTTTTTTAATACACACACAAAAAAGGAAGAACAGCAGAATTTCTCCAAACTGATGATTGTGTATTTCCTTTGGCTTCCCTTCTGTGGATTTTTGAATGTTTCCTAATTCTTCCCTTGAAATTGTCTTACACAGTATCTTTCTACTTGCTATGGATATGTTGTGGAATTGTCTAGCATAAGTGTAACAAATACGGCAAATAATTTGGAAAGAAAAATGGCTTGGTAATCAAACCTGACTAATTGTAATGGAAGAAGGAGAATGCCTGGTCTCTTTTCCCATGCTCTTTCTGGATCCCTGCTCTTCTGTATCTCAAGTGGGTCTGTTCTCTGGCTGTCATGAGTTACCTTTCTGTGTGTCATCTCTCTCCAGCTCATGATGTTCTCTTTTAATGCAGATGACAATGCTGGTATTTGGCACCTTCTGCTTTGTTTTGATGCTGTTTGAAGTCATTGAGAATTGTTGTCTATTGCTTCTATGAGCACTGGATTAGGATCTTTTCCGAATCCTCTGGCACTTATTCTCTGGTTAGGAGAAGTGAAGTGGAATTTGGGAGGTTCTTAAAAATATAGCAAACGCTCTTGATAAGAGTGTAGATGTTCTCGTGCCTGAGGAGAACAGGAAAGAAAAGGCAGGACTTCTGTCCTCCTGCTTCCCTCTACCTTCTGATGGAAAGGGATTTAGCGCCTTCCTCTTACAAAAATATGTTGTCACTGTATAGAGAATTGGTGAGAAAAACAGCTGCATCTATCTCCAAAGTTCAATGTTGACTTGAGGGAAAACAATTTGCAGACTCTGATGACTGATCTGTCTGATGTTACCCAGACTACTGTAACCTCCAGGACAGTTTTAGTCACAGACTGCCAGGAAATGCAAAGCATTGATAGTTACATTTGAGGATAAATAGCTGTGGCTGTGGATCTCCATCAAGATTAAAACAAAGAAGCCCTTTGGATGCGTGCCCAGAACTTGAGGACCTCCTTGCTTAAGACAATTGAAATCACAGTGTGCCCTAAATAGGGTTTATTTAAAGTGGCATGTGCTCTGGCCCATGTTGTTTGCTGCCCAGCACATATTTTTCTTCCTCTCGTGCAAATCCAATTTGTATTATTTTTTTTTCATATCAGTCACTAATTAAATTATCAGTACTTATTAGGTGTGATACAGTGTGGGACAGCACTTTTTGTTCTTTCCCCTGTCCTTGATTAATCTCTTTCCCCAGTTTCGTCTTACATTCCAGGAGTATATTTTCAACTGCTAAATTTTTTGTTGACGTACTGTGATGGCTGACATACAGAGCTCCATTTTGACTTCACTATTCTCCAGTCTTCTGTAAAACAGAAGCACTGGGGAAATAATAGATTTTAGTAAACAGCAGCATTGGAGGGGATCCAGGGATTTTATTCAACAAATGTGTTAGGAAATATAGGAAATACTTGTATCACTCTTTGTAATCTATAAAGATTTTTTTTAACCCATAATATTGCAACTACAGAAGGCAGTGTAGGTTCATGAAATAGACAGCTACTCAATATGTCCAGAAATATAACATGCTTCATAGAAGGATTTAATCATCCAGTTCTGCCATCTGCAGAGGAGATGAGATACTGTCTGGAAAAATATTTTGTAATTTTGCATATAAAATTGTCTCTGTGCAATTTAAGTAGTTGCTTACTGGCACTATGATCCTGCACCAACTCAGACATACCACTGTTATAGCCTGGAGCTGCTCCAAATGACAACAGTGATTATACAACTAAAAACGTATTGCCAAGTCCTGTGTCCTGGTGGAGAACTGCTGTGGGAAGTTTCACTCTTGTGCTGCTGGTAGCACCCTTTTTCAGGCTGAATGCCATGTAATCTGGGACCTTCTTGTGACAGAATACCTTCCCTTCTTCAAGAAGTTCCTTCTTCCAGCCTGTTTGTTCAGCTTGGGTAGTCTGAAGTA
This sequence comes from Dendrocincla fuliginosa, assembly GCA_035047845.1. NCBI lineage: Eukaryota > Metazoa > Chordata > Aves > Passeriformes > Dendrocolaptidae > Dendrocincla > Dendrocincla fuliginosa. The sequence continues at coordinate 45,163,191 of JAWWMO010000121.1, forward strand.
GTGTGATCACTGTACTAAAATGTCTCCCTTGCTATTCGTGTTGCATAAAAGAAAGAAGCGTCTTTGCTTTTGCTATTTCCTCTAATTTTCCTCCTAATTTTGCTAATTCCTCATTCTTCTCAGCATTGCATTGAAAGATAGATCTTAATGCACAGACAGGCATGTAATTATGAGTATTCATGCCCTTTTGTTCTAAATATTTAATCTCTTTTATCTCTTTATTGGTGAGGTGTGTATTTGGAGCAGAGGTACCTTAGGAGTTCAATTATTGCACTGCACAAAATGCTATCCAGATCTGAAATTGTTTTATCTACTATTTTGGTTTTTGACTAACATCTATGCCATTTGCAAGATTTCATGTGCAGGTTTCTATTACCTGGATCTTTTAAAATAGTTTTTATTATTCACTGTGTTATCTCAACTATGCTTTGCAATTACTACAGAAGTAGTCTGGGGCGTGCGAACATACCAGGGCTTCTGAGTAATTTAACTCTTGTGTTATTTCTTCGACTTCCAGGATCCTTATCAGGGTACAATAATATTAGCAACTGTGAAAGGAGACGTACATGATATCGGCAAGAACATTGTGGGAGTTGTTCTGGGCTGCAACAACTTCAGGTAAAGAGACTAATGTTAGGTAGCTGGGAACACAGCTGTCGAAGGGTGGATAATTAATACCTTAGACCAGCTCTAGCTGCAGTGATAAAGAGTGGGCATTTCTTGGGAACTGTCCTCTGTTCCCCAAGTTGTGATTGGGAACACAGATCATAGCAGCAGTTACTAATGGGGTGGCAAGAGGGAGCATTGCTTTCTCCTTTAATAATATTTTTCTTAATAAATCTGTGTCTGAGGTAAAAGCAGTTTAACATCAATTATAACATGAATGAGAACATAAATTTGAGTATTTGTTTTATTTCAGTTAAATAAAATGATTTCTTAAACATGTAAGTATAATGTCTGAAGAAATCAGATACAACAATTGCAGTAGGCAGTACTATGTGTGGGCTGCTTTGGGAAAAAAGGAAGTCTTGTAAGATTTGAATGAAACTTGTAGTTTTTCAAGCTTTTTGTTAATTGTGAAGTTTAAAAATTTGCTGGGGTATGTTTTGTTAAATAAGAGATGAGTTTCTGAACTTCAAAAGTTAGAACTTCAAGAAAAGTCAGGTCTTTCATGCCCTGTGTATGTGCAGTGGGATTGGCAACAGTGTTGGAATGAATGGTCATGTTTCCATCAGTGCCCTTGTCAATGGTCTGTCAGATGTTGCAGAAAGCTGAGTCAGCTTTGGAACTCTGTCTTATCATTTATTCCTTTGTTTTGTTTCAACTTTGGGTTGTCATTTACTCTAAAAAGAGCCAAAATTACTCCTTTATTTTAAAACACAAAGTGTTGAAGTCAGTAGCAGTGCTGTGTGTATGCAGTATATTCCATTTAATTTCCTCTTGAAATTTGGTGGAGTGGTCACAGGCTTTCTGGAGCTTTATTTAGACTTACTGAACTGAAGCCATAGAATTTTCTGTCACCATGAGTGTGAGTGACGCTCAATGAAACCAGCAGGCTGGGATGGCTTACTTGAAAAAATTAAAACCTTGGCAATGGCTGGGATTAATAGGATTAAAATGCTGACAAGGGAAGTGCAGTGTCTCATTTCATAAAATGTGTGCTTTAATAAGGCACAACCTTGATGTGAATCATCTTATATTCCTGATATAAGATTGATGTCCACAAAACCTTTTTGTGTTGCCCAAATAACTTGAGAAATGCCACTGCTGTTGGCACCCCTGATAGGCAGCTAAGCACCACACAGCCAGACACTTCTACCCAGCCAGCCTCAGTGGGATGGGGAAAGAGGAAAGGAAGAATGAAAGCAAGAAGAATTGACTGAAGAAAAATGTTTAATAAGTGAAGCAGAAGTGGCAGAAGAGAGAAAGAAAAAACAAGTGATGCAAAGGCCCTTGCCACCTCCCATGGGTAAACTGGTGCCTAGCCAATTCCTGAGCAAAAGTTGAGTAACCCCTGCTAAACCCCTTACTCCTTTATTGCTGAGCTTGACATCATATGCCATGAAATATTTCTGTGATTAGTTTGGGTCATCTGTCTGGTTGCGTCTACTCACAGTTTATTCCTTGAGGGGTTAGAATAAGAAACAGGGAAGGCCTTGATACTGGAAAAACATTGTTCATCAATAGTTTGATTTTAGTGTGTTAGCAGTATTGTTTTGGTCACAGATCTAAAACACAGCACTAATACCAGCTGCTGTGAAGAACATTAACTCGTGTCAGCCAGACTTAGCACAACCACAAGAACTTATTTAACAAAAAAAAAAAAGCCTCTCACACTTGGATTTTCTTAACTACTATGCCATCTGGAACTCTGACTTATTGAAAATTTTGCCAGACCCAGAGATATTTCTTGTATTAAAATTCCCAAAAGTGGTCTTAAGAGAAACAAACAAAAATCTCAATTTTGACTTCAATTTTAGGTCAGTTATTTATGGTAAGATATATGTATTTGCCCTTTAGCAGGAATTTGATTTATTATTTAAAGAGTCGTGTGTCATCTCACTTCTTTTCACAGAGTTATTGATTTAGGAGTCATGACTCCATGTGATAAGATATTGAGAGCTGCTGTTGAGAACAAAGCAGGTATAGAGAGATTTCATTAGTACTTCTGAATTGTTTGATTTTTTTTAAACCACACTTGCATTCTTTATTGCTGTTTATTGCTTTCCTATGCTGTCTATAGTTTGGTCAGACTATCTTCAGAGAAATCAGAACTTCTGCATTAACAGTATTAATTATTTAGTATTTGGCACTTCTGTGAAACCTGGCCTGAGGAATTGAAACCATGTATCAAAAGGACAATTCCATGAGAGATGTTTTAGTATTTGTTTTACAGATGAATAAATGGAGCTTTGAAAAGGTTTAGGTAACTTCTTGTTGGGTCTTAAATCAGTAAAAGAACTTGGCATTCGGCCTGCTGGATCAGTGAGTGTGAAATCAGGAATGAATTGTTGTAATAAATAATGAACTTTCTGAAACAAGTTGCAGTTGCTTTGAAACAGTCTACTGCATCTTGGAAAAGATGAATTGTGTGGAACATAGGTGGTGAAGTTTGAAAGCGTTTGCTGTTTCCAAGAGCAGAGCTTGTAATTACTTTGTCTTATTTCCCTCCTCAGTGCTGAACTTCTGAGACTTGCTAATCAAAAGTACTGTTTATTTATTGGTGAAACTAGAGCAGTAGATGTTCAGCAGCTGTAAAGACTGTGAAATGTCTTAAACTGGGTATTTGGAATTGTCATTCTTGGAAAGCTTTTACTTTCTAATTGGGTCAAACCTTCCTTCTAGACTTGTGACTACCTTCCTTTTTATCTCATTATTTTCTATCTGACACATGAAGCTATTATATGAAATAAACCTCTTTGTAATAATTTCTATGTCTTTCTAGAGTGGATTTGATAAGCCTTTTGTGTATGTGTGTTTGTAAATTTTCAATAGATATAATTGGCCTATCTGGTCTCATCACTCCGTCTCTGGATGAGATGATTTTTGTCGCTAAGGAAATGGAGAGATTGGCAATAAAGATTCCTTTGCTGATTGGAGGAGCAACTACTTCCAAGTAAGATATCTCAGTTGGTAAGATGGACAGTATCTATGAAAATAGTGTTACCCAGGGAGAAAGGAAATTTACAGCCATTTCTTTAGCCCTTGCCTTCAATACATGCTGGTATGTATTTACTTGACTGTTATTTCTTGTCTCAGAAATCCTAGAACATTAGAGTTAAAATGTAGTCAGGACATAACAAATAGTAGACATCTTAAACATTTAATTTTTGCCAGTGTTGTGTGTTTTGAAAGTATATATTTTGTGTGGAAGTACTCTATTTTTTCTAAAAGTTCATGCACATATGCATATGAATGCAGTTCTGTTTTTCTGAGGCACTGAGTGATCTACTTTGATTCAAAAAAACACTCTGAAAATGTAGGATTTTGAGACTAGAAATGATCATGTTGACAGTTGAAAGTTACTGTATTTTCCTGGATCATTGTTCAACAAGGTGATGACTGAGTTGAGTCTCCAGTCCTGTTCATGCAGGCTGATAGGGGATAAAGTCTAGCTGCTTGCCTTGAAGTACTTACCATGTTGCCTTTGATAGACTGAACTTTCTGTTGAGATCTTGTTCTCTCAGATCTGTTCAAATGAAATAATAGAACTGCTATAATTTCCTGAAGACCAGTGTTGACAGCTCACTGACACCTAGTCTTAACATTACCACAGATGTGTTTTGGGCAAGGGTCATGCTTTGCTGACTCGTTTAGGTTACAGAATGCTCAAGTAGGTGACAGCTCTGAAGACTGCAGAGCTAATTTTTTGTGTAACTTGATGCTGTTAGCAATGTTGCTTTTTTTATCAGAGCAGCACATATTGTAGCCAGGCCTATTGTATTCTGTATTTTTGACTTTAGCAAATTGTCTCATAATTTGACAGAGTGGAGAGTAGGATCACTATCAGTCTTTATTGTTCCTGTAGTTATAATGCAAGGTTCACTGTAACCTTTTTCTCCTTCTCCCTATAAGTGTCTTCCTATGGCTTTGAAACTTAGAACAAACATGGAGGTTTTTTCTTAAAAAAAAAAAAAAAAAAAAAGAAAAAAAGAAAAAGGCAGGGGGGTGAGTGAAGGAAAGGCTTTATTCTAAGCGGAGATCTTACGAGAGCCCTTTCTTTAGATCTTCCCAGTGTTTTCACACAGTGCATTGTGGCCCTGTCATAATTGATGTCAAATAACCAGCATCAAACAATTTTGTAGAATTTATTAACAGAGATGAATCTAGGTAACAGGGAGGCAGCACTAGTTTTATCCTTGAATATGGAAATTACTGAAGAATATATGTATAATTTTGAATACATAAATAATAATTCTATTCATGTCAACTGTATATAAATATATCCTTATGCATGTGCCCAGACACAATACAGTGCCTATAAAATATATGTTAAGTAAAGGTATTCTTTATGGAAGACTGGATTCGTAATATATATTTAATTTTAATTCCTTAGTTTTAAGTTTAACTTCATGTGTACATTCTCAAAGGTGGTGTATGTGTCAGAGGTTGCTAATGAAGAACCATCGGCATTTTTTTTCTCTATAATAAGTAGACATTTGGAATAAGGAGATCATAAATACTTTGAAGTGAGGTTAGTTTGAAGGAAAGGGTGGCTGGATTTTGTCTCCAGAATCTACACAATAGAATTTCTTCATAATTTACAGTAATGATGATGTTTGCATTCTTCCTATGCTGCTTTGGTAAATTCAGATGCTGAGAAATAATGATGGCATTCTTGTTGTGGTAAAGTTTATTTTAAAAAAAATACAGAAATTAGTATGTAGTGGCTGATAGAGTGCCATTGTAGGACCATGCCCTGTTTGTTTCCTTTGTCCTTTCCTAACAAAACAGAAGATACAATATCCTTTTATAAAACATAGAGCTGTCAAGAACAAAAGCACCTTTCCTAGAAGTAAATTTAGAAGATGCTGGAGAGTGTTTTCACTGCTGTGTTGCACAGTCAGTAAACCTCTGTGTCCAGGAGCCTTAAGTATTTGACAGAACCTGAAGAAAAAGGAGATCTTATCTCTGCTGTGGAAAATCACTTCCTGGGCTCTGATTTAAATTTAATTTAAAAAATGGTGTGTGACCTTAGCATACAAGAAAGCAAACTGACCTTTGGCCTGTAAGGTGTTTGTTCCTACACTTGCCTGCAGAGTTTTGACAGGAGTCTGAGCAGAGGTTCTTTCATCACTACAAGCTGTTAGCAGTGTTCCTTTCTTTATCAGGACATCACATATTGTAGCAGACCTATTATATATTCCATATTTATGGCTTTAGCAAATTGTCTCATAATTTGATGGACAGTGGAGAGAGTAGGATCACTACCTTTCTTTATTGCTCCTGTAGCAATGCAATATTCACTGTATCTTCAAGATGCAAGTTTGTAATGTTTATTCACCACTGGCAGAATTCCTTCTTTAGGTGAGTAGAGGACTTGTGCCTCCAATTTTGAAGTAGACCATTGCAGAAATGGAATAATCATCACTGAATTAGGTTAATGCTAATCCACAGACCCAGCTTGTGGGAGGGAAAGATGCAAGATGAGGAAAAAGAATTAAAAAAAAAATTGTTCACTCATAGTATGTATAGTTTGGAATATTCTCACTGAAATTTTATGAAATTCAAACTAATGAGTTGCTGATTTTCATTCAACTGGTAAGACAGTGAGGGAATGTGAGTTGACACATCATTTTTGGAGTGTTCTGGTACTCTTTGAAGAAAAGTGTTCATGTACCTATTATTAAAATCTGTATTTAATGAATCATGCATAGCAGATGGATGAATGAATTTCTTCTTTTGAAGTTTTCGTCTATTCATTAAGTCAGGATTTATTTCACTGGGAGTTTTTTTCTGGTTTTTGTCGGGTTTTTTAGTTCTGTTGGGTTTCTTTTTTGCTTCAGTTGTGAAATGCTCACTCTTTTTCTTTTTCATTGAAGAACACACACTGCTGTTAAAATTGCCCCACGATATAGCGCACCTGTAATTCATGTCCTGGATGCATCCAAGAGTGTTGTGGTTGTAAGTTCTAAATTATAGTTTCTCATCCATGCAAAAATACATGCCCTGTGTTTCTGTTGTGCCTTTCATCCTTTCCCCCAGGGCTTGATGTTGTGGCAGAAAATTGAAGAGGCCTGGCAGGGACCAGTTTCTAAGCTACTATTGCTTAAGTTTTTTTTTTTTGGTTGCCATGTGTTTCACTCATCTGACTTGTGTCACTTATTATCACTGGGTACTTTTATGTAGAAGACCATTTCTCTATTTATCATTCACTCTGAGTCCTTGACTGTAGTTTTGAGATGTTTTATAGTGAAGAGAGATAGAGTTAGATATGAACTGCTATTCTCTCTGGTTTGGATATATTTCTGAAGTTATTTAGATGGCAGCATTAATACTGAGAAATGTGTGGCTAGAGTTCTTTAGGATGGATTCTCTTTCAGCAAAATGTGTAGTCTTAGCTGTCAAATACCTGCTTGTAAGAAGTAGGCTAAGCTGTGTGCTTTTGTGACCATTCAGTCTCTGAGTTTTGCAGTATTCTTCTCTCATGTCTCTCCAGGGCCAGAAATTTTATCTGTGTAGTAGGGCAGTGCTCTCTATAATACTCATATTCTAAATATGGATAGTTTGAATAGTTTGAATCTAGTTTGCAGATTATTGGTAAGGCTTAGTTTAGTGTTGCCAAGTGTAATTGGAAACAAGTTCAAAAGATACTGCTTAGTCTGAAATTCATACTCTGTCCGTACTATAGTATGTTACAGTATGAACTTACTGCTTTCTCTTTTCTGTTCTTTTCAGTGCTCCCAACTCTTAGATAATAGTGTAAAGGATGATTTCTTTGAAGAAATAATAGAGGAATATGAAGAAATCAGACAAGAACACTATGAATCTCTCAAGGTACAAATGTAATTGATTTAACGTCTTGTTTGAAGTGGTTGGCACTTGCCTTACTACTCTTGGTTTCAGCTCCTTATGACGACCTTCAGGTATATTTGATCTGATTTAAAACTTGCAGTAGAATTGATTGAAAACTTCCAGAAGTGCTTATGAAATTGGATTTTCTAACCTGGAAGGGAAACTTCTGCATGAGTCTAACACATTTGGCACATTCTTGATTGTCATCAATGGCCCGTCAGTGGCGTCTAGGACATGACAGCTCCATGGACTTGGCAGTCATGTCATTGTAATCAACGTACAGGAGACCAGTGCTCTGCTGGAGCAGTAGCTGAAAATGGGGAGCTACAACCGGGGTAATGAAAATGGCATTGGCTGCTTTTGCTGGTAATGAGCTACTTTGTATTTTAAAACACCATGCTTTCCTAATGTTTTAGTCTGGTTTACATGAGGGATCTGAGCAACAGGAAAATATCTTGCTGTTACCTGTATTTTAAAGTAATAAAGGAGTCTCTGGTGTAGTTCAGGGGAACTAGAAATTTTGTAGGCCAGTTTTATTAGACATATACAGCAAAAAGTAATGGTATGGTTGTGAAGTAGTCTTACTTTACAGATGTGAGCTCAGAGTTGTTGGGACTGAAATTAGTGGTTGTCACATTTGGCCTGAACAATATTTTGAGTAGAAGTCTATCACAAAGTCAACAGTTACAGTTCATGTGTCTGAAGGATGACTGGCTTTCTGAAATTAACCTTTATGTCCATACAGGAAAGAAGATACTTGTCTCTACAGCAAGCTAGAAGGAAAGGTTTCCATAATGACTGGTTATCAGGCTATAAACCAGGTCAGTTTATATGTTGTTTGTTGTTGCTGTGCCTTTGTTTTATCTAATGTATCCATTTTAGATATATTTTTAATTAAATTGTGCTTGATTAAACTTCAGAATATAGCAGTGTAACAGCTTGAGTAAATTGGTGTCTGTCTCAGCAGAGATCTTTTTTGCATAAATTTGAGCAATCTGTTTGTGCTTTATTTTTTCACAGCTCATTTAAAAATTAAATTTCAAGTTAATAAAAAAATTGAAAAGAAAATCCTAAAACAATGAGTTATCCATAACACCTTATAATCAAAGAAAAATCTAACGACTGCTTTGCAAAATGATGTCCAACTGGCTCTTTACATTGCAAAGCTTATTATACCACATTTGGGGAATGCACGTTGTGACATGGCATCTGTATGATGTTCCTTTTTACACTTTTTTCTACCCTTCCTCCATAATTTTGTACTGATTTGTTTTGATTTTTTTTCTTTGGAATTAGAGATTAGAAGTATAAACAGCATTCCACAAGATGTTGCATCCTGCAGTGACATTAACGCTGCTTTCTGTCATTTCATTTACAAAACTCAAAATGATGTTAATTTTCAATAGCTCATCTTGATAAAGATTGTGTTATAAAGTATTGAATGGTACAGAGAAAACAAGTGCAAAGCTATGTAGCTTTGCAGACATAAATCCATCTTATGTCTTCACTAGTGCACATATACCTAAACAAATGTGTGGTGGCTGCAGAAGTTCTTAGAAATTACATAAAAATTCACAGAAATATTCTGCAGTATCATAGTATGTAACATGTCTGTGTATAGAAAGGGATTTGTAAATATGAAAGGTATATATGCTTATAAAATGTTATGTATTGATAAATCATGTAGGTTTTTTTTATCTTCTGTCTTGACCAATGTTCTGGCAAATGAAGTAAGTTCCAAAGTCTAACAGCTAATAAGTGTTGATTGATATGAAAGAACGAAAGGGCTTAGTTTTTCTATTCCAAGGTCACGTACCTTTTATGCATTTTTTTGTGACATTTTTAACTGTAGAGTATGGTATGACTTGGGAATGATTTGACAGTGAGAATTCTAAGCCAATTACTTTGAAAGAGGTCTTTTGCAGTGATGGAGGCTGGTGAGCATCAGTTATGCTGCACATATAAGAGCAATTGTAAATTATTTTCATCATGTCAATCATACTTCTGATTCCCACAGCGAAACCAAAATTCATTGGCACAAAAGTCTTTGAAGATTATGACCTTAAGAAGCTGGTAGAATACATTGACTGGAAGCCCTTCTTTGATGTCTGGCAACTTAGGGGAAAATATCCCAACCGGAGTTTTCCTAAGATCTTTAGTGATGAAACTGTAGGTGAGTATTGAAATTGCATTTACTTCATGGAAATAATCCTAACAGGCCTGCCTGCTGCATTAAGATTCTGAATGTTTTGAAATACATAGCAATAGTGGAAACACATGGAAAGTAATATTACTGAAATAATTTGTTTAAAGCAACACTTGGTGAACCAGCTGTTGCCATATGAGGCTGAAAAATAAATGGGAAAAACAGTCATCTTATTTAGCATTCACCTGCCAATATTTTAATGGCAGAATATGGCATCAGAGCACTGACTGTATATCTGTGTTTCCATTGTGGGTGAAGATGGCAAGAGAGTTCTGCCTCCTTTTGAAACTTTAGTAGGCGTTGAAATACGTGATGAAAATGCAAGGGTGACGCTGAAAACAATGTTCTGGGTCAACCGCACTGTGCTAATGTAGGTGCACACACCAGGTCTCTGTTACTCATTTTATTCTGCATCTTTTGCCTCTACTAGAATAGTGCTGGCTGAAACGTTTTGTGGGGTTGCTTTTTTTTCCCCCCAAGATATATGTTGTTACAGCTAAATAGACATAATCACACTGTTATCTCCCTATTTCCCATAGCTGACAGATCATAGCAGTTACCGGAAAATTATGTGGAAAACGAATCAATCTTCAACAATTCTTTAATCTGTTTAGCCAGTTGTGAAAACATGCCTTTTCTAAAGAGCTTTTTCTTTTTTTTTTTTTTTTTTTTTTTTGGCTAGGTGAAGAAGCAAAGAGAGTTTATAATGATGCTCAAGATCTGCTGAAAACATTGATTAATCAAAAGAAATTACGAGCAAGAGGTGTGGTTGGGTTCTGGCCAGCTCGAAGTGTTCAGGATGATATCCACTTATATGCTGTAGAAGAGGCAGTGGGATCTTCAGAACCAATAGCAAAATTTTATGGCTTGAGGCAACAGGTACAATGACAGCACATTTGTTACTTTATTAAATTGATTTTTTTGCTCTCCTGCATTGCAATAATGTGATAGAAGAGCTCTAGTAAAATCTGTAGAAAATGGTCATTGTAATCGGTCTGCAGCTGTTTTGTCATTTCTTTCAGTAATAGCACATCTTTTTAGTGGTGATCCAGCTATTTGTATTTTAATATTTGTAGTATTTTGCATTGTAATAGTTGTACAAAATGCTATATAGATTTAACATCTTCAGATATGATGTGCATTTTCTGTCATAATTTTAATATTTAGGATGTCCTAAAGCAATGTGCTGTATAAACTCATTGCATGGATCTTGTGTTGCTGAATTAGAACCTAATGAACCTTAGTTCTCTAATATCCCTGAATTCTGCTTTAGATGAAAAATTATGCTTGAATGTATTAAAGGTTAAACCCAGGTAGAATTAAAAAACCCTGGAAAATAAAGCTCAGTGGAGATAAGTGTTTTTGATAGTCATAATTTGTATGTAAAATTCACCATATGAAGGGGCAGTTTAGAATTAGTCAGCTGCTAATTCTTGTGGAGCTAATCATTATTTTAAGTATTCACGCTTGAATCATGCTTACCTGGATTTGCATTTAATTTGATAGAGTGAACTTTTAAGATAGTCTGCCTCTCCTTTTTCCCTAACTTCTCATTTGGCTTCTTCATAGTTCACATATTCAGAATCATCAAATGTGGGCAGAAAAAAAATTCAACAATTATCAAAATTTCTGGAGTGCAATATTCTGTAAGGACAGTCATGAGCCAACACTGCAGAACCGTACTAAGATATACATAACTCTTAAGTTTTTCTGCTCCAGTTTCCTGGAAGAGATTATCTGTTGCATAGAGATGGTTCACAACAATCAATGGCAGATGTTTATATAAAATGCTCTCAACAAACACACGGGCAGGGTTGTTCCAGAGCCTTATGGCCTAGTTAAATATTTTGATATGCCATATAAATCAAGTTTACTACTCTTTCTTTTCCTGGCCTTTTCCCAGCATTCTCTCAAGAAGAATATCTGATTTAATGATATTCTTATAATGGAGTTTATTATTGGAATACTGTTATTTTCCTTAGTCTTTTTTGTCTTATATATCCCAAATTACTCAGGCTTCACTCAAAGGTTAAGACTATGAAACTCTATGCTATGGTGCATGCTATTCTTATGGATGCTATGTATTTTATCTGCATCTCTTCCAATCTGGTGTATGTAGTAATTCAGCAGTCTTCAATGGAGCAAAGTGGAAGTGAATAATTGTCTTCATGTAAAATGTTTCTTTTAGTACATGGAGTTCTCTTCCTGGCATTGATATTGTTAAGGATGTGATGTAAATCTAAAAGTTCGAGATACATTTGGTATTTTCCTTAACTCTAGTAATTACAAAAAACCTTAAAATTAACACAGGTTTTACCTGTGTGGAAAAAGGATATTTCTTTGGTTTTGTAGTACTTTATGCTAATAACCTAATAGTAGGTTAATAGACCATTTTTCTTGGTTTTCAGGGGTGGGGGTGTTTTATTTGCTTTTAAGATGTGGTTGGAATTGGGTGGAAAGCAATGTTAAAATATTGTCATAGAATAAGAACCTTCATGTAAGTGATAGCCATGGAATAACTTTTCTCCCTCTACGATGGGTAGATTTACAAGAGCTGTGCCGCGTCTTAAATAGCAATCATGTTTCCACAATGTCTCATCACTGATACGATTCAAAATTTCTTGTTGAGTACTCAGTCACCTCTTTCTATTACCTTTTTTCGTATTTGGAGAAGGATCCAGTGAGCAGTATATTTCCTATTCCAGAGGATGATAAAATGAATTGGAAAAGACCTCTGAGATCATTGAGTTCAATTTGTGATCAAACACCACTGTGTCAACTAGACCAGGGCACTCACTGCTGTGCCCAGTCCTCTGTTAAATGCCCTCAGGCATGGTGACTCCACCACCTCCTCTGGCAGCCCATTCCAATGTTTAATTGCCTTTCCTGTAAAGAATTTCTTCCTCATGTCCAGCCTGAACTTTTCCTAGCACAACTTAAGACTATGCTCTCTCATTCTGTCAGTTGTTGCCTGGGAGAAGAGGCCAATAACCACCTGGCTCCTTTTACATAGTTCTAGAGAGCAATAATGTCATCCCTGAGCCTCTTCTCCAGACTAAAGAACCCCAGCTCCCTCAGCTGTTCCTCTTAAGACTTGTCCCCCAGACCCTCCACCAGCTCTGTTCTCTGGACATGCACCAGCACCTCAATGTCCTTCCTGAATTGAGGGCCCAGAACTGGACGTAGAATAGTTGAAGTGTGGCCTCACTAGTGCTGAGTGCAGGGGACGAATCACTTCCATAGTCCTACCGGCCACATTATTCCTGATAAGGCCAAGATGCCATTGGCTGCCTGGGCCAGGTGGGCACACTGCTGGCTCATGTTCAGCAGACTGTTGACCAGTACCCCCAGGTTCTCTCCCTCTGGGCCACTTTCCTTTGCATAAACCCACTTGAACTTCACTTAGGATTCAACTTTTCAGTGGTGATAGGTGCATTTTATTTGTGTTTGTGATTAGTGTAAGGTCTCCATCCCAGGCTCATTTCTGTCTATGTTCTGTCTAGCACACAGTTTGTTGCACAAGAAACCATGAGTGTTTATAAACTCTTACAGCCATTCTGTAGGGAGAGTTGCTGAAGAATTTTCAGTTTGTAATATCAACCATCAGTTTTGCTAACAAATGTGGAATCTCTGAGGGGTAGAGATGAAGTATTCCTTCTCTTACCCAGGGGTTGGCACAAGATTGCATTATGAGTTGGAAGGATCAAGTCCATCTCTTAAGTGAATGACCCATACAGAGGTTGAATCCACTCTACAAGCTGTTAAATCTTACTAGCTGTAAATAGAAGCAAAATATCTCTGTATGTGTGTTCAGAACGGCATCTCTCTTGTTTGGCATTTTTTTCATAAGTGTCTTCAGTAGTCTGAACACCCTCTGAGTGAAAGAAGTGGTTTTCTTTGAATTTAACTACAGGAAAGCCGCTATGGCTCAAAGACTAGTTAAGTGTTTGTCAGAAATTAGTCTTAAAAATTCTGCTGTTTAGCTTACTAGTGCACTACTGGTGTGTTTTTAAGTACTCTCATTTACTGTACTAATTTTTGTTACTTTAGGCTGAAAAGGATTCTTCCTGTACAGATCCATATTACTGCCTCTCTGACTTCATAGCACCAATGGATTCTGGCATTTGTGACTACTTAGGCCTGTTTGCTGTGGCCTGCTTTGGTGTAGATGAGTTATGCAATGAATTTAGGAAACAGGATGATGAATACAACATCATAATGGTAAAGGCTCTCGGCGATCGGTTGGCAGAGGTATGAGGTTTCATCATGTGTTTCCTTGCAACTTTCAGCAAACTTACAGCCACTTCAGTGCAATGCAAGTGGGGTTAGCTGTAGGTGTGTATTTCAAGCTACAGCACAGTTTCAGCTATTATAACTAGATGCCATCTAAATATGCTTAATGAAGTCGGAATTCTTCCTGAAGGGCAACTGTTGGTGGAAAAACAGCGTAAGCTGCAAGAGCAGTTCAGAAAAGCTGTTGCCCACTTTTAAGCTAGAGGAAAAGTCTTCCACTAAAAAGAGCAGCAGCATGTACTTATATCTGGTCCTAGCATGGATGCAAGAGTGATGTGGCCTTCCACAGGTTAATGAACTTTGTCTTTTTGGGTTACTTGTCCACATCTTTTGAGTATGTAGAATTTTAAAGCAGGACAATCAAAAAAGCATTATCTGCCAATAAGAGAAGAAACTAAAGTACTTGAATTAGCAAAATAAGTTTTGCATGTGAATTTTAACTCTGTCAAATTTCTCACCTGTATTAAGAGTTCCCTTAAAAATGAAAATGGGAGCGGGGAGAAAGTCACTATCATTGTTTGTCTTACTCAAGTAGCTGTTACATCATTCTGTACAAACTAAAATATAAAAAAAAACCCTTCACATTCTATTCTAAGGCATTTGCTGAGGAGCTCCATGAAAGGGTTCGAAGGGAATTCTGGGCTTACAGTAGTACTGAGCAACTGGATCTCTCTGAGCTACGCAAAATTAAGTATGAGGGAATTCGCCCTGCCCCTGGATATCCAAGCCAGCCTGACCACACAGAAAAACTCACTATGTGGAAACTTGCTAACATTGAGGAAGCAACAGGTAACTCTGCTTTACTAAGATTCTTAACTGTTTTATGTGAATGAAAGATTGAAATTCAAAAAAACCCCAGCAAATTTGGTGGTGCAGAACTACATAAAATATTGAACTGAAGTGCTTCTAGGAATTGCTATATTCCCCTTTTCACTGCCATTTTTATTTTGCCTCATTCAAGGAAGAATTTGCAAAACACTGCCAGTGCTTTTGGTGAAGGGAATTTCCAAAACACTGCCAGTGCTTTTGGTGAAGGAGTTATGTCCCTAATTAGCAGATTGCATGCAAACAGAGTTCTGCTGCACAGAGAAAATTTCTAGCATCCTTATGCTTGAAAGAAGACATTCCAGATACAAACAGGAAAAAAAGCCAATTCAGCAGTGTATTTCCTGGTCCACAGGAATTGTGAGATGGTAATTCTTAAAAAAGAATGAATTCCATTTGTTTTCCTCTGATTTTTACGTGTCAGATGTTTCACTGCTCCAAAAGTACCTTCCTGTGTTTCAAAACTTCACTTGCCAAAATTTCCCAAGTTTTTTCCTTCAAACTGTACAGTTCCTTTACTGTAATTGTCATGGAAGTCTGCAGTGTATTTAAAGCTCTGTGGGGTTTTTTAATAGTTAACAAATGGAAAATGGGTTTTGTTGTTATTTATCTGAAAGCTTCTAGTTTTTTTTGAGTTTGCTTGAAGCAGCCCAAGACAAAGATCCTGAATTTGTGTTTATTCTCAGCTATTCTCAAGAATAAAAGGATTCTCATTCTCTTTTCCAGGAATTGGTTTAACAGAATCATTAGCAATGATACCTGCTTCTGCAGTTTCTGGCCTCTACTTTTCCAGTCCCAATTCTAAATATTTTGCTGTTGGAAAGATATGTAAAGATCAGGTAACTTACACTGTCCATTGTAGTAGTGTTAGAGCATTCAAAAACACCTAATGAGCAGATGTCTCAAAAATTTTGTAAACACTGAAGGCTGGAATTTCGAAATCTTCATCATGTTTTGTGATCCCTTTGCAGGTTGAAGATTATGCACTGAGAAAAAATTTGTCTGTGGCAGAGGTGGAGAAATGGCTGGCACCTATTTTGGGATATGATAGTGAAGAACTGTGATACTTGTGGGTGAACATTTTTTTTTTTTTTTGGATGGTCCATTTGCCAGAAGGAACAAGAAAATCCATCCCACTGGAAACAGCTTTCTTCCATCCATCCCAACAGTTTGCCTGATCATTTTAAATTTTTGATCAAGGACTTGATATTTCAAATCAAATCTGCCCTGTGCCCTCTGCTGGGACCATGAGTGCATTTCAGATCTCTCACTCATAACCGCATATTTTTATTTATTTTTCTTTTTTGCACAAAGGCTCTAGCAGAGAAGCTAGGTGAAGGGTGGGTGTGGAAACTGCAAAGCTCTCCTGTCCTTGGGAATGCTTTGAAATCGGGGCAAGAATTTCTATCCCATTGGCTGTGGATACACGTAGAACAGAATTTGACTTCTGTTATTTTAAGGTGTTTTGGCAAGTCCAGGGACTGAAATAGGATGTGATTTTCCTGTAAAGTCACAGAAGGTTTTATAGTGACTGATTCAGAACTGAAGTGCAACAGATCTCCTTTTTTAAAGTCTGTGTTTAGGTCTTGTGATTGGGAACATGTTGTTCTCAATGATATTTAGAAGTATCAGAATAATACAATGTGCTGGAGCAATGTCAGAGATCCTGTGTTGTGAAATGGGATGACTGAGCCCATGGAGTTGTCCACTTTATGCTTCCTCTTCCTTTTGGCAAGTCACAATCTCTTCCTACTCTGTATAAAGGGTACTGGCACTTCCTACCTTCCAGTTACGTTGTGAGGCTTAATTCATACATAAACATCCATCTGTATGTAAAAAATATGAGAAGCATATTTGTTACTGTAGACAGCCAGAAAGCTCGGAGCTGACTTTAGTGTTTACAAACTCTTTAACTTTCAAAAGTTAAAGATACCTGGATTTTAAAAGCAACTAGTAGCAATACTGTCATACATAACAGTTAATACTGGAGTCATATTCTTCAAATTCAACTCTGAGTGATCTAATTGTTCATAGCTTTCAATGATCTTTGAAAAGTGCCTCAAGGATTAATTAAATGCTAATTTAGTAAAATATTAAGACAGAAACCCCTCATTTTTTCTGGTCTCTAATTGTAAATGAAAGACCAATATTGTAAAGAGAATGTTTTTTTTAATAGTTTATTGCAATCTTTTAATAGCTAGATAATTTTTGTAATGTCTTTGTCTGATTTTATGCTAAAAGAATCATCTTTTATCAACAGTTTAATAAAGATCAAGCTGTCAATAGTGTTACTCTTATTAGAATCCTTTAAATGGTAACAATAAAATGCCTGCAATAATCCTAACAGATAATGTCAAAATTAATATGCACATTCTACCATGAACCTGAAATTATAAAGGCTGGGTATTTGGGGGGGTGGGTTGTTAAAGTAGTTGGATAAATGTTTTCTTAACTGAGTATTTTGGAATGGCTCTTCCTTTAATGACTTAGAAAAATAATTTCTAAATGGATTCCCGCCCTCCCCCCAGTCCATATCAAGGGACTTGAGGCATGACCATGTTGATCAGCCGATTCTTGCTGCAGGAACAGTTCCTCAGTAGAACACTCATTTAGATTGCGAAAAATACAGTAAAACATTCGTAATATAAAGGAAAATTTTACAGGCTATGTGTTTCAGGAACAAAATTGAAATCCTCTTATGCTTTGCTTTTGGTACTTGCACTGTTGTAAATCAATTGAATGCTCTTCTCTCCATCCCTCTTCCATATTCTTAGGCTTGGAAGCAGAATGCCTTATTAATCTGAAAATTTGATTGTGTGAATGGGGTCAAAGTTTGACTTGCACAGTTTGGTTTGTTTATTGATTTATTTTCCTGAAATCAGTGGCAGACAGCACAGTGAGTACAGCTTTCGCAGCATCCGACTGACAGAGCTGTAGATGTCCCACTGACTTACAGTGGTGTTACCTTGTGTACAAGCAGAGGGTTTCAAATGGTGTGCAGTTGTTTAGCCTTTCCTTCACAGATGGCATCATCTTCCTCTTTGCCTGCAAAACTTGGGAGAATCTGTTTGGTAGAATTACTCGTTATTATGCAAATGTTTTTACTGAGGACAATTTCTCTAAAGCTTTGGTTTTTTCAATTGTTAGTTGACACTTGGGATGAGAAAAATTTTCAATCTTCTCTCCAGAACAAAGCTAAATTGTGAAGGAAAAGGGTCTCCTAGTTGGACCGGGTAAAACTACTTTATTTGAAAGACCATCAATTTTAGAATGCATAAAATATTTTTTGCAGTACTTTTCTAAGTACTACTGACAAAGGTACAAGATGTAAGAGATGATGAAAAATTTAGAATACTTTGTAAGCAACTGATTTAGTTTTTGCGAGTAATTAACTTTGGATACTGATTTTTTTTTTCTTGGAAGTCTCTGCCAGCAGCTCAGAGTTAAATTTTGAGGCAAATATTTTATGACTCGTGAGGAAAGACTACCCCTAAGCCCGCCCCTTCATTATCAGGTCTGTTTCAGTATTGCTGTTACTCCTGGAAAGATTCTAGTAGAGTTTATTTTGGGTTGAGTGTGCTACCAAGATCATGGCATTTCTCAATCCCCTAAACCTCACATTTATTTTTTTGTGCAAGTATTTGAGCTTTTTTGCAAATTCTGCTTTCTTGTTCAATAACATAACCCTCAGTACACCTTTTTCATTAATTTCTGCTTCTGAAAAAACGAGTGATGTCCTGAAAGTGAGGGGAATAGTGAGAAGCCTTTGAAGGCCTTGCTTTTTAGAAAGAGAGTCATTTACTAGTAACTTTGACTGGGTTTCATGAAATTCCCTTTGAAATATTTGGCTGATTTACCTGAGCATGCCTTGAAAAATTGGATTCAGTGTCTTAAAAGAGTTTGAAGAGCAAGAAAAGAAATAACTTCATTAATTAGTTGAGGAGGGTAGTTCCTTACAGAAATAGCAGCACGTGTTCTCAGTCACTGGAGAAATGGATTCCTGTGCCCTCAATTTATCATAGCCTCGTCATGGCAAAGCCTGTTCAGCCCTGCTACAATGTCACTTCATTTGATTGTCAGGCTTCTGTAGGTGGCAGTTTTCAAATGAAGGTGCACTCTGAACAGAATGCAAACATGTCCATCCTGCTTTCCCACGGTGTTTGTAAACGTCCAACTAAAGGCAGAACCAAAAAATCAATGCAGTTCTTCTTCATGTTTGTTCTAATAATACCACCATGGAGGAATATCCAGAGGTTTCTGACCATGCCACATGCTTGATATAAATAGCTGTACAAAGTAGAACTCAGCAGAGATTACCAAACTTGGTGGTTTGATTTGTGATTCAACTTCATCCAGGATGGCAAAGCAAGCTGATGATTATCCTTGCTAGCCCGAAGCTGCTATGACAACTATGTAATGAAAGGCCTCCTTTTCTTCCTCAGTGCCCTGGCCACCAGTGTGTCCTTATCTACAGCTCCTGAGCAGGCTAGCAGAGAGTGGTCTCAGGCCAGGGTGGGTTGGCTCTGCCATTTCTTTCTACAGAAAAACCATAAAGTAATGGAGGAGTCATAGAAACTCAAGCTTACCCCATCGTAGTTCTTAGCTCATGGTCTCCACCTCCCTGTGGAGTCAGCCTCCTCTTCCTCCTTTTCCCCCCAGCAATCCCCCTTTGCTGCATGTCAGAGTTCTCTGTGAGTTCTGCCAAAATGGAATTGTAGAAGGTTTGAAATAAGTTTCTTTTAAGGTCTGAACCAGTTACTGTTCCAGAAAGAGGAATTTTTTTCCTGGCAAGTGTTGGACAATATTAATAATAAATGGTGCTCATAGCTCTACCTCTGTGAGTCTTGTACTGTGTACGTTAGTCATTCCTAAACAACTAAGGAGAATGAGATGCATTAAGTCATTCCCTGGGTCTTAACTGCCTCTTTAGTTATGGGGTGGTTTTCATCTGGATAGAAAAAACAAAATGGATATTAATTGCATCCTTTGTCAGTGTATTGTTTTAGGCCCATTATTTATAATAAGCTAATAATAATAAAACTATATAAAGCTATATATATATAATTTTGAACTGAAGTATTTTAACGGTGTGAATTGCTAGGATGAAGTTGAGAATTTGTCTGTGCCTCGCTGCTAGAACAGACGCTTTTAAAATTCTTTAGGTAGTTGATGACTTCATTATTTTATGAGGCAAAAATTATCTTGAGTACAAACTCAAGTTACAAAACACTAATAATTTGATTTAAAAGGCTTTACTGCTGCTGTCTAGAAATAGCTGATAAAAATGAGTTACTTCCAAGAGACTGCAGAGTTTGCTGGACTACTGGAGAAATTTCTTTGCATGTAGGACTACCTACACATAATAAAAGAAGTTGGAGTGGCGTGGGATTCACAGAGGGTAACTTAATTGCGGGCAGCTCTTTAGGGAAGAGCTGGAAGGTTAAATAAGAGTTATGGCAAACGTAAGTCTCTTAAAAAACCCAGGTATTCTCAGTAATTGCAGCAAATGAAAATAAAACCCTTTACATTATACCATCAGAGTGTAAGAAATGCAATCTAAAACCAATTTTTAAGGAGCTTTCATTAATCTAATGCATGCCTGGGATTGATGAGTTATATATGCAAGTCTAGGAGTGGTAAAAGGACAAAAGAAATAATTAGGTTGTGAACTTGTTCTAGGGTTAAGTAACAAGCTGTTCAGAAAAGGACACCTCACGCCATGACATCCTCCCTCTTTGGGGTTGTTGGATTCATTACTTAGATGATAGTTTCTGACAGGATTTTCAGTGACACTGGTGTTCCCTGGCTCTGGCAAAATACTGTGATAAATAAAAATAAAACATCCTGTTGTTTCCATGATATTCAAAGCTGTTCAACTCTGCATCAACTCTGTATATGTACATACATGCCAGTGCAATTTTGACCCAAGAATTATTTCAGTCTAGTAGACAAAATAGCTCTGAGTGAGTAGGTGTAATTGATTTTTTTCTTCACTCAAGGTGTTTAAAAGATCATTTTTTCCTGTATATGAGAGTGCAAATTCCACTGGACAATTTGTTCTTACTTTACTCTTTCATATACTTGGACTGTACTTGCTTTTCTTCCTCCAGCTTCGCAATATGGCTGTGAAGATGTGACTCAGAGTTCTCTACTGGCCTGTGAGTGGTGCATGTTGTTTGTTTTTTTTTTTAATTAAAAATACATATTATTTTGGTGTTTTGTTGAATTTCAGCAGAGTTCTTGCCAAAAGGCCTCTTCCCAGGAAGTGGACAACTTTATTCCTTGTAATCTGGCGATCAGTTGGAAATCGAGGTTGAGGTTCAGAAGTGGAGTGCAAATATGAAGCCTAAAAAGGTGTCAGTTCTCTGTGGTTGGTGGACTCCTTCCACGCTTCTGTTCCTGCTGTGACCTTGTGAGAACAAATATGTCCATATCTTTGTCGATTAGGGCAGCACTGGGACGGCAAGTAAGGGAGATAAAAAGCTGCACTGTACGGCCAAAAGACTTATTTAGCAAACTGTTCTTTAGAGATGCACCGGTACAACATGTACTGCTGCCTGATCAGGGCGTGTTTTCAACTGCTGCCTCGATCTTGTCTCCACTCAGCTGCTTTTATTTCAGGAAAGTGCTACTCGTGAGATCGCATGCTTTGCTAAATACTGCACAAGGTCCTCGTTGCATAGTTGGGCATTTATAGTGAACGGCTTCACAGTAACTCTGCTGTTATAGTTTCAGCTTTCGTAAACCTGTCTGTAACCAAAGAGATTACTTTCTTCAGAATACTGTTGCAGAACAAATAAACACAGTTTTTCTAAGGTCTGTAAGGCAGCTTTTATTATCAACACCTGATCTAACAAATTTAAAATTTACGTGTGTGGTCAAGGGTTTGCAAACCAATCTCAGGAGTCAAGAAGTTTGCTACCTACAAAAATCTGACCTTATTTATGTGCTTTATTTAGAAAATAAAATGCAAGCACTTGCCTTTTTTTTTTTTTTTTACTTCCAAATATTGTTCCTCACATCTCAGGGTAGCCAAAGGCATAAAAGTTTTGATTCATTTGTTATAATACCACAGATATGGGAAGAAGTACTAAAGCAAGACATTCAAAACTTAATATGATGTAAAAGTGTACAGGGTACAAGTACCGTCTCTTCAGATAAGCATTAGGTGGAGATGCTGTAAGACAGGATTCAGCAGTCAGCAAAGGGTACATGAAGATTTTAGACTTTCAGATGTTGGATCAGCAGCATTTCATGGCATTTTAGGCATTATACTGCATGCTTTGCCTCCTTTTGTGTCAGTGTCTCCCACAACTGAATCCTGCTACTGCATCCAAATTCCTGGGTTTTCCACAAGAAGGGTTTTACATGGATTTTGTTAAAGATTTTTATGTGCATTTCCAGGGTTATTTTTCCAAAAGAGTTTAAAACATCACACTGTAGATGAACGTTTGAAGTTCTTGAACCGTAAAATATCTGGTTTTCCTCAGAAAGTCTCCAGGTAGTGATGCATTTTTTATCACTCAGTGAACAGAATCAAATAGCCTGCATTTCCTCACAGCTCCCTGTATGGAGGAGGTTTGCTGGAGGAGGGAGTGAATATCAGTGAGAGAAGTTTTTGTGGTACTCTTTTATTCTCTTTTCTTGATTAGCGTATCTGTCGTCACATTCATTGCTTGAGAGCTGGAGTTAGAACATCTCTCAGCAGGTATTCTAGTGCCTGATTCAGCTGCTATTAAAGTGTGTTCAGATTTTACTACCTCTCCAAAACACAAGTGAGATCAGTCCTAATGCAGTAATCTGGGAAGAATATTTAGTGTTCAAGTCCTGTCAAAAACACGAGGACTAACAGGGTGTGCTGTTAAACCTCCTTCAGTGCTCAGCTTCATTGAAATAGATGGCTGGATTATGAAAGTAATTTTTACTCTCATTCTGAAACACTTACCTGACAGAAAGTGATACCCTATCAAGCTGGGAAGAGATGAACTTTCCAGCTGTGGGTCCAGTGTGATCAATGGTAACTATCCATCTTGGAGACGTTTGAGGGAGATTGCTGAACAGAACTAGCAGCACAGGTATCGATCCTGCTCTGCAGCATCAGTGATGGAAGGTGTGAGGCTGCCTTGGTCCAGCAGGCGAGGATTGGCAAATGCTCCAAAAATGTTTTTGTGGTTTCAAACCTCTTGTGATGTTAAAACAAATACTGTTTAATGAGAGTTTCAGCGTCCTCAGCAGTCATGAATATACATTGTGCTAACTATATACTGTTGGAATTTCATTTGGCCATTTTTAAAGAAGATCTGCCTTTTAGTTAAATTTCCTCCTTAAATACATGTTTTGTTTTATGTAATTGTAAAAATTTCAGAAAAATTGTAGTACTGTCACATCTTTTGTGCTGTTAATTCACACAAAGTGATGAGCAATGGCAAGGCAGCTGCTGCATTATGGCTATTGCTAATCAATCTGAATAAATTTGAGGATTGTATTATGGTTTCTTTCCAAAACTGTCAGCATGAAGTATACAAAATTTCTTGCTTTTGTATCTCAGATGAGGGCTGTATTGATGTGAAATTCTTAATGGTATGTAAAACTCCTTATCATGTGATCTCTTGATCTCTCAGTAAAATATGCCTTGATAAGTAAATGGTAAGGGTTTTTTCATTGTCTCATGGTACTTTCATTGGCTCTGTACTTCTGTGGAACTTTTTATTTTTCATTCATCCTATTTCTGCTGCTGCTACTTCCAGTCTTGACACTGGAGTTTTTACTTAGCTTCTAGACTGTTACAATTCCCTTCCACTTATGCATATTTGCCAAGTATCCTGGATGTCAGACTTACTGTTTTGATATCTTCTGTGCACTCAGCTTTATTGTCAGTGGGATTCTTTCTAAGCCATCTGCCCACAGAGCTGTCTTGTGGAGCTGAGGGCACTGGAAAATGAGGGAGACCAAGTAAGTGTGGGAAGGATGTAAAAGGATGTAAATGTTTCTCTCTGCAGCTGGGTTACAGGTGTCTTTTTCCAAAAGGAGTCCTCATATTCCAAAGCTTGTAACAGTGCATGTAAGAATTACTTTTACTACAGAGCTAATAACAGTTACAGGCTTTGAGGAAATGAAACATGAGACTGCTGCTGAATTTGCATTAATACATCCAAAAAGCAGTAACAGCTTAAGAAACACAAGTGGTTTTGGTTTTGTCTGTGAAATAAGTTTTCCATAACATGTTTTTTGGGTGCATGGCTGTTTCCTCTGAAGCAGAAAGTGAAGCACTATATATGTCTATGTCACAAACATTACAAGTTTTTTAATATCTGTGATGGAAGATATTTTCCCTTGCTATAAGAAGTATGCCTATTGTATTGATGGCTATTGGGCAAAAGTCAGTATTTAATCACAGAATCACAGAGTATGCTGAGTTGGAAGGACCCATCAGGATCATCAAGTCCAACTCATGGCCTTGCACAGGACACCCCAAGAATCACACCATGTGCCCAAGAGAGTTGTCCAAACACTTCTTGGACTCAGACAGGCTTAGTCCTGTGACCACATCCCTGGGGAGCCTCTTCCAGCACTCAACCACTTTCTGGGTGAAGAACCTTTTCCTGATATCCAACCTAAACCTCCCCTGACCTAGCTTCATCTTCTAATGTTTGACATTTCTATGTAAATACTACAGTTACAGCTGCTTGTGGAATGCTGTGTACTCATCGTGCTGGACCTCACTCCATGCCCTTGGAACAAGCAGCATGCCTTTGCTGGAGGTTGGTATGAGCTGAGGTAAGGGAATTTTCACTCTCCCCCTTCCCCACTTTTCATATAAGCAAAATAGGAAGGCACATGCCTTGTAGCACTGGCAGCACTGACACTAACTTCAGAGGTTTGGAAAGAGGTATGCAGCTTTTTAGGATTCTTTCTCAGCTATGACTGAAGGACATAGGTACCTGCCCACAGATTGCTGTTCAAGGGCTGAAAGTCCCATATTATCAAAAGTGAGATTTGTCCAAAACTGGTATGGAAACGTTTTTTCACTTTATTTAAGTATACCTATTTTGGTCATCTGCTTGTTCTCCCCAGTACAACTGACTGGTCCTCCAGTCAATATCTGCTTTGTTACTCCCTGGAAACAGCCACTTAAGTATGGAAATATTTCAGATTAAGAACAGTAGTCTGTCACTGGATCCATGACTGGGAGATACATTTCCATCTTTCATAGCCACTTGCTGGATCCACTTCTGGTGGAGAGTTCTGGTAGGTTTTTGATGACTTTATTTAAAACTGCAGTCACTGGGGCCTCTACTTCTACATATTTAAATGGTTGAGTCTTGGATTAAAAAAAGCCCCAAAACCCAATATCAAAACCAACTGAAAGCAAACATAAAAAAACCTCCAAAAGCAAACAACCATAACTTTAAATGCTAATTCCCAGGCTTGTCTGCAGTAATTGAGTCCAGTTGCTATTTCCATGAGCTGTTAGACTCTTCACCTGCACTTAGGTAATACAGATGAAACTGTAACAGTTGTCTTTTTATGGGAATATTTTAAATAAATCATTTCTAGTCTGATACTAGTAATGACAAGCCACTATTTGCATATATAAAGCAACTATTCTTATAAACATTTTTTTGGAACCATTCTGATGGCAGAGGTAAGAATGGGAGTCAGCCTGGTTGCACCTCAGCACTTCCGTTTCCAAGCAAATAGAAAAACCCAAACACACAAAAGACCCCACAAATCACAAGACTTTGCTGCAGCCTGGAGTGTGCAAGTTGGTGAGTGTTCTCTGTGTGACAGTGCTGCAACGGGAAATGGGCTGAGTGTCGACTGCAGGATGCATCAAGTTATTGGTCCACTCAGCTCCAGCATGGCCTTATGCCCAAGTGGATGCAGGGAGGAGAGCCAAGTTTGTACGTGGAGAATGATGTGGACTTATCCTGTCTGATGGGTAGGGATCAGTGAAATCCAGTTCCCATATGTCCCCTCTTTTGATTTACTATGAAGCTACTGTGGAAAAGTGTCAGCACAAAAAGCAGATTTCTTGCTTGCTTCTAATAGCTTGTGTGAATTTTATTCTCAGTTGTTGGCATTCTTGACCAGCTGGTGCCTCAGAGTAACTGCAACAGTCATGAAAGTTTTGCTTGTAGAAGCAACTAGTGTAGCACAGCGTGCAAGATACCACTGCTTAGAGGATTGGGGAATTGAGAACTGGATAACCATGCGACAGAGCACTTGAGGTATGACTTGGCAGCCTTTCTTTTATGTTCCAGTTTTAGCCTCAAGAAGGGTCCTTTAAAACCAATGAATATGACTCCTTAATGAAATACTATAGATAACATAGTCCCTATAATCTTTTGATCCTTTAATCAAAACTCAAAGACTGACTGAACTCCAATTTGTAAGATAAACCTGATCCATCCTAGAATGCAATTGACCTGACTTTAAAATATATTCTGTTGGTGAAGAGCAGCCGTGGTGCCTTTTCACAGCGAAATGAAATGTTGCTTAATACAGTTACCGAGTTACTCTGCAGAAGCCAGGTATCCTGGTGTAGGTTGTGTTTTATTAGCCCGGGAAATTCTTACTGATCCCAAAATCTGAAATTTGCTATATCTTTCTAAATTCTAGAATGCATGAACAGCAGATATTATATTATTAGACACAAAGCATGGCTGAGCTTTAGCTCAAAGGCATAATAGTTTTAAGAAATAACTTTTTGATGTAAAAATTATGTATAAGCATAAAATATTTCCTGCTTTCAGAAAGATAACTGGACAGTATATGTGTGAGCAAATGAGCTAAGTACTGTGAATGCACAGATTGGATTTTGTTCCATAAATATGTATTTAGCAGGTGTGCCATCCTACAAGCACAGCCTTATGCTCCATAAAGCAGGGCTGGAGGAGCGCAGTGTAGTTAATCACCAATGCTTGTGAGGATCTGCATGAATATTCTTTAGAAAGAGTGAGAATTCTATATTCAGCTTGAGAGTTTACAGCTTTTATACAATGTGCCTTTTGAGTATAGCTAAGCACAGTCAGTCTTCACATGCTTTGTGGGGAATTGTATTCTTGTCGTGTGTGAAAGAGAATACCAGCCTCTTCTGCAACAGAAATGTTAATTAGGGTGATTAATTTTTCTGCTGGAGTGGGAACATAGTCTTACAACTTTTGATTATGTGAAAGATCCAAGTGCTATATAGGAATGGATAATTGCTTAGAGATGTTATAGGAAGAACAACATAACTTTTTATCAAGGTCCTTACTGAGGAATTCTTATCATCCATCAACTAAATAGATTTGGTTCGCACTGACAGCAACTCTGGTGGTTTTTTTTTCCTTCATCATTCTTGATGTTGCAATAAGTACTACAAATTTATAGGATGCACTATATTGTCAGGTACACATTTGAGAAGATGCTGAGCATCAGCACATCAGAGGGTAAGCAGAAAAATAAATGCATGTGCTGTGCATGTGGAAGCTGGATAAATAGTTTTGAACCTTTCCCTGACTATTTTTGAGGTATCCATAGACTAACTGTGAAAAGAAACCTCTTTTTAACATGCCTTCACAGATTTCCTCTAAATGGTGCCATCTGCACCCCTTTGTATTATTTTATAATTACTTCAGAGAAATGCAATGAGTTTCTTTATTTCCAAACCTTCTCTTCTAGAGATGGCAGATTTTAATTCACATGTGTGTCATTGTCATTATAGTTTAGTAGGTTCTTTGTATACAGTTTAAAATAACTTATATTTTCTGTTTCTTAAATTGGGTATACATGTTTCTGCTACTACACCATGGCTTATAATGGAATTCTGTGAAGATTGCCCTGCAGTTTTATTGCAGAGTGATGAAGACAAACTCCTAAGAGTTTCAGGATGACTTGATTTACTTCTAATACCTTACATGGTATTGAGTTGGATCAGATTGTGTTCAGATTTATATACTTCTAATCCCATTCGTCTGATTTTCACTGCATTGTGATAATCCTAGAGAAAGCACTGGAGTGTTGGCGGCTAGGTCTGTCCTCTGGAACCACAACTCTTGAGGCTTCTCTGCACAGCTGCCTCAAAAAATTTGCTTTTCTTTATTGTTTCCTACTTGAAATGAGATGTGCTTAGTACAGGATTAATGATGACATTAAGGAGCGAGATGCTCTCGTATGAGGTGATGTGGGGCTTGCCAAATGCCTCTTTAGACTGCACTAATGCACAGCGGGCTGCTCAGAGTGGAAGCCTGCCAGTGACCTACTGGTGGTGTTCGTGCCTGGGAGCTGGTGCTGTCATTGCCTGGCCCTGTCCCCAGCCTCCACACTCATCCCTGCTGGCGCCAGTGCTTGTAGCTGCAGGAAGGTGCCTCAGTGAGCTTATGTGGCTGCAACACAAACCCTCTCCCCACCCTGCCTGGGAAGACAGCGCAGCAAAGTGACTCTGTCTTGTTTCACTATCCAGCTGCTTACTGGGAACATCAAAGAGATATACAGAGAGAAAGGTGGGCAACCTGTCAGGACTACTTTTATTTTGTAGGAGTGAGTGTCAGCTTAAACACATGTTAAAGCATAGCTCGAGTAGTTTGTTAAATGGCAGCCCTGACTCCACAGTAACTGAAGTTACAAATGTAGGAGAAATGGCAAAAGAAGTCATCATCATTTTAGCTGGATATTATAACACCACTAAGAGGACACCTAGCTTACCTTGCCAATGTTCATGTTCCTGGTTTGCTGGTGGTGGTTAAACTATTCAGAAATGCTTAGTTGAGAAGTGTGGTAAAGAGATCTGGCTGAAAAGTCCAGAGTTCAGACATACGCTTTCCTTTGACTAAAATGGTAATTGATTTAGATTCTTATTGCTTGAGTTTGTTTATTCAGTAATTGAACCACTGACATCTAAGGACTGTGTTTCAAGTTATGGCATTGCAATGAATTAAAAATCATAGGAGAAATACCCATGTGGGGATATAAACTATAACAGCAAGAACTACTGTGTAAACAAATAGTTTAGACTCTCAAACTTTCTTTCATTCCACTTATTCTGAGCACTGGAAATGAAAGGCTTCAGAGTCTCTTGAGCTATTTGAAGGAGTAAATGCAGAAACAAAAGTCTTGACAGTTTTGCAAAATCTTTTTCTTGTGGGAAGAAAGACTTCTTGATAAGATCCAAAATGAAGTCCTGCCCAAACGTAGTCATGGAAGAGTGCATGAGCACAGCGATTTTCACAACAGCAGAAATGTTAACAGCAGCTGTATTTCAATGGGGACAGCTACATCCTTCCCATATTGAGCATGCTACTCCACAGCCCTTGTCTTAAATTGCTGTATCATGTTTTTGTGAGCTATCAAGCACCTGCCACGCTGCTCAGCTGTAGAGGGGCTCTGCTTTACACAACAACATAATAGAATTGCTCTGTATGGTACAGAGGAGCTTCACCAAGACCAGTGCTGCTTCCCTGGTGCAACTGTGGCTGCGCTTGGGGGTTTGTCTTCCAGCTTGTGTCAAGGAGAAATCTGCCTCCTGCTGCCTGTCTTGCAGAACTAGGCGTGCAGGAGCCTGTAGAGATAGGAGATTAATCACATAGGAGATTAAAGACAGACCTTTATTTTTTTACAGTCAGGGCAATTACCTGATGAACAAATCTCCAAGAGCTAAAATAGTAAGGATTTTCTAACATATAACTAATTTACTGATTAATATTGCTCTTTCCTTCTGCAATTTCTGCAATTGCAAGAATCACATAGTGAAATCTTTGTTGTGCTGTAGAGAAGTGTGATAATATGGTCAAAATCTGAAACTTGTAACTAGAATGGTAGGTTGCAGTGACTCCTTCAACACTTTGCCTAATTTTAGACAAGAACTTGTCCCCGTTTTTGCCAGTTTAACTTTATACTACTTATCTCTGACCACACTAAATGACCACTACCTCAAAATATCTCTCTGCTCTCTAAGCCGAAGTCAACTGAAAACTGCCTGCTATGGAGACAAATCTCAGAAGTTGAAGCTGCACAATAACATTCTAAAAACAATGAGAGGGACCCCTGGGCAGTATACTTTGGAGCTAAGCCAGTTATTTCACACAGCTTCTCCAACCCCCTTCCCAACAGCAGCAGAGGGAGAAAGGCACAAATGGTTTTAAAAAAAAATTAGGCAAAATAATTAAATCTCTAATGGAAGTCCAAGTCACTGACATTTTAATTTGTTCTTGCCTAAAAAAAAAAAAAAAGATCCTATGGCAGAAAGAGTCCATCAGTGTTACCTAGTATGTGGGAAGGAAGGAAATTCTTAGAGGGAGGAGATAGGAGTTAAAAGGACAGGGAGGGCCAGCTCTGGTTTGAGTTTTTCTGGGCAGTGGAGGAAATGTGGGCTGCTGCAAGGGGCATCCCTCCCCAAGGCAGCATTTGCTGCCCTTCCTGATGCTTTTGCGGGCTAGAAGGATGATTCTCAGTAGGTTTGTGTCCTTACTCCATGGGTCCTTCAAGGAGCAAGGCTTCCTTTTCCTTGTACATAGAGACACACAGGAGATACTGAAGAGATGGGGCAGAAGGCAGGTTTGGGGGAAGAGGCAGGTGGCACAGAGGCTCCTCTCTTATGTAGGTCACCATGCCTTAGACCCCATCATCCTGCACTCCTCCTGTCCTCATGGGACTGAATGAAGCATGGAGTATGTCCCTTTCACCACAGAAATGTACCAAGGGAGGATTGAGGGACTGAAGCTGGATTATAGCCAGAGCCTGGAGTGAAGCTCTACAATTGCTCCCAGGTCTACTGCCTAAAATACAGCCCTGCACAACAAATTCCCAGTGACTTCTACACACCCTGTAAAACGTTAGTCCTCAGCCCTAAATCCTACTATCTCCTGTATTTTCACCTTCTTCACACTGTGGTGTGTATGAGTGATTTCTTACCCCAGCCTAAAGCTTTCCCTGGTATGTCATCATGTGCTGCTGGCAGAGCTGAGAGCTTGGGCAGCTCCTCTGAGTGACATTATCCCATATATACTTTATTCTCCTGGAGCCTTGTGCATTAGTGTAAGCAGGTAAGTGCAGGCACCTTGCTGTGATGCCCCCTGAGCCTACTGCAGTACCTGGGCCTTGTATTAGCATGAGCATGGAGGTTTTTTTGGCCTCCCAGCTGGCCATGTAAGGCAAAAGCCATGGAACACTTTCTGGCAGATCCGTGTTGTTCGCATTCCCACTGAATGCTAAACACTGCCACTGCATGAAACAAGTGCACTCTGCTGTCTGCTTCAAACGGCAAAAAGGCTGCCTTGGCTGGGGATGGGAGTGCATGCTATTCTGTGCACGGGGTGTAGGTCATTTTGCTTAACTTTGGGCACCTAATTTAGGAATGGAGCTGTGCTAGGTTCCCTGTATGGGCTGTGGACAGAAAAGCAGTTATTTGGAGAGAGATTCAGGGCAGCAGCTGAACTGCTCTTCCATTCAGCACAATAAAAATGACACACTAAAAGCTCTAAGCAAATAATTGTTATAAAAGGTCTACTCAACATTAACTGGTCTGGTAAATGACTACATTTGCTCTCTTGTACACACAGCTGTAAGGTCTGTGTTTCTTTACAGCCCCTTCAGTCTGTTTTGGATCTTCTAGCAGACTGTGGCATATGGAATGGAAAATTAAAACTTTTGATTTATCTGTTGCTGCTTTGCTACTTTTGGCTACAATAGAATACTTAAAATTGTGAAATGACACCAAATATTTAGTTGTACGAGTAACTGATATGGTTACATCTGGGAGCAGAGGGAATGGATAATTCATCGCTCTAATAGTTTCTGTGTGCTGGAAGAGACTCTGTGGTTTTGTAGCAGAGAAGTAAACAGAGAAGCATTCCCAGCCCCCAAAGCTGCAAAGACCAGATAAAAACTGAGCTGCTGCAAAACAAGTTTATGTGAGCATTGCCAGCATGATGGACATACTAGGAGCTAGAAAACAGCAAGTGCTGTAAGAACAGACAAATGCTGCTCATGAAAATATTGTTAATACACAAATCCCTAAACAAATCCCTAACCATCATGTGGGGCTAGTTTTTCATTTTCTTTTTCTCAAAACTTTTAGCAAATATTCTAAGTTTTGAAAATCTGTGTCGTATCTGTATTAGCTTGGGACTTGTCAAAAAATGTTGAAGCACTGCAGTCTAGATGACCAACTTTGGAATAAAAAAAAGCAGAGCAGGACTTTCATGGTGTTTAATCTCAGAAGAGACTATTAAAATCGTCACTTACTCTAATCTCTTCTACAGGCTGGAGGACCTTATCAGTTAATTCTGCATAATACCTTTACCTCTAATTTAAATTACAGCATCTTTTTTAGAAAGCCATGTAGGCTGTAGGATTAAAATATCTATCTTTAGTTGGTGCTAGATTTTGTTTCAGAAATACCTATTATCTATAGATAATATGATTCTTCTTATGTGCTTGCAGACAATGACACATTTGAAAAGCTCTGGCTAAACTTTTCCCCTCCCCAAATTTTGCAATTCCATTCTCCAATATATTCTTTGTGAGTTGTGCTGTGATAGAAAGACAGGACCAGAGAAAAACACTATGGGCATTTCTGGATAGCTTTTTCAGTCATCAGAATTTGCTCAGGGTCTCTCTGAGACCTCTGAATTACATTTACAGAGATATAAGAGAATAAATAGCTATAAGGAGGCTTCACTTAAGTTTACTGTTTACTGGGATCCAATACTTAATATGCCTAAGTTAACTTTTGAGAACTCAAGCGATGAGATTTTTCTTTAAGAATTCAGATTTGCAGGGGCTTCCCACTGCAATTATTCATCAGTAGTTGGAAAGCCAAAGACAGGACATAAAATCTGAGCAAATCTCAAGTTCTGTCTTGATGAGTGCATTGCCATAATTGTGCTCTCTTTAGCAAATTTTGAAGGCTAGGCATCTTTATTGTTCAAGACTGTTTCTATACAGTACTATATAATTAAACAGCTAAACAGTAAATCAGAGAGCCCTCACTTTGGCCAGTTATTAGCAAAAAGATATTCTTGTAAAAATCACAACATGAGAGACTAAATTGCTGAATATTCTGCCTGGGAAGCTTAGCATCCCTCTTCTCATATAGCCCTTCAAGCAGTTTAGGAAAATTACTCTGAAGGCTAACTAGACAGTATTCAGTATCAAAGCTGGATATATAGCCTGTCACCTTCTCAGTTTTAGAGAAACGTGGTTCTTGCATCAGTATGTGACAAGTTACTATTTCTAATGAAAATGGTATCTAGTATGATTTTGAAACCAGTCACCAAAAGTACCTGCTCAACCACAAGCAATTCTTACTGTAAGCCAAGTATAATAATGAATTTTTGAGCATGTGGTAATGTATATGCATACAGCTGTCAATTCAGATACAAAATGTAAGGGGATAAAAGCTAAAAAGTCCATGGGCTTTGCAGGCAGAATTTAAATTCAAATTACGAATAAGTATACTGAATGGGAGAACAAAAAGAATCTGAACCAGTAATTGGTATCGAAATACTAAAGATATGTAAGCAAAAATTTTATATGGTTATATGGAATTTCAGAGTACTTAGAAGGTACATTTTGGAAGTGGAAAGGTGCACTTTGATAGTCCCATTACCTAGATAGAGTCACCGAGATATGGGCTATTAATAAGACCAAAAGGAAAGAAACAGGACAGTCAAACATCTTAATCACAACAGTCATTTAAATAGGCTCAGACTTTAATTCCCTTTAGCCTGTTAATTGCATTTCCACTTGATACCTAGTTCTGAAATTAGGCCTTTGTGTTCTTGATAAACTGGTTATTTAAATACTGAATACTATTACTGAAGGAAGTAGGACTGCCTTGCTTTGAACTGGATTACATTTTCTCCCAATAAAGTGAAAGAAAAGAGAGTTCCTCTAGAGGAAAATTTTCTCTGTCAGTGTTTGTTCTTTCTCAGGCTAGAAACAGGAGACCAAAAAATGTTATCGTTCACCTGATTCTAGGGAGCTCTTAAAAAGAAGGGATCTCTATCTCCTGAAGCTTGTTCTCAGGGTGCTGCTCTTCCCCAGGTGACTGCAGAGCCTCTCCCCCCCCCACCCCGAGCATGCACTGTAAAGAGCAGCCTAGAATTAAGATTGGTTTTTCACACAGCTTGAATTTTATCACAAATTCAAGTGTTTGTGGAGTCATCACTGTTACACAGGATGTACCTATCTGGGTTGCAGCATCTTTGCAAAGATTGTCTGCTAGGAGTCTAGGTAGCATTAGTGTACTTACTGTGATTCTTTTATGTGTGTCTTTCTGTTGTTATAGGGTAGTTGTGAGATAATATGTTTTCTTATACCAAAAGATATTCATATTTCATGTGAATATGAGAAGAAGAATGCTACTTGAGCAAACACAGAAACAGTAACAGACAAGGAGATGATTTAGGAGATAATCAGTTTCCAAGTCTGGATTCCTTAAAAACATTTAAGAAACTTGTCATCTGTCATCTTCTCTACAGTGTATTCTGTTCTCTGATACCCAGGAACAGTATTCATATACTCGAAGGTATTCACTGAATTTCCCTTCTCTTTGCAGTTTTAGTTTGAAAACATAGATAGAGCATGAGAGATTGACTGTTTCAGTATCTCTACTGCTTAGAAAAATAGGGTCAAGCTCGTATCACTGGCTGTCCTTAGCTTAACCTTGTTTCAAGATAGCGTTGAAATTTTTTCACTAAAAATATCCGCTATAGCTGACAACTAAATGGAATCAAACCTGTAAGGTTGTTTATGTAACACTGAAAGGGAAAGGGAAGACCAGACTTAGAAGGAAACTTTCCGTGGGTTGTGTACCAGACTTGTAGATTTCGGATCTTGAGGTTTATGTTTACTGCCATCCCTAAATACATGTATGAGCATCTGGAGAACATTATCAGTCAGGAGGCACACAAATATACAAGCTTTCTGGTCACCTAAAGGAAATTTTACAGCTCTCCACTTAGCCAGAGCTCTCTCTGGGTGGAGGAGGGCCAGAGGACAGCTTTGAGCTGTGTCTCAGTTGTAGCTTTTGGATCTGTGAATGGGGACTATGTAAGCTCAAATATCTTAAAATTCATATTAAAGAAAAATGGAAAATTCATGGGGGTAGGAAAGAAACAGAATGTATTTGTTGAGCAGAAGCCAGCATGTTACAGTGTAATGGTCTTTACTTTGAGATGAAAAAGTATTAACCATCTGTAAAATGAAACTCATCCTGCAAGCAAAATATGTGTTCAGACCTAAGCTTCTGTGATTTCCTTGCCCTTTGAAGTTATCAAACTTTCTTTTATTCACTTTTATCTCTCCCACTGTTTTGGTGTCTCTCAGGCTTTACTGTTCCTCACTGGTTTGGGATGTGGTATAGGGCTCCATGGTCAAACAATTATCATGCTTTTGCACTGTCGAATGCCTCTTGCTACAAAAACAAATTTAAGCGTCAAGCTCTGCTGTTGCTTCTTATGGTGCACACCCCAAGATCGTGAGAGTTTGTTGGGGCAAGGAACTTCCTCGTGGCTTGGCTGTCAAGCATTAAATAATTTCATCACCTATATAAACAAGTTTTATAACTTGATCTTCGATCAAATAGAGCTACAACTTTCCTAACTCACACAAATACCTTGTTCTTTGCAGTGGTTCTCGCTAGAGTATCACCTTAAGGGATTAGTGTTATTTTCAACTGCTATGATGTTCTGGGCTCACATCTGATCCTGTGAAATGGATTTTCCAGGAAGCAGTGGCTGATGTACAAGAAACAATTTCTCACTCCAAGTGTATGGCACACTCACTCCCTTAAATAACACTTTGTATTTAAAAAGTGTCAAACCCACTCAGAGTAATTGCATGTTCTATTTGACCTACAGAGAGAGGAGGAGAGTTAATTCTCAAAAATGTGTTGAATATAATGAATATTAGTCAGGAGCTTATTGCTGCTCTCAGAGATGCTTGGATACTAAGTGTTGAGGGGAAGCACTGTGTACAATAGGAGGGGTTACTCAGAACTTGCAAGGCTGCACTGAGGTATCTGAATTGACTCTTCCAGAGAATTTTCCTAGGTTGAGGCCTTGGTGTGTTAGATTCTATAACACAAAGTTATAGTTAGTGCCTACTGTTATTAAATATGATCACGTGAGAATATTGATATGTTACTTTCAATTGACTCTGATGCATAAGAACTTAAGCACAAGGCAGAAACATGAAGTGATTGCTTACCATGTTTTCTTATATATAGTTTGTTGTTACACTTTTCCTCTCTGGCAAATCAAGGAATGAGAGAATATGATGGCTGATACCAAGAGGATTTACTGCTTATATTCCAGCCAATGGATATATTCTAGAAACTGCAAGTTGAATAGCAAATTGTAACTGACTATGAAAACCATGGTGCAAACTCATGGAACATGAGCATCTTTTTGTGTGTGTGTGTGTTTTTCTCAAGGTTTTCTGGTTTGTTTGTTTTTCTTTCTGCAAAACAGTAGAACAGAAAGTGTAATATTCTTTCTGCACTCTAGGGAAACCAAAGATAGAATAAATAGCAAATGGGGGTAAAATGACAGTTCATCAGCCAAGAAGAGCAGTTTGTTCCAGATGAAATAATAATCAGAGTGTAAGGGTTGCTCTCTTATTATAGGGAGCACATATCTCACTGCAACATCTCAGGGGACATCTGTTATATCAGAACTATGCCATAATGGTATAACAGGAATGTGTCTGGTCTTGCTTGGAACTATTGCTCCCCACTGAAATGCCTGTGGTGCAGTTCAGACCTAGGGATTGGTCCTTTCCTCATGTATGTTCCTGGATGTTACACCGATGTTCTTTCCTATAATGAGCAACGCATTTCCCTCTCACTCCCCGACTTTAATTTTGTAATTTCTTTCCTCCCAAGTGTTGTTAGATAAATAGGAGGTGTGTAGCTAGCCAAGGTTGAATTGCTACTCATGGTCATATCAAGAAACAGCAGATGTTTTCTTTGTCTGTTCATGATCAAAATTTAAAAAACCCAAACAAACCTAGAGTTTGGATCAGAAAGAATCTCTTGGTGTTCCCCCATCACAGCGCAATGTTTGAAATTCTCATCTAGTGCTGAAAGTCTTGTTTTTTTATAATGGGCTTAAGTATACTTACATAACAGTGGTTTTGAGGATGCCCCTTGTACCAACTGTTCCCCTTATGGCATTGGTTGTCTTCAATGGTGATAGCTCTGCTACAGTCCTGTGTATCCATATATTTCCAACTTAACCTCAGTGTGTAATTAAATCGTCTGTAATGTAATTTTGCAATCTGAGCACTGCATGTTTGGGATGGCATGCAAAAAATTATCCCAGGCATACGAGTGTCCAGGGCTAGAAATCCTTTCCTTGTTACTGTACATTTCTCTGTGGGAAGGATTTCTGTAAAAGCCCTGCTGCAGGAATTTCTTGCTGCCATGCTGAGTGTCCAAGAAGATGCACACCTGGCAGATGTGGTGCTCCTGGCCAGTGTGGTTCTGAGTGGCCCAGAGCAAGCCCCATTGCCCAATTTTCCCACAGAGCACATCACTTCATCCCGCAGATCTAACCTGCTGCCCCATACCTGCAATGCAGCTGTTGCACTGCCTTTTCCCTATCATGGGTTCAGTTTTGTTTCATTTCAGAAAATGGGTAGCAAGCATATGAAGAGGTATTTTTTTATTGCTAATGTCACCACAGATGGGAGTGCAGCCTCCCTGAGAAATCTACTTTGGATATATTCCACTAAATGTAGTGAGAGAGGGCTTTTTCAGGAATATGTAGTTTGTGTGATTCATATTCTGATCAAAAAGACGGGACTCATGTTTTTTTTAAAAGTTAAATGACTTGCCTATTCTAGACACATGTTCAGTGAGGCCGTTCTGAACACATGAATTGATCCTTGTGTATTTTGTCAAGTTGCATACAAATTCACAAATCTTTTGATTTGTCACATTAAAAATGTCCCTTTTTGTTTCAGTCTTATAACAAAGCCACCCAGAAGAATAGGAATTGTAGGAGCAGGCCCTTTGTATGCAAACAAAATTCTAATATGCATTCTGCAAAATCTTCAGTAATAATATCCTGAATTATGCATGTTTAAACAATTTTTTTTTTAGAATACTAAGAAGAATTAATAGCAAAAAAATAATAAAGCAAGATCATTTTAGATTGAGAACCAATTTTAAAAATTTGCAATACCATTTCTGTGATGTGAACTAATATCCTGAAGGAAGCTGATGGATACATACAAATCTGAGCAAAACAGTAAGGAAGGTGCAACTCGTAATAATACTGGGGTGGCTGAAAATCTTTATTATCTCTAGATCTAATCTTTATTATGTCAAGATTCTGTGGGATCAAGAACAAATCAAATGCAAATCCAATTGGACTTGAAAATAATGACTTTTTTATGCTCCATGGCAAACCTGATAATCTTAGAAAACTTAGAAAAATAGGCTTTTTGCACTTTGAAAAATGAAGTTATTGACTGTTTCAGGGTTTAAGGAAATGACATGGTTATCTATGCTTGTGCTGAAATGTTTGCTTTAGTACAATTCTAATGATCCGATTGCTTTTGCCATGCCTGAATAAGACCGATTTTTTTTTTCTTTTTAATAATAAATAAGCAGAATATGCAAAATACTCCATTGTGTAAAGACAAATCAAAGACTGACTGATTTTTCTAAAATAATTAAATATCATGAGTAAATTCCCTGTCTTTCCCACATCATTCATTCTTTGGGCCTACAAATGTTGACGTGAAGGGAAGGCACAGATGAGGCTGATGGACAGTTGTCATCTAATCCTGACAGACATCCTGTTCATCTCCACTGAGGAGGGACTGTTATCATTCCTTTGAGTTAAGCTAAATCCAGGACACCAAATGGAAGCTGTATAATGTACAACAGTTGGGTTTCACCATCACCTCCTATCTCATGTGTTCCTTTTCTTTTCTACCCTCCTCTCAGAGATCTTTTCTGACCTTTGTGTGTGTGGGTTTTCCTAGGAGGTGTGACTTAGCTGATTAAGGCTGTGGCATGTCTTGTTTCACTGCTATGAACCCATGACTAAAAGGGCAGCTAAAAGCAGCATTGTAGTCATCAAACGCTGCTAGGAGTTTGCCAGGTTTTGGAGTGGTTGATAAGACTATGTGCTGGGTCTGTCTTTTTCCAGGGGCAAGTGAGTTAAAATAGAAGTCACTTTTTCTTTCTCATTTCCATGCTTTTCCCCCTTTCACTGTGTGGCCTTGGTTTGCTTTAAAGAAGTAGTGCTGATTTCAACTAACTAACTTTTTGTCCGAAAGGGACACTTACTGACCTCTTTAACACAATGTGCAAGCATAAAATATAAAATCTTTCTCTAAAGACTGTAGATAAAGGCAATGGAAAATTGTTTACTGCCCTGCCTCATGTGTTTTATTGTTTTCCCTTTTTCCCTAGTTATTTAAGAAGAGTCAAAGCATTTTAATTTTCATTGTGAAACCAAATGGACAGTTTGAAACTCAATCCAGGTGATATAGATTGTTATATTCAAATAAAGACTTTTGACTCTCCTTTTCTATCAAAATTAATACAGTTCCCTGGTCATGTGACAGAAAAAAATCCACACTGAGTGTTTGGGGAATGACTCAACTACTTGAACCTCTGCCTGATTGGTGTCCTTCCTCAGATTCTTCAAACTTACTTCATAAAACTTAGCCGTTAACACTGTACCTCTGACTAACATGAACAATTTTATTCATTACCAACAAATGTTACATAACCTTAGACAAAAGTCAAATAGGTTTATAACAACTTTCTCCCAGCCCTAATCAGAGACCAAGATTCCCTCCTTCTGTAGGAATCTCCCCTAACATGCTATTTTTAAATGGAGCAGACATAAAGCATGACCTAAGATTTTGTTCTTCACAATTTGGAGCATGGGCATAAGTACACTATGTACATTTCAGGGATTTTGCTTTTAGTTTGGCAAAAAAATAAAAGCCGTGCATCTTGCCACATGCAATGAAACAAATAGGCTCAGCTCTGTTGAGAAAGCTAGTTTTCTGTGCCAGTTCAAGTGGACTAAATAGTACTTTTCAGCTGCACTTGCACTTTGAATGGGCAGAGCTCCGAGGGGGTGGTTATGCAAGCACTGCAAGGGAAAATAAATGCCTGAGAATACAACTACAAATAACTACCTCCTTGAAATTCAGTATATATTTAGTTCCTAGGTTGTTTCTTTCTTTCACCAGTAGTCAAGGATAATGAGCCTCAGGGACTTCGGGAACCTGCAATTGAAAGAGAACTGAGACATCTTGCAAAACATCATTAAAAGGACAATAGGGGATCAAAGTTGAAGGGAGAGGAACTATTTGAATGACAAAACTTTATATGAAGACTCATTAAATGCCCTCCTTTATCCTTCTTTTCCTTGGCTAGGACTAATGTGTCGTTGAATTTTTTATCTTGTCTGTGAACAAATATATTTATGAATTCTGAGAGCAGATCCAAAATGCAGGGGCCACTGCATGCAAATGTCACAGTTCCCTGTAGCCAACTGATATTAGGAGAAAAACAATCTTAGTTATGTCATTCTAAAAGTCCCGTTCAGAGTGGATATTGCATTTGGTGCTGCTCTATTTATGCTGACATCTCCATCCTCACTTAATGCTACTGTGTATACATACAGTCTTATCTATGTGTGTATATATAATCTCATTATACCTATTCTGTGTGGTAAAACAAGTGAAGAATGCTAACATTATGCTTTAGGATCACCAGGCAGAGACAAACGGATTAGCAAATTATGTGTTCCTGTTGGGAGGATAAGCAATGAATCACCACCAAATTGTTGCCTTCTGCTAAATCAGCAGAAACCTGAATATCCCATTGTTAATTGTTTATGAGCTTGTTTTAATAGTTTCCTGTAACAGCTCAAAATCTACTAATATTATTCCAAAGCATAAAATCCTTATTCTCTGCTGTTTTGTAGTGATATACATCTGGATAATGTGGGTGTAAAATGTTATCAGTCCGCTGTGGGAGAGCTTTACACCTACTTTTTTGCTGGTGTAAATGACTACACATGCTAAGAGGCAAGCATGGAACCAAGCCTTTAAAATAAAATTCAATAAGCAGATTAGGCAGAGCTGTCAGAGAAATCTGAGCTGCAGTGCTGCTGTTAATGCTGGAAATCATGATATATTGCTAGAAAAACAAATGTTAATTGGACAATTAAAACACCCTTTTACGATATGCAGAAAAGCCTGAGGGTTCTGCTTTAATACAAAGCTGAGTGTTTCAGCTGAAACCATGCCTGCCTTGAAATGAAATGTGGAAATTTACTTGTGTATGGTTTATAAATACCTGCATATTTACAGATTTCTCTAATTTCTAAGTGGGTGATACTGCAGTGCAGTTTCCCTTCCTTGCTTAGGAGTATGTTGCCCACTTACAAATGGTGCAACTGGGTGGTGATTCTTCAGTCGTCCAATGGGTTGAGAACAGTTGCTCTAATCAGACTGAAACATACTGCCCTGAGCTGGCCTTTTCACAATGTGAAACTTTACTAGAAGGTTAGCCCTACCGAATTACAGTTATAAAAGGTCCAAAGCTAATGAAATTACCTCTGTAACCTCAAAGAGAAGACAGTTTTAAATGGAGTAGGGATGATTTTCTTGCTTTTAATTAAGTAAATCCATTCTGCTCAGAGTGACTCATTAACACCAGTTCTCAATTGTTACTTCATGTGGATCCAGTTTTTATGTGATTATTTTGCTTTATCATAAGGCACATAATATAGTGTCATATAAATAGAGTTAACAGGCTGCACAATGTTTATTTGTTAGAAAAAGAGCTGTGCACTAAAACGAGTGAAAAGAAAGATACTACAGTATTATATTATAATGATGATTAATATTATATACTATTAAGATCAAAGATAAAGAAGCAAAAATAAAGATGGGGAATACCCGATATATTAGCTGATACTCACTTTCTCTTTCAGTGACTACAAGGTCTGGAAGGAACTAGTATTCTTGAAAACTATGTGAACAGTTCTACCAAATACTGAATAGTGACCTCTACAATCTAGTGATGGTACAAAATGATCCAGTTAAGAGGTTTTTGAAACAATGAATAATTTGTGTATTGTTGTACCCAACAGGAGTCATTGGGATTTAAGCAAGATTAAAAAGGAATTTTGGACACAATAGAAAAAATCATTGCTATCAAAAATCAACTGTATGAAAGATTCTGAAACAGATATTCAACCAAGACCAAATATTTATAACTGGAGGGGAGAACTAGATAGTTTTTGTTTGAATCAGTTCTTTGCTTGCCACAGAAGGTGACTAGAAACTGGATTTCATGGATTTTAGGTCCAGTTTAGCACAGCAAAATGTATATGTCTTTAAAATAACAACACAACCCCCCAGATCCTTCCTTTTCAGAATTCAGCATGTATGTTCTATAGATTTCGATTTAGTTGCATTTCGGAATTTCTCCTTATTTGGTTCAGTAAGCAGTCACAGAAAGATATGGTTTCCAGTTTCTGCAGGTGAGTTTTATTATTGCTATGGGATGAGGCAGTAAGTACCTAAGCAAAATATTTCTGTAATATGTTTCCTCACAGAGCTTCAGAAAACAGTTTTATTTTTAATTATGTAAGTAACTGAACCATAGTAAATATAAGTTTGGTGCTCTAGCAAGAACGCCCTAAGTACTGTTAATGTCTTGATTTATTCCTAGTGTGTGATTCAGGGCTCCAATTAAGGAGTTCTGCTACTCCTTTATAACAACTATTGTTTTTCAATAAATGAATCTATTTGTTTCTGTTTTACAATTGTGTTAATGATGATTTTCTTAAAATTATATTTGTG
Organism: Dendrocincla fuliginosa; assembly: GCA_035047845.1. Taxonomy (NCBI): domain Eukaryota; kingdom Metazoa; phylum Chordata; class Aves; order Passeriformes; family Dendrocolaptidae; genus Dendrocincla; species Dendrocincla fuliginosa. Next base: position 45,205,867 of record JAWWMO010000121.1, read on the forward strand.
AAACAGACAATTGAATGTTGGATATTTACTATATATCATTTCCCAGGTAGCGTATCTACAACAGTTAAGTGCTTGTTGTGACTGGAATGTAATCTCAGCGGCTTTGGTTCTGTTACCTCCATGGAGCTTTCACTTCTTAATAGCAACAGAGACTAATCTTGAGTTAAGAGCCAAACATTTTTTCCTCTGCAATACTGCAGTGGTGTTTAGATTTGTGGCTTTTAATGTCAAAAGGAAATTATGGCTCATGCATGCCTTTCCAGGCAGAACAGCTCATGTAGAGGACATTAGAATGACTTAAAGGAAGTCTGGAATAAACTCATCGTAATTATAAAGAAAAACAAATCCTTTAACCTGTGTAATTATTCTATATTAAAGTAATTAATAATTAACTGTGAAATCTGTGGGCCTGTGTTTATGCTGGCCTGTGAAATAATGGTGGGAAAAAGTAGCCTAGTTAGAGCTTTCTCCTATGAGTATGTAGGGAACATCTATTTTTTACCCTTAGTTCTCTGCCCTGGCACATGCACAAGGTTATTTCTGCTTATGTATGGTATTTAATGCCTGTCCTTCTGACTGTCACGGAGCACAGGAGGAGAAACAATATCACTTACATGACACCACACACATCGCAAAAGCTGTGAGAAGTATCCCAAGGTAAACCCCAAGTGTATAACTCTCAAAACTATGGCCTGATTTTTTTGTTAACAATCATGAATAAAAAATAGAGTAGTAAACCACTTTGCACACAATTTTTGACTGATAAAAGCTAAACCACCCGGAGGGTGGTTGAGCACTGGAACAGGCTCCCCAGGGAAGTGGTCACAGCACCAAGCCTTAAACCAGAGTTTAAGAAGTGTTTGGACAATGCTCTGAGGCATGTGACATGTGATGGGATTCTTGGGGTTGTCCTGTACAGGGCCAGGAGCTGGACTTTGATGATCCTTGTGGGTCCCTTCCAACTCAGGGTATTCTACATGATTTGTTCACAATGAACAGTTTGCCCAGTAACAGTTGTAATCCTGTACTTGTGTTGTCATAATCACAATTCAAATAAGATATTTGCATTATGACTACATATGGATCCAAGTTTGAAGTGCTTGGTGGTGTTTTGTGTCTTGTGTAAATATTCAAATCTTGGGCTTTATGTTATATACTTGAAAAAGTGTACTAGAAATTGCAGATGAAAAGTAAAAATTAAGATATTAATCTAATGATACTGTGCTTCACAGGTTTAATATTTTTGATTGGAAGACCTTAAAAGTTTCCTCCTTCACTTTCTCTGCTTCCTCCTTTTTTTCTCCTTTTATTCTGGCAGCTTCTTCAGGCTACTACATCATCAGCTCCCATAATATTTATGAGAAAAACACACTTCAACTGCTAGCAAAAGGACATTGAATTGGAGAATGGTCAATCCAACTGAGTTTTGCATTGATTATCAAATTCTTTTATCACTAATTTATAAGCATTTTAAGTAATGTATTTTCCCATGGAAGAATATTCTTTTCATTGTCTCTGAAGATAAAAGAATTAGTTACTTCTCCAGACCCTGCCAAAAACTTTGACCTTTGGTAACTAGTATCTGACTAATACCTGTAATGCGTCCTAGAAGAAATTTCATGCTCTTCCCAGTGTTTGTGTTGTCCACCTTCATTCCTCCCGTCTACAAGTGGTTGTCTCAGTAGCCAAGGAAAAAACTCTTCTTCATCTCTAGGTAACAAAATGCAAGTCTGCTGTATCACCGAAATTTCATTTTTTGAAAATGAAAGTGTGAAAACGCTGCCTTCTCAAACAAGGTTCTTTTGAGGTAGACAAATCTCTTAACAATTATTTGCATTTCTCAAGTTTCAGAGCAGTGCCGTGGCTACTAAAATTTCTCCTAGAAAACTGCCTGTTGCTTTAGAAACAGAGTTGTTAAATATCACAAAAAGGAACTTCACAGCAAAGATTGTCATCTTAGGGACAGGGAATGAAGTTTTGCTGGTTTTATAAGTTTACTGGAAAATTATACAGTGGATTGCTGAATATCAGTAAGAAGGAGGGATTTTCTCATCTTTGTTCCAGGGAGTTATTTAGCTTCTCCAATATTAACTCACTCAGAATGAAATGGAATATCTAGGCACTTACTTGAAAAGATTTTGAAAAAACCTTGAAAAGCTGATTATATGTAACTATTTCCAACAGCATTGATTTTATGGTTAACATAAATTATCATCAAAATTAGAATTCCCTTTCTATTGCTTCCTTTTCATTGGCTAAACACTGGACGGAATGTATGTTACAAGAACACAAGCTGAAGAAAGCATCTAACACATCTCCATTTACTACTAAAAGTGAGAGAAATGGATATATCCTTATACACATTATAGTCATACAGTACATGTACATAATTACATAATGACATAACCTGTTACAAGACTGAGAAAAACAGGAAATACTATTTGGAGGATGCTGTTTCATGTGCTCTTTTAATCTCAACCAGCATGACTTAGAAACATAATGTATTAACACCCCCAAAATGACCAAAGGGGGGAAAAAAAAAGCTTCAAAAAACTATTTCTTCTTTTGTGTCTCCCCACAGCTTCCTGTGAATTTATCAGACAGTACATTAGAAAAGGATTAAAAGAGCAATAAAATCTCAGAAAAGAACATGAAAACACAAGCAAACTATTTTCCCCAAAAATATAAGCCACAAGATCCATACCTCCTCATTAATGTTAATCATCCCACACAATAATGAAGAGACAAATAGAAAGCTTTGACCTTTGCCAGGAACGATGCTTCAGACAATGATGGTTTCTTGCTCTTGGGTGAGAAGTGTAGATTTCCAGACTTTGGCACAGCCAGATTCCAGACTACACTTAGACATGAGCTCAGAAGGTGCAGAACAGAAGTTTTCATAAAAGAAGAAAAACTTCACTGTCTAGATTTTATTATAGCACTGTATTCCTGTGTAAACTCTTACATACATACCATATGTAAAGTACAGAACATACACCTAATGACAGACATGCAATTAACACTTACACTGTATTTTACAGGTTCAGGATAAACAGCAACTGAAGAAAATTTGAACATATTATTGAACTCTGGGGTGATCATGACAAGCACATAACTGCATGATGTTAGGTATAATTACATTCACTTAAACTCTGCTAATCTGCAATAAAATCTTCTTTAAAATTCCATGTGGAATTGGGTCTACTAATTTTATTCTTCTTTCCAAGTCACAGTTGGGACCTAAACTGGCATAGATTTTACATTGATTCCATTTGATTGACCACAGTGGTGTTGATTTATAACATGTGATAGGAGATGCTATGTCTCTAGTTTTACACCTTTTGGAATAACATGTTTGCAAGATTGATATCTGGCTGAAAAGTCTGACATGCTGTAAGAAAAAACAGTGCCAGCAAGAAAGGATAGTATCTGCCCCATTTAATTCCTATTGGCACTATCTTATTCTGTGCTTCCAAGAAGAAAAAATACTGTGGTAGTATATTCTGCTAGATGAAAACAAACACCTTGGAGTTTCCTTCATGTTACTAAACACTGAATGTTCACAATATTTGCTATTACTACAGAAAGCAAACACTGTTTGCTTTACATAGATTATTACTTTGTGTGTGCATACAAATTTATCTATGCATCTTCTTCTAACATCTAATTTAGGTGATTAAAATTTATTAAAGTGCTAGAATTCTTATAATAGTGTCAATTTACGCTCACTTCAGAATCCTGGTGCGGTACCTCAGAAGCACTGTCACACTGGTGCTGCTGTACTGCCTTGCATTACAGCAAGAAAGCTGGTTTTTGGTGAAAATTGTTAAGAGCATTTTATGGATCCTCACAGTGCTTTTGCCTTGATAAACTGGGCTTGCTAGAGGAAGAATTCCTGCCATGCAAAGGCAAAATGCACTCAGTAAAGTATCTGTCGCACTGGCAATTACAAATGTGCATGGAGATATGCAGATTTCAAGTGGGATTTTAAGAACGTATCAAGAACAGGACAACAAAAGGTCTACAGGAAGCAGCAGGTCACACAATGTGGGAGAACTGGACCAAAATTTTGAAAGGCTGCTTCTAGGTTGTGTGAAAAAGAAGTAGACATACTGCATGCATGTCGTAAGACAATTAGATAGCTAACAAAACATGAGTTAGAGCTGCAAGGAATGACAATTTTCTGGCTAAGACTTTTTGTTAATTTTCAGAGGCTGTGTTAAAACCTTTTAAATTCCCCAATCAGTATGGGATTATTTTGGCAGAAATAGGAACTAGTTTTTTCTGCATTTTTCGATAGAAAGCACAGTTGTCAGTTAGTGATAAAAATCTTCAGACTTGTGGAAAACAGTGGCCATAATGAGCAAATAACAGTGGGGAACACGAAGTCAATTGCTATGGGGTTGACTGGCATTTTGACCTTTGGGACTGGCAGTCCTGGAGCAAGGAGACTTATTCTTCTGCACTCACACAAAATATGCAATTCCACTGAATTCCACCTGAAAATATCAGCCATAGAGGTTTTTTCTTTTAGTTTTACCACTAGTTCATCTAGAGAAACAAGTCTGTGACTTTTACGTTACGTCCTGTTATGATAGAAATTATAATGTTATTTCCACTTAAAACTGATCAGTTGTTTTTAATTATTCAACGCAATTAACCATAACCACTGATTAAAACCTCACATTAGCCAAAATGCATTCCTTTTAAAAAACAACACCAATCCAATTTTGAAAACATTCCTGATTTTTTCCCCACGGGAGAGTAACCCTGTGTGTTTGGCGTCAAAAGGGAGAGGCACATCTATTGCAATTGATCGGTGCAGGCAGGTAACACGGAGGAAGTCAAAGCTGTGTCCATCAGAAATTAGATTGTTCAGGTGCTTTTGTGCCTGGGCTGACTTAATATTCCGTGGATATTTTATAACTGTATTTAATATGTATTTTGCACATATGTACATATAATATTCTGCGTACTGCACATATGAATATTTGTCCTTGGTGAATAAATAAACACAATGCTATGCTTCCATCCACATTCAGCCTTTATCACCCTGTTCAGAAAGTTTCCAGAAGAATCTATTACCTTTACTACTTTTAGCTTTGCTTCCTAAGCAAATTACCTAATGTAGCCAAGTGTGGTGTGTGTATCTCTGTTATTGCATAGCATCTTTTGAACTACCTGGAAAATTCCAACATTTTAACAGAGGACTGATAGGATTATACATGATCCTAGCCATTTCATTAAAACAGATGCATGGGTAAATAAGACAGCAGATAATATTCTTTGGCATCTGAAAAAGTGGAGCACGCATTTCACTCATATTAGACATCAACAAATATGTATGTTAGAGAAGTATTGCTGCCCTAGAATGGTGAAGCTTCAGGAGGAGTCTTCATCTTGCTAAACACCAAGGAGCTCCACATCTGTAAGGAACCAGGTATCAACAGTTCCACATTCTTGGAATGACTTTCATTATGTCATAATGTGCTGAAAACCATACAAAATGTTTCAGGCACTGATGTTATAGTTGACTATTTATAGTTTTTTTCTTTATTTTCTCTATAATGTCCTTGCCTTACATGCAGGAAATAAAACAGGCATCTAACCTATTACTCACCTTCAAAGCATTATGGAAGGGATCCTGGATGTTCTATTACCTAGACCTTGATCCTGTAAACCCACGTGAACTGAGCTTTACAACCATATGAAATACACTCACAGACAGTTGTGCTGGACCTGACTTGTGCTGTATGTGGGATAAAGTACATTTATATTTTTTTTCAGTGCATTTTTATTTTCCATTTTTTAAAGTTATCCAAACTCAGGACTTTTCCTCATAATCGGGATGTGTTTCAAGAAACATCTCTCAGTTTAAATAATTGCAGGAAGGGATATTTAAGAGGTTTGAATGAAGTATGAATGGACAATATGAAAAAATGTATTTATTTTATCATTCCTAGGGAAAAAAATTTTCAGTCAGGAGTAAGCTTGAGAGGTAAAAATCTCTTGAAGTCAGTAGTAACTGAAACCAGGAAATTATAAAGGAAATGCTTAAGCTGCCATAACTCTGGAGTTCATCTGCAGAACCTCTATATTAAATACTCATACATCACTTGCTCTACAGGCCGTATGGGTCATGGCTGCTCTTGCAGTTTCCAATCTGTCAGAAGAACAGGTTTCCTCCTGCTGGAAGTCATGATAAAATCTTATAGGTGTTTAATAACACTTTTTCATTATGTCCTTGAACAGTGTAATGCTACAGATGAGTATGACTTCTCTAGAAACACTTATAACGTGTTTTGTTATGCTAGCCACACAGTCTGATGACCAAAATAACTGATTTCATATGTTTACCAGTTTTTGGTCCTTCAGAAGCCTTCTGCAGCCACACATCCCTCACACATTTTACGCTGTCAATGATCCAGTGTTAATTTTACTCTTTTTTAAGATACTCGTCCTCACCTCATGACCACTGCATCACATTAGCAGAGCCTCTCCACCACGTATTTGTTCCAGAGTGCTGTTGCTGTTAGAAGTCTGGCAGCTCTTGTGGCTTGCCAGACTTTTTTTTGACAGAGGCCAAGCATCCTTCCTTCTAGGACTTACATGTCCATGGTAAGGTATGGTCTGCACGAATGCTCATGAAAGATGAGCTATTCCACGGCAGCCCTTGGCTTCACCCCATGGTAGCTATCCTTCAAGGAAATGGTATTTAAAGCCCTACATTCACCCTGGATTAAGCTCAGTCACACAACGGCTGAAGTACAACACCGGCTGAAGCCATGTTGTACCTTCCACCTCTTCTCCCCGACAGTACTGTCGGCTGGCATAAAACTAGCGCAGAGCCGCTTAATTAATACCCCTCCTGAGATACCATTCAATGCAGCACATCGCGCCGAACTCCTGCGGGACAGACGCGCCCAGACAGGCAGGGCGCCGGCCGGCCTTCCCGGTGCCTCCCGGCGGGGCTGCAGCAACCGGGGCTGGGGCCGTGTGAGGTGACCGCGATGCGGGCCGGGTCAGCAGCATCAGCAGCATCACCATCAGCAGCCGCCGCCGCCCCCGGCGGAACCCCCGCCCGGGATCAGCCGGCAAGGGGCGCTGGGCGGCGCGCTCCGAGTGCGGAGGGAGCGGGCTGCGGATCACCTGCAGCGGAGGGGGGGCCGGGGAGCTCCGCCTCCCCCTCCTCCCCCGGTTAATCGCATCCCCCTCCCCCTGGCAGGCACTGGCAGCCGGGCAGCGCTGTGTCAACCTGCTGCTGCTGCTGCAGGCGCTCGGGCACCCGCACCCCGCTCGCAGCCGGGGCCGGGCTGGGGCTGCCGGCTCCGCCGCCCTCGCACTTGCCCCAGCCCGGGGCGGCGCGGTGTGAGCCTCCTCCTGCTCCTGCCGCCTCATCCTCCTCCTCCTCCGCCCCGCGGGGAGCGACCGCCGCCGCCCGCCCGGGCACCGCCAGCAGCGCCCGGGAGAAGGAGAGACGGGGGGAGCCATGGCCGAGGGGGGCGAGGGCGAGGACGAGATCCAGTTCCTGCGAACTGTAAGCGCCGCGCCTGCCTCTCTGCCTCCCTCCTCCCTCCCCTCCGCGCTGGCGTGGGGCAGGGGCCAGGGCTGCGGGGGAGACGCCCGGACCCCGCTGGGGCGGGAGCCGGGAGAGGGCAGCGGGAGGAGGGTATGCGGTGCCCCCGCCGCCCCGGGGGCTGCTTTTGGGAGCGCTCCGCAGCCCTGGCCCCCTTCCTGCACACCGGGCACCCTGTGGCCCCGTACCCACGGGCGATGCCGGGATGCCGGGAGGGAGAGGCGGCGGGGGTACCCGGGCAGGGTGCGGGGCGGGCAGCCGGGCGGGGGGCGAGCGGAGCCTCCGCAGGAGCACCTCTCGGCGCTGCCTTCCCAGCCGCTGAGGTGTTCGCGTACTGCAGATACTAACCCAGCAGCCGTCCCCAGCGCGAAAGCTGCAATCATACTCCCTTTGCAAAAAATAGACTTGTGGGGGAAAAAAAAGCACCTCTCCCACCCTTCCCACGTCGGTTCCCACTAACTTGCAGGCGTTCTCTTCGCTGGGCAGACTAATACGGCTTTTTCTGGCGTGCGCATCCTTTCGTTACTTCGGTCCAAAGCATGTTACGGCGCTAGAGCGTTTCTTCCCTCAGTTTAATTAATACATCAGGACTGCTGCATCTAATGCTTATCTGGGTTATTTTTCTCCAAGCATTGCTTTTATTTGCCTTCTCGGCCGTCTCCCAAATGCCGTTTATATGCACAATCCTAGCAAGTTTTGCAGATGGGCATTTTTGAATAGTGGTGTATACAAACCGTGTCAGTTTGAGGAAAAATTACTGGGGCATTTAATAAGTAGAGCTGAAAACACTGAGACTGTAGGAGAAAGCGTAACTTCTTTTTCATTTAGTACAGTCTGATTTAGAAAATGTTCACGTTCTATGTCTTGTAAGAAAATACATCTAAAAAGGAGGGGAAAGCAAGCCACACAGTGTATGTGAAGCGTATTCATATGCTGTTTGCAGCATTGTGAATCCTGGATCTCAGTCATCTTGTATTTCTATGACAAACCATACAATAATAGATATATAGCCTATTATTCCTTTTCTGTTTGTTTGAGGATTCTTGGAAAATCTGCTTTTACAGAAAATACAGCTGTTACGCAACATTGGCATGAAGATTGGCAACTTTTTTTCCCTGTTAGTGCTATGTGACTTCTATTGTAGTGTTGTCTAACACTGAAAGTCAAAACAGAAAAATACTTCTGTAAAAGATAATTTGTCATCTCAATTTATGAGGGTTTCATTAATAGTACTTCTCCCTGGTAAATATTTTTGGAAGAATTCTACAATGGCAGTCTTACTGCAGGCTTGAATGTTAAGCTTAGCCCGTGTTATCTGAATGCTTAATAGGGAAAGTGAAGCAGTGAGCATGCTAATACTGCTCAGCACATATACAGTAATGTTAAACTCCAGCACCTGACAGCAGCAGCATGTTATGTAAAACAGCACTCTTGATAATGTGTGTCAGGCTCAATACAGATTTGGCAAACCCAATCTTAGATAATACTTAAAAATGTGTAGAATGTTGTACTGGTGGTAAAATGACCTTGAATATGGTAAACTGAGGCTTATCGTGTAGTGAAATCAAAGAGGCATGAGAAATACTGCTTTCATGTGAAGTTTTGAATCTTTAATCTGTAGTGGTATGTAAGTAGTGATTTTTACTCCTCTCTTCCTTCCACTTTGTCTAAGTTACGGACATTACTCAGAAAAGCCAGTTGCTTTAAGATGTCTTTTTTAATGTAGTCTTCCTTCTGTCTATTCTTAGAAAGCTTGGACTAGTATTCTCTAAAGCTATTAAGCGTGTGTAACTTTCTGAATGTCATTGACAGAAAGCACTGGAAAATGAGTATTACCTGGTAATTGCTGCAGTTTTTCTTTTTAGCTACTTATTTTTAAAATAGTAATTAAGTACTGAGGGATTCATAAACATTTCATAAATAAACAAGAAATTTTCAAAGAACACCTTAGGCAAACAAAAAGCATTTGGTACTTTGAATATTTTCAGGATGACATCTGTAGGCCTACTACATGTAAGCAGTGCTCTTCGTATTTTCTGCTTTCAGTAGGCCCTGAAACTTTTTAAAATTGTGAGTTGTGTTCCTGATGTTTCAAAATTACTGTAGCATCTTTAACATTTACCCTGGAGTGTAAACATGATATTTTTTAATGTTTAAGGACCCACATGAGGTTGTACTCAATTAAAAATGCCTTTTATTTGCATTGAGGTACTACACTTGAATTTGTGTTTGCCACGTGTTGATTGATAATTTCTTTTTTCCTCTCCTATTCACACATTCCTATATGCCTCTTTGTTTGCTGCTCTTATTTTTTTGCTAAGGTGGTGTCATGTGTTATCTCCTGCAAATTGTACGGCTAGGGTGGATTTGTGTTTCTTTGGAATAATTTGAGTTTGGTGTGTCACTTCTGAGAAGTGAGCATAACCTGTTAATGCCCTGCATTTCTGGAAGCATCGGTCTTATGTTGTTTGAGGTAACCTTGGACAGACTGGAATTCAGGTCTGTGCTGTACAGTTGTCCTAAAGGAAATCTTCCATAGTCCTGTGAATGACATGTTTCTCCACAGACAGGGATATCCCTCATTACTTTGCTGAATGCTCCAGGTAGAGATGACCTTTCATTATGTATGGCCTTTTTTACGCTTGGCTGTACATTCTGCTGACTTCTCCCACTGAATGCACAGTGAAGAGCAGCAAGTGTTCTGCCCTTGGTTTCATTAATTATGTGTCTGGAGTGGACTTCTTCCCTGTAGAGGCGTGTTTTACTTTTTTAATATTAAAAAGGACAAAGGTATGTACAAAATAGGCTTTAATCTTTTAGTCTTTACAGTCAAGAATCTAAAACATTCATAGTTTATATGGAAATTACCTGGGTTTTTTTGTTTGTTTGTTTTAATTATTTTTGACCAGAGTGAATTTGACCAGAGTGAAAATAGTTCCAAGTTTCAGGAGAGAACAGAAAATGTTTTTGCTTAAATGCATGGTCTCCTTGCATAATGCAAGAACTGTTTTTCATGACACAGAATCCCCATAAGGGAAGGCCTTTGCATGGAGTGGAGTGGCAAGCTGGTGAAGCAATTAAACCAATTGCAAAGTTTCAATGAAATACTGCCTATATATGTTCCTTATATTCATTAAAGGTGTCCTGAATTTTGGGACAAAAATGTACCTAAAAGTGATGAGAAATGTGTAATTTAGCTATTTGATCTTGTGATGCTCCTGATAGCAGTATTTATGCTTTTCTGGAGCTGTGGAGTTTCTTAAAATAGAGGCAGGTCTTCTTTTAGCTGTTTATGGTAGGAGACACCACCAGGACACACTAAAGTAGGGCTGACAGGGTTATGGTCTTTCTCACTGTCTTCTGAGACAGTGAAGACTACCATGCCTGTCAGGAATCAGAGCCATAATCAGTGTGAGCAGCACATTTTCCCCAGGTCAGATGGAGTCATCATCGTCATCTCTTTTTCATACTTTTTTCTTTTTTTTTAAAGGTTGAAACAGGGATGTTCTGTGTTACTCTCTTCTAATGCCTTTTTTTGTTTTCTTTTTATTTTTTATTTATTTTTTTTAGTTAGCAAGTTGCAGTAAAATAGAATCTTTTGCTTGTGTGAACATATTCTGTGATGCCTTATTTTCTACATTTTCTACTTAGTAGTTCTGAGTGTGACTGCCAGAGAAAAGTGTAAGAGTACTTTGCAACACTGGAAAAGTACTTTTAAATAAAGTGAAACATTACTTAGGATTCATGTTGGACATGCAAAAGATTTTATTCATTCAGTGCTGCATTTTAATACTTCAGCCAATAAAAGAATGAAGTTTATGACAGAGAATTTTGCTTCATTCTGAAATGAAGAATGTTATGTGTTCACACTTCAAGGACATGAGTTCTGTGATTTCAGAGTCACATCTCTTTCAGATATTCCTCATTATGGCAGCATTTAAATGATGAATGTCACTTTAAATCTGACTAAAAATCATATGCTTAAACGCCATTCTAAATGAAGATTCTGTGGGATTAGAGGGCACAAAAGGAAGCCAGAGAAATGAGGTTTGAATATTATTGTAAGATAAATAACTAAACATCATAGAATAGAAAAAAGGTTGTTTTTGTTTTTGTTTTTTTAATCTCTTGGTCCTTTTCATGCACTGCTTATCTTGAAAGGGGTTTATCACAATACATTAGTTTCTGGTAGATGCAGTTATCAAACATACAAACATTCCCAGAATGCACTGAAGAAAATGCTCAAAAGCAGTCTTGGATGTTAGAAACAATTTTAGAATAAAATAATGCTGAAAAACACTTTGGATATTCTTTGTTTATTTTAAACAGTGTTTCTTGTACTTGTCAGTGTGTGACTTTTGAAGATGCACCAGGGACTGTCACAAGAGACCACTGTTTAACAGCTCATGTGAGGGATGGCGTGGCTGAGATTGCAGCATTTGTATCTTCCTCTCTAAGGCACTGCACTGCAGTACAGATACTGAATATGATCTCAAATTCTATTTTGGAATTGAGCTGGACAGGCTGTTTGTAGTGAATGGGTTTTAGCTAGGGCATGTAGTCCATTTTGTATTTGGGAATTGCATGTAGACATTTTATACATAAACTTTTTGATTGCAAAATTGTTTGCCAAACATTTTATAGCACCATTATAATTATATTACTGGAAAAAATAACTTGTCTAGCATGTGTACTGTTGTGTCCAGTGTTCTGCATCTGGAAGATGTCTTTATCACATGTGTGAAAATGCAGCTTAGGAAACTCTGTAGCCAAAAGTTGGTCCACCAGGGAAGTTTCTTGCTGGCTCTGTAAGTTGGTTGACTAATGTTGTGAGAGACAGAGCTGCATTTCCTTTCACTCTCTCAAGGTGTTTTGATGCATCTGCTGTTCAATATTGTGAAGGTCTGAGGAAAATCCATCATAGGAACTTAAACTGTGGACAGACTGTAAAGAGACACTTCCAGTTAATTTCTGACCTGAGATTTACAATGGTCTTGAGAACCAGTATCTGTCTTTTACTTCTCTGTTTAATTGCTATTTTATAACAGGCATATTGTCAAGGTGGTTTTTCCTCTTATATGGCTGTGGGGAAAGTGCATGGGACTATTCTAATTCGAGAAAGTAAACCAGTCTCTCATGTGCAGGGATAGGGGTGTTTTGAAGCATTTCTCTGAATCTAGGTAAAAGATTGGAATCTGTGTGGGGAAATAATGTCAGTGGACTGACCCCAGAAAGTATGTGAATCAAACTGAAAATACAGAAATCTTCTCATTTTTAGGGTTATGGGTGGTTCATGTTGAGTTAGTTTTGGTTTTGTTTTCTCAATTACACCTAGGCTTTTGTTTAAACTTCCTGAATTGACTGAAAAAGTGGCTATGTGTCGATGATAGAAGGAAAGTCCAGAACTGTGTATGTATTCCTGTACTTCCTAACAAATAAACAAATTCTTTCATTTAGTGACATAAATTTGTTTTGTTTGGTGTCATGGTACTAGTACATAAATAACCTTTGACCACTACAAAGAAGTCATTTGACCAGGATGAATGAAAGAATTTTAACTTTTACTGCCTTTTTTTTTTTTTTTTTTTTTTTTTTTTTTTTTTTTTTTGGCACAGTTATACCCTGAAATTTCTTCCTATATCAAAGTAAGGATAGCCTGGCATCACTTACTGTCTCTATAGGATTTTAGCAGAATATAGACTACTATGTTTTGCAAGTGTATGGCATGTCTGGCTGTGTTATCTATACCACTCTGGAAATGGAGGACCTTTTGAGAGCCTGCCTGATACATCTCAGTAACTGAGAATAGGCATAAACAGAACTAGCTTCAATAACAGTTTAAGCCTTTTAAAAGCAACCACAACCATGTGGAGCTTAGTGCAATATTCTGTGCCCATCAGGGGCACAGCAATGGTATTTCATTGTTCTCATTGTAACAGCAATGGTACTTCTTTGTTCTCCTTGTAAGAAATAGAGCAACTTAAGGGCAGCTGCTGCCTGAAACATCATCACGGAAGAGGTCACCCCAGTTTCCTAATGAGGGCTAGCAGTAACTCCCCTGTGGTTTTACTGCAGTGTAGTTTGTTATTAAGTGTGAGACTCATTAACTAATTATGTATTCACTTATTAAACAACTTTTGCTTTTCAGTCATTTTTTATGTAGTAATGATGGTGCAACTTGTGAGTTGAAGGGCTTGAAATCTTCCAATATGTTGCCGCTTCTAGAGCCCAGTGATATGTTACTCAGCTATAGATTGGAACAAGTGTGTGTTTAAGGCATGTAATTTAGTAGAAGGTTTGCTTAGCTTATCAAAATTGCTTAATAAAACCAAAATAGTATCTAAACACCTCCTGTTAGGAAAGGGAAAGATAGGTAAGTTGTCATGACATGAGCTGTATTAACTTATTTCTCACAGCTGCAATTTCTGTTTAAATATAATGCTATAATGGTGAGTTTTAAAGTAGTACTAATGTGTTTGTAGGAGCATTCACATTAGCAGCTACATTAAACTTTAAATAAAAAGATGAATTTATTCTTTCAGTGTTGTGGCATACTTTAATGTTTATTATAGTCAGGAATGACTTCCTTATAATTGTCACGTGCTTGAAGAAAATTGTGAGTATATTAGGTTACCTAGTAATTCAATAAACTTGCAAGAGGGACTTTGGCAAAATTCTACACAGAATCATTCCATAATATTCATGGATCTGTTAATTTTTATCATAGAACACGTTTTCATGCAGGACAAGGTTTTTTTTTTTTGTTTGTTTTATTTGGATTTTTTCGTGTTCTGAATGCTGTAGGACCACCGAGAGGGAGTAACAAGATCATTAAGCTTTGTGAGGCAGCTTCTCAGAGGATTTCAGAGTAATTAATGCTGCGTAACAACATGCCTATATTACCTGGTTGTTTTTTACTTGACTGTGGAAAATAATATCTGGTGGATATTAGCTGGCAGAACCAAATGCCAGACACTGGCATGTCCTGTCTCTGCCTCTGTGAAAACCTCTGGAATCCTACTGTGAAAAACCGAGTGCACTGAATTTGAACAATGTCCCTGCTTAAATTCTTCTTTTAGATGAATGATGAAAAGAAGCAACACAAAATTTGCATTGGCTTTCTGTGAGTTTTCCTGACGATTGCCAGAAAGTGGAGTTGTATTAGTGGAATCAAGCCAGAAATGTCTGTCCCTTACAGCTGTATTTCTTCCTTTCAAACCAGGCAAAGTTGGAAAAAATGAGTGCCTGGGATTTGTGTGGGATGCATTCTTTGCTTTCATAAAAAGAAAAATGGGGAAGAGGGAAGGTATCTTCCTTTGCTGAATATGCCAGATAATTTCCTTTGGTATATGAGCATCTTCATTCCTGTGATGAGCAAGCAGAATTCCTTAAATTTAGGTGGAGGAATGAAAGGAATTCACGGAGTTTTCAAAGTGAGTCTAGGCAACTGGACAGACATGCATAAGACTCTGTAAACTACTGGATAGTTGGATTCATCCAGTGATAGCTGATCCTCATCGTGCACCAGGAATGCAGCCATGCTGATAAACATTTGAACATCCCCTATGGTGTGTTTATTTTCTAGTTGCAAAATGGAATAATTTAGTTAGAACTAACAGAGGCATGCTAAATGCAAGCTAGGTCATTAAACCTCTCCCTGCAGATGCGTGGTCTTCATCCTGAAGCAGCCTTTTTTAAAGCACTTGGTTGCAATTGTGATGGAAGAAACCTAAAAAGCTGTACAGATAGACAAGAGTCCTTTAGCCCTACAACAGTCATGAGAATTCGGGGTTGTCCCACCTCTGGGGACTTGCAGAAAAAATAAGCATCAATTGTGTAACTTCATATTTTTGACCATTTTCTGCATGTTTTTGAAGCAGTGTTTGCAAGGCTAATGCATAGACAGTTATGTACGTTTACACAGTCTTATTTCAAGTACCAGGGAGATGGAATGTGTATCCCCTTTTCCATGCTACAGGAAACTAAAATAATTTATAATATGTGGTGCAGGAAAATAATAAGAATGAAATGGGTATGGAGAGAGCCTTTCTTCTGGTGTTAGAGATAATTCAATACCCTTTCATTGCTTAAGAGTTGGATGAATCTTCTTCTAAGAGCTTGTATTAAATAAATGTGGCTTTTGGTTGCTTTTTATTTTTCCTGCCCCAGCTAACGCAGAAAGCAAAGACACATCTCATGATTTGACATGTACCAGCAGGCACCTGAAGGAGCTGCAGTATTGCATTCATGCAGATGTGAAACGATTCATTCATGAGAACCATCCCAGCAGTGTGGCTCTAGGGATCTAACTCTGCTAATAAAGGAACTGATAGAGATAGAAGTTTGTGCTAATAGTACTGTATGAATTTTCATGGCCAAAAATGGTAGGCAGCTTTGCTGAAGTATGACTGTTGAGGCAAAGAGTCCATGAATCAGTACCATCACAGATGTAAACACAATGCTGGGGTAGTAAGGATAACATGGATACAAGTTGTATTTATTGGTGTGTACATAAGAAGTCTTCCTAGATTATTGTCGTCTTGGAATTCTGTAGTAAGCCCTTCAGAAAAGCTTTTTAGCAAAAGCCCCCCACTAATTTAGTATTTAGTAGTTGTAGGAGGGTGATAGCTATATAGGTAAATCCAGAATACACAAATGCCATAGGTGTTCCATCATTGTTGACTGAATTTCAGTAGGGTAGGCTTGTGAATTAATGATTCATATCCTACAATGTTTTTCAGTAGGTCTTGACATGACAGTCTTGACTCTCTGGTCAAGTATGTCAGCTATTATTTACTCTTTAATTGCTTCTAGTGTGTCTAATATAATTAATTATGCATTTAAAGAGTTACTACTTTTGATACTGGTATGTTGATGGAAGAAGAATCTTAAAGCTTGGAATTGTAAACAAATCATCAGTGGAAGCCTGATTTTTTTATGCTGACCAGGGTTCTTGTAGAAACATCCTGTAAATTTTATTTCGCTTTGAGATTCTTCAAATCCTGTAGAAGAGATGTTGTTGCCTTTTGGGTCGTTTCAGAATATTACTTGCCATGTTATGCCTCCAAGTCCATTTCTGGAATCTGTCAGCAGTATCTTGTAGAAGGAGAGTGCTCTGTTTGTTCTGTGCCCTATCTTCTGGTTCATTTCAAGGTGCTCTTCTTTGGAGTTTCAACATCTGAGTCCAAAACTATCTCATTTTTCTCTCATTTTTCCTTGTTCTTGTCAAAGCCACTGAGATCCCTATCTTTTGGTATGGTATTTTATTGCATTTCCTGATTTTAAGTGTGACACAGCTTCAACTTAAGCCTGTAGTAGGACTTGCTGTTGTCTTTAGTTATAAATTTAAGCATTCATTCAAATTGGTAGGTAATTTTCTTCAAGAGGGCTCATAAACTTGGAATTTACTTCTTTCTTATTAATTTTTTTCTCATGAAGATCAAGGTCAGTGTTTTATTTCTTTTCCTTTTTTTTTTTCTTTCTCTCAGAACAAGACAAGTGTATTAAAAATATCACATAAAGTTTACTAAGTAGGTGAGAGGTTATAACAAGAACTTCAGTAATATGTGTTTCTCTACATTGTATTGATGTATCATTAGTATGCATTTTCTTCTTCCTTTTCCTTTTCCTTTGCATGTTTCACCTCTGGAAAGCTTCAGCTTATTGAACTGAAAGACTCCAAACCCCTCAATTTCAAATGAACAGAGTTTGAATAGAAAGGGAGAGGAATGGAATGTAGGAGGCATGTCAGAACTTATAGGTGAGCTTTGTCATCCTTTTGAGAGGCATAGCTTGTTGCATGGCATTTCTTCAAAATAGATGCTTTTGCATAGAGTGTGTAATTTAAGTTTAGATGCGAGAAGAAACACTTTCATTTTCCATGTGTGGGAGGTGAAAAATGAGTAATTAGGTAGTGGGAATTAGATTTTCATGTTCCTAAAGGTGAATGGAGGTATGTTTTTCTAGGTGAGATGTGTAGCTCAGTTCAGCAAAAAACTGTATACCTGCATTTTTAAATACTGAAATATTTACACCTATTTATTGACTATAACCAACTGGAAGCATATGTGGGGTGGGGATTTTCCTCTTCTGGTTTTGGAATTTTCATAGCTCCTGTAATCTACTGAAAATTAAATGAATGTGGGTTTAGGGTATATCAAGCTGCAATGTTGACGTGTGTTTGTTGATAATGTTGCAACCATCACTTTATTCTGATTGTGTCATAAGTAATATATTGGTGGAGATATCTAGTTTGATTCTATCTTATAATTTGTATGTCAGCTGCAATTGCAGCTGAAATTTCTGAATTTCTTCTTTCCTTATACTATAAATCTGTTACTGAAGCAGAATTAGATACTTTTTATGTTATGCCCATTTTTTTATTCTGTTTTGTGTTCTACAGTTTATTTTTCTCTTGACAAGCTGTAAAGATAAAAGAGCATCAGTGACAATATTCTTTCCTTCCAAACCAGTTTGTTTTGGGGGTTGTCCCTCAGACTTGGTAAATCACCTCATTGCAGACATCCTGTGCCTGGCTTAGGGAATTGTTTACTTTGGCCCCCTGCACAGAGGTGCCTTCTGCTGACTCTAAGAAAACCTCTAGGTGAGAGTTACTGTATCAGTTTTCTTAAACTGTAATCCTGTAAAGTAATCCAATTAATATTGTGCGTGAGAAGTGCTCAGCCTTCAGAACTTGATGGGGGTATTTGTTTCTATGCATGGCATTTACATTTTTGTTTCCATAGGCAGGCTTGGCTGCACTTTTTGATTTACTAACAATATAAACTAACCTATGCTGGAGCACACACTCAGTGAAGGAATGAGTTTGATTGGATGGTGAACTGTGTGGGTGTGTGAGTGCTAAACGAAGTACTTCTTTATGTACCTGTGTGACTTGCTGTTGATGAGTGAGGTTTTTTATGATGATTTATGTCTGTTACAGAATTACAGTTTGACTATTGGAACCACATCTAGAGCTTGGGAAGCGCAAGTTCTTGTAGTAAGTTCTTATTCAAAAGTTACAGTTTGCTGTTAGTGGTTGTACCCTAGTAGTTTGTGGGGAGGGGCAGAGAAACAAGGAGTTCTGCAACTGAACGGGGTTTGTAGCCTTATTGCATACCCTTAAACAGAGTAATCAGCTGAAGAGAATAATTATATTATTTTCAAAGTTTCTAGCTGGATCTCATTTTCCCTGTCTGAAGAATAAATCTTTTAAATGAAAGAAATATATAAAACAGGTGGGTTGGTATAACAGGTTGTTAAAGGTTATTCTATTAGCAAAAGACTGGAAGGAAATACTTACGGTACAAATACATTTTTTGGCCAGAAGCCTAAAAACAAATCCTGTATTACAAAGGCTGCTTCAAATAAAAACCTGGCTCTCTTACCTATTGCTTAAATCATACTGCAATCCAAATGTAAATGAATTGATTTCAGTATATTGTCTAGCAGGATAATCTACTCTTCATCCATTAAATATTCCATGAAATGATTTGTTGGTCCATGACTGCAAGGGTCTCTGTCTGGCTATGGATGTTTTTTATGAATCTGGTTCTGTTCTCACTGACGTTAATGTCAAACCTCCTCTATATTTTAACCAGAGCTGAATCATACCCTAATCGTGTTGTGTGCTGTTGTATATAATGGCCTGAATGTGTTGAATTCATATCTGTGTCTGCCATTTGAATCACAATTTATATTTATCTTGCTTATGCAGCAGAAGTGTGTGACCTGGCTTTTGCACAATTAATTTAGAATTGTGTACACGTTGCTAACTTTCTGTCAAAATATTTACATATAGTGGTTAATTGTTCCAACTTGGCTACTCAGATATACCATCTTGTCCAATTCAGCAAAGGTAATAATCCATTACATGCTCTTCTTTTCTAAGAAGAATGCTAGATTTTTCTTTTTCTACAAATCTCCTCCATGTCTTTGTTAAGAAGCTAAATGTCATTCTTGCAGAGTTGCATTTGTATTTTTTTTTTCTGTTAACAGTGTGCTTTTGCTGTGTCCAGCATAAATTTTACTATGTCAACCATGAAACCCAAAGTCAACTCTAATTTGCATTTGAGATTACATATACTATTTAATTTTCTCAGGTGGTCATCTGTGCTGTTGAGGAATACTGCTTTTTAGGTGCTTGATACATGCAAATTACTTCTTTTTCCTACTAGTTTCTTTTACTCTTTTACTGTCATATTTTTCTTAGTATCTTTTTTAAAAAATATATCTTTTTACTTGGTCTGTATCACAAAATTGGGTGATTTGTTTGTCTTGAAGCTTTTACCTTTGCAATTACTTTTGTTTAGTTATTGAAGAAAGTATCGATTTACCTCAAGGTAAGAAGCTATCTTGTCACAGAGTTTCTGGAACATCATGAATGCACCTGTGATTTTTTATGCGATGTCTGCAAGCCTGACTAAAACCCATTATAGGAATATCAGCACTTCATGGAACTGAACTCTTCCTGTGCAGGGTTGCTTTTTCAGCCTCGTGTATCACCTATGGCCATGTCGAAATAGTGAAAAGTATGTACACTTTCAAGTTCATTGTAGAGAGCAGGTAAACATTAAAACATATCTGCTTGTTTTCTGAATTCGTCAGAGTAATTTACTTTGCACTCGGATTGGAGCAGAATATATAATGAGAAAATATGCAGGCATAGGGATAGTCAGGTGTTTACCTTCTGCTTGCATTTTCCTACTCTGCCTAGTCCAGTGCTTGAGCTCCAGTTTTGCAGTAAAGCTGAACAGCTTAAATGGAAAGATCTTCAACCATTTTTTTTGCTTGCATGTGGTTTTCATGGCAGTATCTGGAGTACCTGGTAACAGTCCATTTCTGCCTTATTTCTTGCTGAAATAGCCTGTAGGTTTCTTCACACTTACTGGATTTTCCATACACAGAACCAAACCTTCTGTGCTCCCTTGCATACGTTTTATTCTACAGTCGTCATTGTTTTCTGGCTATCTTGTCCAGTAACTTTTGTTGGAAACTAATTATTACAAATGTGACAGTTTCATGACTATGTTTACTTAAAATGTTATATAGAAGTTGCTTATTGTTTTTCCCTTAAACACAGTAGTTAATTTGATCAGAGTAAAGAAAATACTGATGCTTGAAAATGGATGTCATTTTCTCTTCAGGTTTTCTTGATGCTGTTTCATGGCTTTTCTTGACCTTGTAGGGATTTGTGTATACGGTTTTTACACTTTATTTTTTTTTCTATGTTTAAATCAACCCATGTTTGAAATTGACACAATGTTTTCAAACCTTAAATTCTTTCAAAACCATACATCTCTTCCTTTATGAAGAGCTGGAGGAGTGAGCCCTAAATAGTAGTCTTTTGTCTTGAAGAGGATGATCTTGAGAAAAAATGAAGAATGTATAAACAACCTCTTGCTCTCTTTTAAAACTGACCTACATTTTTTTGTTCTCCTAATCCAACTCTTGCTGAAGTAGAGGTTAAAATACTTAAATTTAGCATTCTTTTGAAATGTAATATATTTTAATAATAATGAGATAAGAGCATCATAAGTATCT
This sequence comes from Dendrocincla fuliginosa, assembly GCA_035047845.1. NCBI lineage: Eukaryota > Metazoa > Chordata > Aves > Passeriformes > Dendrocolaptidae > Dendrocincla > Dendrocincla fuliginosa. Next base: position 45,226,985 of record JAWWMO010000121.1, read on the forward strand.
TAAACTCATAGTAGTTTTATTATTTAAAAATATAATAGTTTATCACATTGTTTTTGGTTTTGGAGAAAGAATTATTTTGAAATATTTTAATATGTATTATAGGAAATGGAAGCTGCTTTTATGTATTACTTAATACTTTCTGATTTCTAGGATTCTTGTGACTTTTTGGTTTTGACTTTAAGTATTTTTTTTTTTTCTTTTTTAAATTCAGACAAGCAGGAGCCATGCCTTTTCTTTGTCCTGGAAATTATGTCTGGTTTTGTTTTTATTCCCTCCTCAAAGTGGAAAGCAAGCTCTAGTCTGTGTTCCTCAGTAAGGAGGTACAGTACAGTAAAATCAGAAAGGCATACATTTTTTTAAGACTGGAAGGCAGTTCTCTCACTTTATCTGGCATTTTCTTCTGTCAGGTTCAGCTGGAAATGTGAACCTTTTACTTCAGTGCTAACAGAAGAACCTGAACTCATAACTCATGGTGGCCAAGGACTATTTTTTCATTGGATCTCTAAGAGAATTCAAATGAGAAAATGTAGTCAGTCAACAATGTTAGAATGCCCTAGGTTTTGGTTGTGTAACTTCTCTCACATCAATAGTGTTCTTTTGATATCCTATCTAGGGATGATAACTAGCCCTCTTAGCTGTTGTTTGCTTGTTATATTTTCAGATTTAGTAATTTGTTCAAAGGATTGGATTTTTTTTTCACCCTGTATGTTGAGACAGTTTTTAACAAGTAGTAGAGGCAAACAGTGTACAAACCTCAGTGCATTGTGATGAGCCCAATGCTGCAGAACATTAATAATTGCAGAGAGGAATTCTTTGTAGCTGAAGTGTGCACAGGGTCTGTCATGATCTTTTGAAATCTGGAGATGTGTCAATTCAAAATATCATTGCAATTGATGTAGCACAATGTGATGCTCATGAACTGACTCTGGAGGTTGACAGAAACTATTGTTAGGAGATTTGGAGATGATCTGAGGGACAGAGAGAGTGTTATTAAAGATTAGCTGATAGAGGTATCATTCCCACCTGCTTAATCAGCATGACATCTATGAAAATGTTGTACAGCTTACAATGCAATATGGAACCATCCTCTCCAGTATCCTTTGAAATTGGAGACTGTTCTTATGCAGAAGGATTATTTTTGGATTGTGACTTTGTTGGTTCTTGTTTTGGCTTGGTTTTTGTGTTTGTTTGTGGGGTTTTGAGGTCTGTTTGTTTGTTTTAGGTTACTAAGGTTGCTTCAGGAAGCTATCAAACCACTGAAAAGTTCTAATGAACCTTTTTTTTTTAAAAAAAAAATCCTTTCTTTTTCCTTTTTTTTCATTCTTCAGGCTGGGCATTTCAAATCTGGTTGCATTGTTATGGTACATTTCAGTGCATCAGCTGCACAGCTGAGCTGGCATGGTTTTGTTGGCAAATAGGGTTAGATGGATATGAATTATGCAATATTTTAGTCTTGGAGGTTGCAAGATAAAGAATGAAAAGGTAACTTTTTTTTTCTGAAAGATGAAAACCATGAACAATGGTTTATGACTTATGACTGCTCCTAACTATTTAACTTAAATATGGATTCATTTTTAAGGAATAAATATTTTGGTATTCATTTTCTCTTTGATTTAGCTTTTTCTTTGGATCAGGTGGAGAGAAGTCTTATTGGAGGTCTTGCTAGAGAGTGGAATCCAGGAAACAGAAATTAAGTGCCACTTTAGCTGCAAGTTGTAAAGATCACCTGTGGAACAAGCATTATGGATTCAGGCTACTTGCTGCATAAGGAATTCAGAATTAATCAGTTTAATCTTCAATTAAATCTTGCCCCTCTCTCCTAATACTTGGTTATGTATCTCTGTAGAAAGCACCTCTGTGAGTATTGGTGGTTGAGTGAGGATAGTGCGGGTCTGATCACAAAATATGGATTTATTACTAAGGAAGGTAGGCTACTAGGTAATGTGGCTTCTGATGTGTGGAAGTTTATCCTCTAAAAAAGAAGTTTAAGTGCATTGTTGTTTTAAAATAAAACAATTCTCAGAACCCTCTTTAGGTATATAAAATGTCATCTAAGCTAAAACATATAATCACGGTATCCTCTACCTCTGCTGCTAAAACTGGATTTGTTCAAATGTGCGTTAGTGTGGAAATACATACCCAGATTTCCATCTATAATTTGAAGATGAACTTGCATTCCACCCACTGTAAATTGTCTGGAGACTGATTGATCAAAACTGTAAAGTCCAAATTAATTATAACCATCATTGTATTCCTGCTGATTTTTGGCTGCTTCTGGGCACTGAGCAGGTGTTTTAGTTGAAATGGTGTTGTCTTGGTGATTAATGCAGTCTGAATAGTCAAAATTATTAGTAATGCAATACTTGACTACCTTTTTTTTTTTCTTCTTTTTTTTTTTCTTTTTTTATTAGAATCACTGAGGTTGGGAGATCATCATTTAGCTTTTGAATATCTCCACAGATGCAAAGTTCATAGTATCTCGGGGCAATTTATTCCAGTGTCTGTCCATCTAGAATGGGGAAAAAAGTGATTTTTGGAGTTCAGCCTGTCTCACCTCAAGGCTTGTCAATAGTTTTAAGACTTATATTGGTCCAGGAAAGGCAGGATGAACTGTCTATGAGGGCATGAACTGAACCATATAACATGACTGCAGATTTTTCCATAATGAATAAAAGTAACCTTTTGGAAGAACTTGATAAAGAAAAGTAATTCACATTCAGAATTAAAATGGTCACTGATTAGAGTACTCTTACAGTATCAGAATTCTGATTAAGTCAGTCCAAATCTACTTTATTCCAACTCCGGACATTGAAGTGAATTACAAGATCTTCTGACATAGGGCTTTTCCTTATTTTCCAGAAAAAGCATGAGAAATAAATAAATGTATTCTCATTAGGCAGCTACCTACAGTTTTTTTAAGAATAGTACCTAAGCTACATAATTTCAAAAGTGAATTTGGTACAAAGGGGAAAAGATTATATGGAAGAACCTTTAGATTGCATTGTAGAATATGCCAAATATGTATGTAAAATATTTTCTCACTATCAGAGCAACTAAAAGGCACAATTAATCTGATGGTCACAATGAGCCTGAAGAATAATTTCTGCAAATCTCTGTAAATAAGAAGATATAAAACTTAAAATGTTAAAGTCAGCTTTGATTTGCGAGAAATAGGTGTTGAAGGGTCTTTTGCAAAAAATATTTGGAGTCTTTAGATAGTCACACAGAAATATTGTATCTCTTTGCATTTGCAAAGCTGAATTGTCCTCCACTGTTTGAATGTTGTAAATCCAGCTCATGAGTTATCACAATCTGGCTTTTAAACTGAAGACAAGACAGTGTTGTGTATTGGTCTCTAAACCAAAGCAATTCTTTTGTCAGTGTTTCCTGGTTAAGGAAGGGGTCCCTAAACTGTCAGACAAGTTATAACAAATCTGGCTGTATTTGGCACTGTTTCAGTGCTAGACATGATACTAAGACATTTACGTCTTGATAAGATGTCTTAATGTTTCTTACATTGTGCTGTATTGGTGACAGCAACCAAGTGGCAGTGATGTGATGTGCTAGTGTAGATGACCTGCCTATGGTTTAACCCAAATTTGACTTTTGCTTGTGATTTCTCCACACTGGCATCTCTGCTGTGTGAGAGGCATCCATAATGGGAGCTCTTAGATAGTCATGTTAGTGATAGTTCCATGGAAGAGACTTGCATTTTCTGTCTAGCAGTAGGTGCTGCTCTTAGTATTTAAGAGACTGACACAAAGAAACTGTTGATGACTAGTGCTGGCACAAAACACTAATTTTGATTTGAGGTCTGTCTTGCCAAAAGAGCTCTGGCTTTTTTGGACTCTTAACTGCTTGTGTGGGTATGTGTGTACAAGTATGCATGAAAGTACATGAATGTTTATTCTGAGCATTTTCCTATGTTTAGTGTCAATAGGAATCCATTGAAACAATTTAAAGCCTTGTCAGAGAGCCCAGTCTGTAGTGCAGGACCTGCCCTATGTGCTGACAGGTCCTTCTCTTCACCCTTTAGTTTGATAAGAGATTATATATATATATATATAAATACAATTTTCCTTGTAATGGTATTTTAATTTTGAAAAACTTCTTGTATACCCAAAGGAAAAGATAGAAAAGATAGGATAGAATTTGAACAAAGAGAACCAATTACTGTGTCTTTCTTAAAGAACTGGGTCTAAGTAGGTCTGAGGAGAGGGAACAATAGATATCTTTGCTAGCGAGACAAAACCTGAGGAGCTACAAAATATATAGCGTTGTCAGAGGAAAGACCACAGCAGTTGGATAAAAGTGGAGACAAGGGACAAAATTAATTACTATTATTGATTGTATTATATAGTGCCTGGAGGGCTCAGCTGAGGCGAGGGTGCCACTACGCCACTGTACAAATGTGCAGCATGTCACGATTCCTGCCTGAAAGGGCGCAGACTCCACACAGGCTAGATGGAGAAACATTGAGGTGAGAAGAAGGGACAGGGAAGGGAAGTAGTGCACCCAGGAACACAGAGCATGCCTTGGAGTCCATTCCAGGCTCCTCTGGATTCATGGGGAATGAAAACATAGAGACTTGGAGAGCTGTGCCATTGAAGATGAGGACATACAATACAGACATTTTGTGGGAGGATGCTGGAAGGCAGTGTATAAATTCAAGGCATAATGGGCAGAAGACTGGACAAAAAAAGGTGACTTTATTTGAAGCTTGTTCGGTGGCTGTTACCAGAAACATGAAAAAGTCTTTGTATAAAATGTATAATTCTGCTAGTAATAACATAGTTGCGAGAAATGTCATTGCAATATTGAATTGTAAGTTCTAAATTGTGGTTGCCTGTTTGGTTTGAAATAGTGCCTGGTCTTTAATGGTAATATTTACTTTAAAGCAGAATACATCATGATTCCTGTATTCATGGCATATCAGAATAAAAAGTCTGGGCAGAAGTTCTTCTTGAAAAGCTGTTTTTAAAGGAAAGAATGTCAAGCAATTATTCTGAATACCTGTACAGCCAAGTAGTTGTAAGACATGCATCCTGGAGACCTGAAAGTGTTGAGTCCTCTTTTACTGAGTGGTGCAGAAGTGTACAAATGCTCGCATAAAATAATATTTGAGTAGAATGTTATGTTAAAAATGAGAGCAACCAATTTGTTCATTGAACTGTCCCAGGTTTCAAGTGTTCATAGATAAGCTCCAAGTATGCTCTAGCCACATACTGCAAAATCCAAAGAGAAGTTTTGCATCTGCATAATCTTTATGAATGTACAAGCTATACATTATTTCTTTTGTTTCCAAATGGTTCTCAACATCCTGTGAAAGAAGAATGGTAGGATAATAAGGTGGGTGGGGTTTTGTTGTTTTTTTTTTGTTTGTTTGCTTGTTTGTTTTGTCTGCTCTGTTCAAAATAAGTTAGTATTTCCTGATGTGTCTAAAAAGAAGTTGTAATTCGAATTGAATAAATGTAGAAATTATCAGAGAATGTTTCCAAGGCGGTGTGTGTTGGCTTTGGAAGTAATTTTTAACTCTTATGTTTGTTCTGTGTGCCTAAAAAAATGTGTTTTGTTTCATATACATAGAATTGTTTTGTCATCCTGTGTTGCATAGGTACCAATATTATAGGGTGGTCAGTGTGGCTTTTATTTGTACCTAAAAGTTGTCTTATTTACATGTTATTTCCTTGCAGTTGTATTCTGTAGATACATGACACCTTCTGGATGAGAAATCAAAGCACACTGCAATTTGCTATGACATAGTATGACCATCTTTAGTCATGAAGACATATGGAATAAGAAGGGTCCTTAATGTTACCATAGATTAAACTCTTAATTTACATTCCAAAATCCTGAATTGTGGTTAGCTATTAGTTTCCCTTCCTGAACCTCACTGTATTGTCATTATTGTAGGAAATTCTGGATGAAATATTTCAAGTGAGGGTAATTAATTCTTAGAATCTGGTTATTCTGTCTATTCTGTAAAAACAGTGAGAATTCAGTTTGATTTTTGTGTGCGTGTGTGTTTTTTTGATTTTTTTTTGATAGATATTGTGATGTTTGTACAACAAAATAATGAAAAAACCAATTAATTTATAAGGCCTTACAGGTTTTGGGTTTTGTGTTCTGGTAAAGCAAGGAATTTGTAGGTGAAAGTTTGAGTAAGAAAAACGTTTAATGGTTTAACACAATGGATTTTTTTCTTTGTGGAAAGTACCTTTAGTAAGCTTTGTGTAGCTCAAGATTTTCCATTTTTGTTTCACTACTGTTCAAGGATGCTCTTCTAGCCAGACCTTCGGTCTTTATTTTCCTAGTCAAGTTACTACGCAGATGTCTTTTAAAGGTGTTAATAGGTTGTAAGAACAAAAGCTGATTTTATGGTTGAGGTTAAGTCTCAGTAAGAAACAAGACTGGTGTTTTCACTGGATTTAATGACTCACCTGAAATTTAAATGCAGATCTGTACTGGTGAATTAAAAAGGCAAACAGAAGCAAAGATATGCAACCTGTAATACACTGTTTCTAAAATGAACAGAGATACCATACGAAGATGGAGTCTGAAGATTTAAGCAAAACAGGGATGTCACTCAGCATGCAGTACCAACTGTTTGCAGCTTATTTAGTATGCAGGAGCATACTTGCAGATGACTCACAGTTAAAATGCCTTACATAAAATTGCCAAAGTATTTAGTTCATGTCAGGTGATGGAAAGACATTATAAAAATAGTAGTAAAAACTCTTTCCAATTACTCTTACTGGTTTATATTTTTGTTGGTTGTGGTGGGGCTTTTTGGTGGTGTTTTTTTTATTTTTTTTTTGTTTTGTTTGTTTGTTGTTGTTTTTAAAGATCCCCTCTGTGGTCTTAAAATATGTAAATTATGCCTTTAAAGGAATAATGAAAAGAAATTATGCAAGACTGCACTTTTAATTTGCAATTTCATGCCAGACGTTTACCTTACCCAGGAGATACAAATTCCAGTCTAAAGCAGTGCTTGCTGTCTGAAAAAAGGCTATTCTAAGACTTTAACTCTTGCTAACATACTGTGTTTCAAAAATCTGTATATCTTCTTCTATATTCTACATCAGTGAAATAAGTTAGACTGCTTTTGTCCTTAATTGCAGTGCTTTTATGTGTTGTATTTATATATTTACTATAGATTACACAACAACATAAAAATAACTGAAGCAGGAACTGCAGACCTAGGGGTCCATGTAGTTCAGTATTTTGTCTCCAGTAGTGGTCAATAACAGAAAAGGAAGGGGCCAAGAATATACTTTCCCTGTCTCTGCTGTGTGTTATCAGCCTGTACTGATTTGTGTCTTGGGGGAATTAGTCTCAGGCTTGATGACACTGAATTTGGTAGCAAATTGAGTTCTGCAGCTGCAGTGAGTGTTGCATGGGGAAGCATTGCTTTCTGTTTGTTTTGAAGACACTGTGTGCAACTTTCAATTGATGATTCCTAGTTCTGGTACTGGAAAGGGCAGCGAATCATAACTTAAAGTATTACTGCATACATTTGCAATTATTGTAATTTTTCTTTTTTTTTTTTTAAGTAGGCTTAAACAAAAAGTTTAGTATTTTTTTTAATCTGTTGCTCAGTCTTGCAACAGAATCAACTGTTGAATAAAAGGCATTGTTTTTTTATCAGTAACTGGGGGTCTTTGTGGTTTTTTTTTCTATAACTTCGCATTCCCCATCCACTTCTTTTCGCGGTTCTTAATTTGCGGTTTGTGAGAGGATTTGCAATTTTGGATTTCTTGACTTTTTATTGTCATGAGTCCTAACAGTTGGTCTATGTGCAGCCTTCATTCTGGATGCTTCCTGACCTTTTTGTGGCAGCATCCTATTTGTCTCCAGTTGTGGCTACTGGGGAAGGCATTTGGGGAGTTAGGGATATTGTCAAACATGCTTAAGATTTTCTCCCAAAAGGAAAGCATTGCTACTTGCTTATTATGTTTTCATTGCTGTGTTTTCCTCTTGGATGCGCTGCTACAGAGCTTTGACTCTGCATCCTGAAATGGGATTTGTGTGGCTGGGCTGTGTTGGAAAGCCCACAGAAGCATTGCTGTGAGCACACAGAGAGAGTCATGGTGGCTCTGCCCCAGCTGGCTGATCCTGCCTGGGAAGAGAAATCCAATCTGCTGTGACAGAATGCTCTGGATCTCTCCTAACTAAGGGGAGGGATTACAGGGTGAGGAGTAAGGTCAGAGTGTCTGAAGGAAAATGGTGTGGACTAAACACCAGTATGTTTTCTTGCAGTTCTGGTTCCTGACCCTCTCCTTTGCCCTTTTGTAATGTTGCTGCTATCATACATTTGAGAGTGAGATGTGGTTGAGTTAGAGCTTAAGAAGCCTGGAGTTGGTGTGTGCAGCCCTTTTGGCAGCACAGCCTAAGAAGTCAACAGCAAGTGTGGTCAGATAGTCTTGGGCAATGTTGTAACCAGATGGAGGTACAAGGTGTGATCTTCCATGGTTGCACAAGCGGTCTCTTTGGTGGTGCAGGAGAAGAAATCCAACCCGTATATTCCCCCTGGTATACCTGCATTGTGAGGACTGGCAGGATGAGAAGGGATTCAAACTCTGACCTTCATGCAGCTGAGTAGAGCAAATGGGAACTAGGTGGTGGATTACACAGTGCTGTGAGGGGACAGGCAATCTGTAATATGCCACAGCTAAATGCTCACCCTTCAGTCAGGGTGGAGGACAAACTTGCAGTTCAAATGCTTTATTGGTAAGGCAGTAAATTCTCTTATGCATCTTGTCTAATTTTGTTTTGCAAAATGTAATGGTGCTTAGCATTTACAGACATCTTTGAGTGCTGGAAAGTATTAACTAGCAAGTGCCAGTGTTCAAAACAAATCTCAGAGGTGAAAAATAATTTTTTATCATTCCAGTACTTGCAGTTTTTTGAAAAAAGCAAAATGGGACACTATCGTGAATTTGACATGGATAAGTAATTCCATTAAAACTAAACATAAAATGTTGCTGCTCCATATGCTTAAAATGAATTGTGATAACGAGCTAACTTCCTCCCAGTCAAATACTCAAATGCAAGCTCTTCTTGAAGCTCCCAGTCTGAGGTTAGAAAGACAATGAGATGGATATGTCCCCAGATAGCAAAGAAAATGGTGTTGCACCTGCTGTGGCTCCTTTTCCATCTGGACAGCAGACATGGTTTGCAACACCCACTGTAAAGATTTAGGGAAGAGAGAAAACAACAGTTGCTCTTGGTGGTAGCTGTGCATGCAAGTGAAAGTGTGTCTAAGTATGGGAGCATCTCTGGGCTTCTGAAGTTCTGAAATGGAGGCCACTAATTCTCACCTTTCACTGATGGTCCTTAATGCTTGGGATCCTGAGGGAGAAAATTGAATAATACAAGGTTGGCTAAAAATACTGTTAATTTAAGGTGGAAAAATTATAAAGTTTTAGATTTCTATTTAGTTATGATTTTAAGAAAGTAATGTTTTTAAATTTTGGTAATAGATCCTTTTTCTTCTGTAAGATGTAAGATTAAGATTCTTCAGAGCACCTCCATTCCATTTTCAAAAGCAGTATATACTTAAAAGATAGTTTGAAATTTAGGGGCAAGAAAAATTATGTTATTTTTAATTATTAAGATAAAAGAACAGAAAATTCTTCCACTTTGGCCTTGAGAGTGATACTGCCATTTTGAAGATTTGGGTTTTTAAAAAACCAGACTTCCTGTTCTGAAACATAGAATTATTATCTTTGAGAGGCTCCCACTTGTTTTCTCTCTCTCTTTTTTTTTTCTCCCCTTTTAATCCACTGGGCTGTGAGTTTTTTTGATGGGAGACACATGTCCCTGAGGGATGGTGAGTACTTCCCCCAACCCTGCACCCCAATAAATGTCCTTCTCAGAGCCTTAGGCTAATAGTGAGAATGATGCATTTACATTACTGCTCCATTTAAACAATAACTGTTGATAAGAAATAAGTACTTCATTCCCAAATGGCGTCTGCAGTATTTAAAGGTTTGGCAAGTTTTCAGGAGGATAGGCATGAATTCAGCACTAAATTGCTGCTGCTTCTGTGGAAAATAATGAGCTGTGTCATTTGATCAGGGACAAAGTGACTATCGAGCGGGTGTGATTTCAAGGAAGTAGCTTTTAATAATAAAGAAAAAATACCATTTCCTCTGGGAAAACGTTCCCATAGCTTATTTGTAAAGTAAATAATGTAGTTCACATATTAGGGTGAACATGTAATAAACTCAGTCACTGTATGTTTTCCTAGAAATCCTCTTTCGGCTTTTTTACTCTTTGCTGCTGCTGTTATCCTTGCCCACTGGTTTGTGTTGTGGAAACACATCCCTGTATTCCCTTGTATAAGAAGCTCAGAAACAACCCTCCAGAGCTTTCTTTTTCTTCCCCCCCCCCCCCTTATTTTTCTTCCCCAAAGAAGCCCAAAAGTATTGTGTTGTCCATATTGCTCTGATGGGAAGATTGTTGCATGAATGAATGGAGGTCAGTTACTATTCTATACAAAATTAGTCTTTAATTATTAGTTTGTTTGCTTTGATTTGGCTTGTGCTATTCAGTACAGTTCAGTTTTACTTTATATTATATCCTGGTTCTGGCCAGGGCAGGGTTAATTTTTGCAGTAGCCAGGAGAAGGTATGGCTTGGACCTGGAGGGTTACTCTATACTACCTCATGTCATTGCTGGAAGCAGGAAGGGACTCTCTTCTGGGGAGAAAGGGTTCTGGTCTGGTCGAGTAAGTGTGGTGGAGAGAGTATTGTCTATTGCTGTGGGGTTTCTGCAAGAATATTTTCGTTCTTGTCCCTTCTACTGTTAGTATTTTTGCCATTCCTATTAATTTTCTTATCTCATTGCTGTTTCCAGTAAATTGGTCTAATCTCAACCTGTGATCTTTGCCTGATGTGCTTCCAGTGCTCCTCTCTATTCCTCCACAGGTGGAAGGGGAGGACAAGCAGGGGACCAAGAGAGCGACATGTGGTTTAGAGTCTCTATGGGGGCACTGACTTGGGGAGTACCACTCCTAAACCATCACATCCTAGCACAATGTAGTAGCTCAGGCAGATTTTGACTCACTGCTCTGAATGGAGCTAAGTATCTCCAGATTGCTCAATCAGAAGCCTGTGAAACTTGCATTTTGTACCTTGGACAGAAAGAGTTTTGCATTGAGGCTTTTGCTGTGTTATCTGCTCTGAGATGAAGTTATTCTCAGAACTGTGTGATGCTGAAGGTTCCTGCTGATTTTTACTGGCAGCTGTAGCTACCATTTTTTAAAGTCAAATCCTGAATATGTAAGAACCATCTAAAAGTGGTGATGGTAGACATAGTTTGCCACTTCTGCACTCCCTAAACTGCATGTATTCTCAAGTCTCTTGACTTGAGCCTATTTCTCATTTTTTCTGAGAGTGCCAGAGAACCTGTCTTTGAATTGAGACACGATAGATTTAGCTGTGATTGTTGAGACTCACAGAGCCCACTGCTGCTCTTTGCTCTTACTTCCCATCTCAGCATATCAGAGTTTTGCCCAGTGATTCCACTCTTTTGTGGGAGATCATTTTACTTGTCTGAGATTGAATATTCAGTGACTACTTGAAGTCCACTAAAGCACAGTTAAGTCACTTCTCTTTGAAAGAAAAGCCCAAACCCCTAAGCAGCTAATATTCTGTTACGAATTAGTAATTTCCTTTGACAATATATTCCTGGGGCTATTTACCCTCAGAGTTAAAAAACTGTGCTTTCTTTTCCTGTGACTTTTTCCCCCTGATTTGTCCTCAAGTGATGTCTAATTGCCAAAAGACAAATTTAGAATGCATTCATAACCTACAACAGTATAGATGCTTGCAGGCTGTCTCTGAGATATGACAGCAATTTCATTTGTACCTATCTCAGGTTTAGTTTTGTGTCCGTGTGGAGCTGATTTTTCATATGCAGTAGTTTCGCCGTAGATTATATTCAAAAGACATAGTCATTTCCCATTTCCTTTATTACATGCATATCTCAGCTGTTTTCAATAAGTTTTTAACAGCTTGTGATTTTGTAGTGGTTGTAGTTTGTCCTTTATAAAAGTCTCTGGTTTTGATCTAGTTTAAATCATGGTTTGGGGCATTTTTTCCCCCTATAATTTGTTCTTTTATTCTGTCAACTAACTTTTCAATTTCATCACATAGTTCAATAATGATTTATTTATTTTTAATTGCTTTTGTAATTTTTTTTCCAAAGTAAAGATCTATTCTTTTAAATCTTTTTATATGTTTATTTACTGAAAAGTGGTTACATACCAAATCCATTTCAACTTCTAGCCAATAGGAATAATGTTGTGTTTCTTTTTTTTTTTTTTTCTGGTTTACATCTCTCAGGTTGTTTACCTGTAACAAGTCAGTTATTGTTTATGTATTTCAGAAAAAATCCAGTATGAGCTTTTTATTTAAAAAAAAAAAATCACATTGTCTTTCCAGAGTGGGGTGCATAAGTATTTTTGCAGGTATCAGAATGTGCAAACATAGTTTAGGTTATGTAGGATGGTTAAAAAAAAAAAAAGGTAGAATTATTAGGTTTTTTTTTAGTTGTGTGACTAAATAAATTTTATTTAGTTATTTGTCCTACAAATGTGCGCAACAATCAATCAGCTACCATAAAAGCCTGTGGTATTGATTTTGATTTGTAATATCACAAGCAAGCCTCAAGGCAATCTGATGGTGACATGCAGAATGTTCCCCAGCAATTCCTGTTAACAGAGGGAAGTACAGGAAGAGTGGAAATTAGTTCAGTTTTCAATTTTTAGGTGCACAAAGAGAAAGTGAGTGAGCTTATCAGAGTTGCTCATGAACTGTATATTTAGATTTAGTCAATGTTAAGGCTTTTGTTACATGAATTATTTAATTAAATTCATTTACATCAGACATTTGTTTTCTGTTGTTGCTTGTGTAATGATGCCTCCCACAGTTCATCTCAGTGTGAAGCTACTGGATGTGCATGAGCACTTCTGGTTTGTGTCAGTGGAGAAAAAAAACGTGTGTATTTGGGTTGGGTACATATGCAATCTTTCATTCTGGACTACCTTAAAATAAGGTGCCTGCATATACACATGTGCAATCGTTGTGATTAGAAATATGCACATAAATAGTCATTGTTTTTATTAGTCAACGAAGCCAGGCAAGAGCTTGAGAAGTGGACTGAAATCACAGTAATGCAAAGGCCCCTTTTCACAAATTGTACCCTTTGCCATGGTCATGTTTGGAGTTGTACTGTGCTTGATTTGTCATTAGTTTTTCTTTCATGTTTCCTTGTGATCAGGGCACACAGGGCTTGAGAGCATAGCACTAACAGCATTCCATAGTCAGAAAAAGACCAATAATGCGGTGATTTAGGTTTTGTGAAACCCTGTCTTTGGCTCTTTGTGACACAAAAGAGAGATTAAAGTAGAGAAATTCTTAGACTTTTAGTTATGTTTTAAAACCAATAGTATCTTCATAAACTACTTGAAATGTCAAAAACATTATCAGAGCAGCCCTTTGCAGCTTCTCATGATTCTAAGTCTTCACCATGCCTGAAGTTCTTTCTCTCTTTTTGCTGCTTTGTTGTCAACAACTGTTGTACTAAGGTTTCTAGGTTAAACTTAAATGTGCTATGGCATGTGCTTCCTCAATCTGAGGAGACAGAGATGAACCTCTTCATTGGAAAGAGCCTTTGTTTGCTGAAGTGATAAGCCAGTCCTGTCTAGCACTCATTGCATAGTGTTTCAGCAGTGGATATGCTTGGTGTGGCTTCTTTCAACCCAGACTGGATAAAAATCAGGACCTATTTTCCTTCTGACTTCAGGTCTTTGCCTTCAGTGCAGTTAACTGTATTATGGTTCACCCAGGTCAGGTGCTGACATAAATGAGTATATTTACTCTCGACTCTGTCAACTAATATTAAACCATGAATGCTGAGATTTCTTTCCAAGCCTTGGGCTGCTTTTGCCTTGGTTCCAGGCATTATTGTTGGGTATGATGTTGAAATATACTCTCTTCTGAGACTGGACTTTCCACTGTTGAGTCCCCTAAGGACAAGAAGGGAGGAGGCAGATATACTACAGCAAGGGTTAATAATGTTCGGATTTGATTCTGAAGTTTGACTTAGGTCAACCAAATTTCTCTCAAGTACTCTGCATAAATCAGCCTGTGTGTCACTGAGGGTTTCAGTGGTGCTTTGAGAAATTTGTTCTTCTCTTCATGATGAAAACTGTTACCTGTTTAAATAGGTGTTAGCTGTTTATTGTGGTTCATCTTATGGATACCTGGCTGTAGGAAATAAAGAATAATAAAATATAGAAATTTTTATTAATTCCTGACCACTCATCGTTAAAGGCCTTCAGATGAGCATTTTTCTTTTAATTGTCTGTCATCAATTTGACTTCAAGCCTGACTCATTAATTGAAAAGGAAGTCTTTCAAATATTTAATTTCAGGGCCCTGAATCTATTTGAAAAGTTTATTTACATTCTCTTGTGACCGTTGTGGGAATGGTACCAACATGTAGGCTGTGTTGTCTGGACATGGCTTCTATAGTACTTCAGTATGCTGTGTTTGCTGAGACAACACAAAATTCAAGAGCAGCAATATTGAATATTTTAAGATAGTTCTCTTTGCCTTACACCCTGCAACTTCCAAAGTTGTATATTTCTATTTATCGTCCCTCATCTGTCCCAAATCTACATTGTCAACAAGGAAAATTCAGTGTTCCCATCCTGCACAAAATTGATGCATTGTGATTTTTCTTCAGTTTTAAAAATATCAGTGATTGCATGAACAAGGACACTGATAAGCTTGGCTTTCTGTCTGCATGTCTATGAATCTTGCCTGGGAGCTCTTAGAGTTTGTCTTTTAAGTCTGTCTGTCAGTGTTAGACTAGACAGATCCATGGTTCAGATTACTAGATTCTTTTAAAAATCAAGTAAGTGTGTGCAAAAATTTGTAAATAAATTTATTTTTTTGCCTTCTGCCCCTATATAGCCAGAATGAAAATGCATAGTGGATTTGTAGCTTAAACTTCACAGCCCTAGTAGCAGAAGATACATTTACATATGCTCAAAAAATAAAAGAGTATTACTTACATAAGCAAAATCCAATAGTTTGCCTTGCAATCAGACAAACTCAGAGCCTTCTTGGTAAGTTAAATTTATTGCTAGCTTTCCTCTCAAAACCAAAAATGTGGACTAAATCTTTTCAACTTGGAACTTTAGGGTTTATTGGTTCAATTGCTGTAGATTGTACCAGTCTGTGACTTACACAGCTAACTCTAGGATGTACCAGTGCACCCTTAGAGTTTGGTAGCTGTAGCTTTCACTCTTCCAACACTTCTGTGTAACACTGAGCTCTATTGGGCCAAATGTTCATGTTTTCTTGTTTTTGTGTTTTCTTGATTATCTGATGTGAGATACTTAGACCTGATTTGAGGAAATGCTGAGTGCTTACAGGCGCAACAGAATATTGGATGTGTTTTGAACATGTAAATTTTTATTTAATTGTAAGTATTCAAAACCACTGCTCCCAGGCAGTGCATGTTGGGCACTCAAAATTTGCTTGTTCCTTTCACCTTCAGTTTGGTTGGCATACTTTTCCCTGTTTGCAAATGAAGGCAATGGCATTTTACCTTGGGGGATCTTCTTCACGGGATTCTTCAGTGTTTGTGAAGCTGTGAGGTGCTGGAGTGCAGTCTCCTGTAGAGGGAACATGCAGCAGGGTATAAAACATGCTGATGGATGGAACGAAGTGGTGTGCAGTAAAGATGGCAAGACATTGTGGCAGGTACATAACACCAGAGGTTGAACAATCTGTTGGATGTCTTTCACTCTGTTACACTCATTGTGCACTCTTACAAGGCTTCATTCTGGGGCAAGGGGAAAGATACTTCCTCATAAAATTAATTAACAACTACTTTGTAGTCCACATATGTATGAGACAAAGGATGAAGTGATACTAATTGCAGAAAATCCAGAGGGAATTGTCTAATGCTATGGTAATTGTACACATATAGAGCGGTCCATTGGAGCAGTTACAGCTATTATGCACGGCTTGGCCCTCTGAGAAGTCTGTGTTTCCTGAGTAAGATTAGACACTATTTTCCCTTTCTCTTTCCCTTCAGTTAATTCAGTGCTAATGCATTGGTCTGCTGCTTTCCTTCTTGCTATCTTATCTGCAATCTTTTTCTTCATGCCTTTTTAAGTTGAAGGCAGGTTCTACATCATCTTAGTCATGGGTAAAACATAAGGTGTACAGTAGCTTGATTTAACCTTGAGAAATAAAGACACTGGAATTGCATGTCCATGTGCATTTGCCTATGTAAAGTTAACTTTTTAAAAACTTTATTTCATTCTCTTTCACCTTGCTGGAAGCATTATCATAACAGAAAGTAAATGTAGAATTAGTGCAGTATAAGACTTTCTACTTACTTTGCACAAGTGTAAATTACATAATACAGGGCACAGGATAACAAGGATTTAAGGCTTGTATCTTTTCTACAAGTAACTACACATTCTTACATCTGGCATATGGAAGCATGTCTTGTATTTCCCATTCCCAGTACTAGAAAACTGTGGAGCAATTTTTCCAGTATTTTCTAATATTACCAGGTACGCATCCAGCAGTTAGGTTTATAGCCTTCACAGAAAGAGAAACATTCTAGTAGGTTATACTTATCCTTTGTCAGAGAAGATGAACTTTTTTTCATTTTTAAATTGTGGTGGATTTTGTACTAACTAAAGCAAGTTTAAACATTTGCTGCAAATAAGTATGCAAACCCTCTGCCATTTTCAGAAGCAGACTTTGCTCTAGTGTCTTCTAAGAAATGGTATAATAGATGAAGCAAATGAATATTTAGAAAAGTTTTGTTAGTGTCTAGCATTGCTAACATAATGAAGAACCATTTTTTTTTTGAGAATAGTTTTTTTTTTCTATTCCAAACATTTTAGTGGAGGAAAGTATCATTGTGCATTGTAGCAACATTTATGCTGAGTGACAGATTGATAGGTTAAGCAGTAAGTCCTAGAGGTATCCTTTCTATACAATTAACTTAGGTCTTCCTTCTAGGTGTTTAAGATAAAACTCTCAAATTTAAAGACTGTTCTATTTACCCCATAACAGCACCAGGTGAAAAAGAAAAAAACCACCAGGGCAATGTAGAAGAATGTATGGTTCAATTATTTTTTTCGCCCCCAGAAACTCCTGGCTACTTTGACTGTCTCTTGAAAGAAGTCTTCAGAAAGTCTCTGCCTCTAGAGAGTTTGTTTTCATAGCACCTTTAATTCTTCCAAATTGACTCATGGTAAAAAGTTAGTCTTAAAATCTTCTGTCCCATCTGCCAACTTCTCAACATTTTACAGGAAATGCTTCCCAAGAGGATCATTGTATTCATCCTAGTGTGCTGGTTAAAAGGATTCTGGCTGTCATTGGGATACTTGCCATCTGGAATGTGGAGAGAATTACTCTCTCTAATATGGTAACTGCTGGGAACCTCAGTGGTAGATGTGGGCCCCCTTTGTGCTATGTGATTCATTTGAAAGAAAAAAAAAAGCCTAGTTATTGATCTTTAGAGCGTGCAATTCACATTCTAGACAGAATAAAATGGATTAAAGACATTAAAAGTAAAGAGGAGATAATAATAAAGCAGAACTAAGGAAAACGTACAGTTTACTACAGTGAGCTGTAGTTAAGCGGAGTCAAATGATTTGTAGATGGACAGATGAGTAGGTTTCTTTTTTCAATAAATAGTGGGGAAACCCCCTCCAAATTAAGTAGTTTTTGAATTAACTGTTATTTCCCTTGTTCAGATGGTGGTTTTATGTGGGGTTTTTTTGTGGGTCAACGCTGAAGGAATTGTAAAAGCAAGGCTCCCTCTCTGTGCAGTTTGATAGGGGTTTATAGAGAGAACTAGATTCCATACTCTTCATCTATTCTTTAGCACTGTTAACTGCTAGACAATAACTCATCCTTCTGTAAGAGAAGCAGGTGCCTTTATTTACCACCTGTTTCTGTCCTGGGTTTCAGTCCAGCTGGCTGCACAGTCTGCAGGAGAGGACTGAAGGAGAAAAGCTGCTGCCGCTGTCAGCAGCGGAAAGATCTGCAGGGCTTCTTTGCGAATGGGCACTTAAACAAGCTGGTGTTGTTTTTCTGGGAGGAATTTTCAGATGGCTTTTGCCTCACTTGATTTCTCTGCTTCTGGAGTTGTAAAAAAAAGTAGGTAATAATGTGTTTTATCTCATTAAGCTAAACTTGAATTCCCTCTTATAAGTAGGATGGTTAGGATTAATATTTGTTCAAATATCATCCCTATCAGAAATTTTTCAGTAATGTAGGAAATAGTTATTCTGGTATGTTTTCCCAAGACTGTTTCCAGATTTAAAATGAATGAGCAGAAAACATACCACTGGGACAATAAGACTGTCTTCTGATTGTTACTGTACTTTTGTGTTCCCTGGATACTGATTTCAACAAAATAAATTTGGTTTGGACTTAGAATTTTTTCAAGATATTTAATTTGAAACAAAGGCACTTGCTTAACATTCCATAGCAATGAATCCAAAAATGGTCACAAACTTTAAACAGTAAGCTGGATGTTAAATGTCTCCTCCTTTTTAAAAATCATTGATATTTTCAGAGAAGAAAGGATTACTTCGGAATAAATATTTTGACAAATTGAAACAATTTTCAAGGCTTGTTACAGAGTGAGAAAGTTGACATAACCGTATCCGTGGCCCTTTGAAATGATTTTACTTAAAATCATTTTGGTTTTGATGTAGAAACATGAGTAGCTTTTCTTCCAGCCATCTGGTGACCTCTGAATACATGGTATATCTGATACATGGGTTTGTCAGGAGTCTGTTCACTGATGTTATCATACAATACCTTTTCCTTTCCATAGTTCATTTTCTAGGCCTTGTGGCAAACTAATGTAATTTGCTATTGGCAAAAATTCTGAAGGATAATATCCCTTACAAAACCTGATTAAGTTCTTCATTTGCTTGTATTGATTTCCTCCCTTTTAAAAAAGGTCAGGAAGAAAGAGAAATGCTGCTTCTTTCAGTACTATGGAGGAAATACCTTATATAGCATATAATAAATGTATGTTGACAGCAGAAGCACAGATGTGTGTTACAGTGGGTGCTGAGAGGGAAATCGAAGCAGCAATTGGATAGTGTCTTTCTTGCCTGCATTCTACTTCACCTGAAGGATGAAAGTTTTCATCCCAAGTTCTCCCACATCTTTTCCAAATCTATGCAGCAGGATGGAGTAAAATCACTATCCAAATAAGGACTTCATATGAGAATCTTATGGGTAGAAATGAGTGAAAAATCAGTTGTTTATAAAATCATATGGAAGGGACAGCTGAATGTAAGTACAGCTTTAAAATCTGCCAAATGTCTAAATTTCTTAGATGATACTGTTATTATGGAGATATTTATTTGCATAGTGATGTGAAAGTTGATCTTGAATCTAGTAATTTACTTTAAAAAAAATTTCTTACCCCTTGCATCTTATTATTTTTAGAGTTTATTAGTCTAAAATTGCATGCCACTGGAAAGTAAATAGCAGGAGCATGAATAGACTTGAAAAACAAGGAATGGAAGCCTAGAATTAATATCAATCATCTACCATGTCTCCAGTGAGTTGAACAAAAACATTCTTTTGCATATTCTTGTGAGATACTTATTTCCTGAGAAAACTGTAATTCAGGACGTGACTCAGGGCATCTATACAGTTTCTGTAGACTTCAGCACTGGACATGAAGACTGTACCTCATCTCTCCCTGGGGGCCTTGTGAAGAATTGTCCCCATTGTATGAGTGTTTTTCTAATAATGTCAATAACATTCTGAAAGTTATCTGCAAAACGGCATTGCAGACAGTATACGCAAATTAATGTAAGGATATCTTTAGACTGATGGACCCACTCAGTATACAAAAACATGTAATGTATACATGTCCTTAGCTGCAAATGTCATCAGAGACCTGTGTCAAAATGTTTGTGGACCAACTAATATTACTTCTTAATTTCCAGGAAAAATTAATTCCACTACTCAAGGTTAATATCTTCAGGCAGTTTCAGACTTTTCTTATGTCATACATGCAGCCTCTTGCTTAATCTGTATTTAAAAATCAGATAAATAAATTTATTATTCCTTTATTAAAGCTTCACCATATAATTTCTTGTAGTGCTTTGACAAAACTGCAGTACAGAAGTTGTATGCCTTCGAATTGCTCTATTTTCCTGCTGTCTTGCAGGTGTTGAGCATTAAAAAAAATGAGACAGTGAACTTCTTTCCTAAGTGCCCAACAAGAAAACGTAGTAGAAAACATTGATAAAATCTCTGGCAGAGATTTGAAAGACAGATAGTCATGAGTGGGGAGGGTGGGGGGAAGGAAAGAAGAGCTGCAGGTAAGACCTTCGGAAGCTTTGCTTTACTGAATATTTGATGAAACACTGCAGATCTCTGCAGTACAAGTCTAGTCAAATCCCTGTTGGCACTTAAGAGTTAGCTGTCCTTTCTGGGATTTGCAGTGATTGAATCTGTCTGATGTCTCTGTCTGATGGAGAGGAGAGAGCGTAGTAGAGATAGCAGTGAACATAATGGACAATTGACTTACGCAGCACTCTTTGCATCTGCATCTGTCTAAGGAAAAAGAAATTATTGGAAGGCTTCTCAGTTCTTAATCAAGGATATGTATTTTAGTCTTCCAAAGTACTGTGGCAAGCAGATACCTTAGAACTTAGAAATCTGTTTTTTTGAATACCTTGGGTGTTAAGCAGGGTTTTGTTATGGTTTGTTTGGTGGTGAGTTTTTTTTGTTTAGTTTTTTTTTTTTTCCATTTGAAATTTTCACTTGAAAGGAATTGTTCTTACAGATTGTTTGGAAGAAAGCTATGAAAAGTATTATGAAGCATAGCTAGTGCATTTACTTACATGCATAATCACAGGGCATGAGCTTGATTTTTTTTTTTTAATAATTGCTATGGTGCAATCTAGTACACTGAGAACAATATCAAATAATTATTGAAGTGCATTTCAAACTAATGTGTAAGTATGACACCTAAAAAAAAGAAAATAATATGAATTTTTGGGTATTTTCAGAATCAAAAGCATTCTGGCCTGTTCAGTACTATATTGATCCACTGTATTATTTAAAACTGTCAACCAAATTTTTCCAAAATGGGATATTGAGATAAAATTCCTAGCTTCATACTTTGATATTTGAATTTCAGAAGCACTTGAGTAGTCCAGTGGTTCTCTGAAAGATCTACGGAAGGTATTGTGTTATTTCTGTCATTCAAATAGTTGTTTTGTTTTTTTTTTTTCTTATTTTTTCTTTATGAACCTTGGTTCTTGATTCACAAAAACACTTAGAATCTTACTCAGGGCCCAATAGGTTTAAAGGTACATTCTTGAAGCCAGGCTGCATTTCAGTTCTTTCTTGAACTGATATAATGATTCTATATAATTCTGTGAAAAGACAACTCTGTTCTGAGAGAGAGGGCTGCTTGCTGATTCGCAAAAGGTAAATGTTAATGCATTTACACCCTTAATAACTGTTGTACAATAGGGATGAAAAATGAGACAAATACTGAAGTGATTCCAGTGTGATTACATCCAAATTATACTGCTTGTTTCTTCCAGAACAGAAAACAATGGCAGGCTAATGAGAGCTCTACTCTTTCTTAATGGAATAAAGCTATTAACCAACTGGATCTGCAAACTTTTGTTTCTGTAGTTTGCATCTGTTCAAACAGTGTTCTAGAGATAAAGCCTGTTAATTTCTATTAGCTCCTGAAGTCACATAAAAGCCTAGAAAACTACTGTTGGATGCAGTTACGTTTTCAGTGGTGCATTACTTCATCCAGCCTTAGTTCTAAAGTAATAGCATTAAGTCACTATCTGGGTGTTATATCCTTTCAGTAATATGCTGCTTTTTCAAATCCCATCGTAAAATTATTTATGGATTATTTGCAGAATTTATTCCCTTCTTTATATCAGGTTTCAATAGAGATAATAGCAGTCAGGGACAAGACAACAATAAATGTTTTCATGCAACACTGCTTTTGTAAAGTCAAATAATCTTATTGCTTCTGGGAATGACACTGAGCAGGTTGAATTATGGGCAGGCAAGCTTGAAGCAGAATGCAGGGTTTTACGTGTGTAAGCTTAGTAGTAATTAAAATATTTAAGTCAGACAGGTCTGTAATTTTGACATTGATGTTTTCTGGTTAATATTTGCTGGGATTGGGAGTGTGGAGGGTAGGGACAGGGACCAGGAGGTACCTTTTTCCCCAAGGTGGAAAATGTCAGCATCTAATTCTGAAATGTTTAAATTTTTTGTTTCTCCTTTGGTTATAATAAACTGTTTCAAGGGACTCCATAATTAGAAGATAGCTTTTGATAGAGGCAAAGACTATTTCTTCAGGTGTTTTCCTTTATAGAGAGCTCTGGCTGTACATAGTGCTGTAAGTCCCAGTGAAATGCAAATTCAATACCTCACTGCTACCTTCCTGCTCTGGTTATCACAACCTGGAAATCTGTCAGTCTTTACATGTTCTTACTCTCCATTTCTAATGTGTGTGCTGATGAGAATTATAGGAAGCAGATGCAATGCAGTCCTCATGACACCGTTGTGGTGTAGCCAGATCAGTCAGTAAAATTGCTGGGTGTTGGATGAGACTGGCGTGCAGATGAGAGTGAGCTGGATTAAAGCTGAGAAAGCTGAACTCGGAGAAGGTGTTTAGTTGGAAGAGCAGATGGACAAAGATCTGTTAGGCATAATATCAGATGATGTGGCCAAGTACTGAGTGTCCTCTGTCAACTATGTTCTGAGTCTGGGCATGTGGTGACTCCTACCTGCTACTGGACTGCAGGTTTTTATTTCTGCTTGGCCAATTGGCCTGTGTTCCTGTACTTTGTCAGAACAGCACCTTTCCAACCAGGTCATGCTGTTATTTTTTAATGTTTGTTTTAACATTAAAGTTAATAAAGTTCATAAGATTTAATCTACAATATAATTACTCTTCTTCAATTGGGCAGGGTCTACATCCTGAGTATTGGTACTATGGGAGATAAAAGAATACGAATTACTCATTGTTACCTAGATACCTATGAAGCAGCTATAGGCAAAAACAAATGCTGTTTGTTTTCGAGTCACTTCAGGAGCTCACTTTTCAAGTTCTCATTAGTTTTTCTCTCAAGTATACACTGTATTTGGTTTGTTCAGCCATTTTCCCTAGATTCTCACCAAGAGCTGTGTGTAACTTAGCAATACAGGCACTATATTTCACGATGGCATTGTCACAAAGGAACAATTCACATGAGTTCGTGACAGTCAGAATGTGTTGGATGCTGCCTTTCATTAGGGAAAAAATTACAGCATGCCAGTATGTTCCATCTAAAGAATGTGTTTAAAAATAGTAAGTGGTTCTAGAGAATTTCCAGGCTCACAAATAGCAGACATGCTGCAGTTTATCTTGTTTTCCTAGAGGAACACCATCTGAGTGGTGAACTGAACTTCAGTCAAGATAGGAGGGTGTTAGGATTCTGAGTAACTAATGTCATGCCATGAGAAACACCAGGGAAAATTATGATTATTTTGTGTTAAGTATCTTGCCAAATATGTTGGTGGGTTTTGTTTTGTTTGTTTTTAAAGACCATCATTTAAAGACCATTAGAGTAAGTCCAAAAGCAGTATTCAAGTATTCCTAAATTTACTCTAAACTATATCTTTTAATTCTCTTAAGAATTGTATAATAGGTTTGTTTTCCAGACATAGTAATTCAGACATTGATTATAGTTCTTTTAGTGTTTGTGTAAGAAATTGGGTAGAGTTTTAGAGGTTAAGAAGAGTTTTTATTTTTATTGATTAATTTTTAAACTGGTAGTAATATTTTTATTTCAAAATTTTTCTGATTTCTTCCATTTTTATGGATTGTGCAGACTGAAAATTTGAGGCCCTCACTATAAATATACCGAGTCAATAAATTATTTTGTGTGGTATGTCAGAACTTTATTACTATAGTGATATAAAGGCAATATGTATTTTGTTTTGAATTGGATGCATTGAAGTCATGGTGAAGGCAGATTGGTATATTGTGAGCTGTCTGGTGGTGGCAAGCATAGGATAGCAGAACAGTGGAAAAAAGCATCTCTCTTAGAAATGCATCAACTGCATCAACTGCAGAGTTGAGACTCTTGTGCCTTGTACTTCTACTGTCTTTTGCAGTCTGGTGGAAGCATTTCTCTTGTAATAGTTTTTTCTCTGACAGCAACTAAGACCTCTAGTGCATGTGAGAACAGGGGTGTGTGTGTGTACATATATATGATCAAGAGGTAACATTGTCTGAAGCATGGGGCTACATTATTAGGCTAGGAAATGTGTTACAAACCTTGGCTTCTGTAAATGCAAGTCTCCTGGCAGGTAGCACACTCTTACCTGCAGTGCAGCAGTTGTTCCACTGCTTTATAATCCTCATGGCAGACCTTTATTACCCTTTAATTAGAAAATTATCAATTGAACCAAATGGTAAGATTTACTTGGTACACTCCAGGGACAGTGACTCCACCACCTCCCTGGGCAGCTCATTCAGAGGTCCATTTTGTCACAAAGCTGTGCAGCCCTAGTAGGTGTTTCCAAATGGAAAAGCAACCATGAGAGTAAACACGCTCTCTGCTTCTCTGTATATACAGAGGCTTAAATTATTACTTCTATCTTTTCTTTCTGTGAATTCAGCAATTGTATCAGAGGTTTATTCTATGCAATTTCTGTTCATGTAGATTATTCTACCATTATTCAAAGTTTTCTGAAAGTTGGGATGGGGGTGGTTTTTGTTTGTTTGTGTTTGTTTTTTGTTTGTTTGTTTTTAAATTTTTCTCTGTCACTTTTGTGTAAAAACTTTGTGTTGTGTCAAAACCTTGCTGGTGGAAGTGCACAATTGCACGTATTAATAATTGCATCTGTTACTAGGGTGTATGGAGTCTTAATTAAGTCAATTTCATCTGCCAGAGGGCCTTGTCCTTCTTTATTATACTCAGACATATTGAATTTGCATTCAGCTGACTACAATCAAAGATTTCTAGTGAAAATCAAAGTCCCTGAACAGAATCTTCTCTGTTTTATTAACTAAACATGAAACTTACTGTTTCTGTTCCCTCTGTGTGGATATAGGATATGTAAGCAAGAACATTTGAACTTGAAACCCTCACAAGCAGCATTTTACTTTGATATTCATTATACACTGGATCTCTGAAGCCTAAGAGTATCCAAGAAGAAGCAAAGTGTGGCTTGTGATAAAGGCAGAATCATCTGTTGAACTTAGATATATGGTATTTCTGTAATGAGAAATCTTGACAGAGATATTTATACTTATTAATCAAAGTGTTCATTCAGTTAAATGGTTTGATATTCTGCACAGTGTACTGCAGGTTCACATATATCTGCCACATTAATATGGCATATATTTACTTTTTAGCTTTCTTAAGGTTAGCTATCTTAGGTATCTTAACGTGGTGGAGTGATCACTGTCTTCCCTCTCTCCTTTAATGCTTCCTGTGGTTATAACTTGCCTTCTGCCATGACTTATGTTTCTCTGCTGTTGTACCACAGGCACTGTTCTCTTGAGCAGGGAGAGCCCCTCTGTGACCTGAACAGTGTGAAGAGAATCAAGAAAAGAGCATCAAGCTCAGAGCATGATCAGAAATGTGGACCAGTTCAATTTTTTTTTTCTTTCAAACCTACCTGTTTTTCCATTTCAAACAAAAAGACTAGATCATGACATACTTTCCTTGCACCCCTCTTTTAAATTGCCACATAGGACTGAATTCATTGCTGTCTCTCATTACAGCTCTGTCGGCAACTTCTGTCAGCATCTTTCATATTGTTGCATTCCTTCTGGGAGAGGCAAGGCTTCTTGCCAGGCTGGTTCAGGATTGTTTCCCTTAAGAATACTTCCAGTAACTCTCTAGCCTCATCAGACATCCCACCTTCTCTTTAATTGCAATATTCAGGAGTTCCACTGCAATCAAGAGAGCGATGCCAATGCACAGATCAATGTGAAGTCCTTAACATGGAGGGCCTTTGCTCAGCTTCAGCCACATTCTTGACACTCTGAAAATCAGTACAGCTAAATGGAAAAGAACATTTGCAAGTGAGAACATATTGAGTTCTGCAGAGCTTACCTTTGTAGGCTCAGTGGATTGTGCCCAAGATCCTTCAAAGAAGGATCCTTATTTTGTATTAAAAAAAATCTCTGTAACATAATCTAATCAGGCTACATTATGTTTTTACTTTCTTTGCACTAAAGATTTTGTCCTTCATGACTTCTATAGCTTTGAAAAATTTAACAATATACAAAGTGTGTCTTTTATACATGTGTTGCAGAACTCCAACAGAAATATACTTCCATAGCATACATACTGAAATTTGGAAAACTAGGATTTTTAGTTTGTCACCATTAATAAGAGGGATGTTCATATTAAAAAAAATATAAGAACCTTATCTCTTGGTGAGCACTTGACTCACTAGGAATGTTTTTTCTTCCCAGACTACAGTGATGCAACTATTTCCAAGATCTTCGTAAGAGTGATTTCTTACTCTAAGTTGCCATCAGAATTGCTGTGTCTTCCAGACAGAACTTGCTTAAGTTCACTATGGAACATTAGGAGAAGTTAGTCTCAGTGTACTGTCACATCCACTTGAAAAAACTGTGTCAGGTTAAGCTATAAAGGTGTCAGGTCTTTTGAGGATTATGAAATTACTGCTTAAGAGCGAGCCTTGGATTAGTCCCCTTAAAATATGAAGGAAGAAGTAAGTATCCCCTTAGTGACATTTACATTCCGTAATGCAGCTTGAATTAAAGCCCCTCAGCACACAACTGCTGTGAAAGCAGGGAATGCAGTAGCAAAGAGGTCATGGCTGTGACAGTGCTTATGCCACTGGTTGTGTGATACATAGTGAGGTATGTCCTACATTCTTTAAGAGGGCAGCAAAATCATTGGGAAAAAGAAGCAGCCAATCTTTTGGTTAGATGTTCCCTTTCTTATTGACAGCTTGTGTTTCTGCAGGGGCTGTTCTTTCTAGCTCCACTCTTGCTCCCTTGCTAGGTGTCTGTGACAGTGTAGTGAGATCTAAAGAACAGTGTAACATCAGATTATCATTAGTAAATGTGTTTGAGAACTAAATTAATTAATTAATGCCTAACATGACAGAACTTACTGAACTTACTGAATATCCCAGGAAAATGAAAAGACTGCGACAAGGATGTAAGTAACTACTCAGTGGCCTCTACTTATCAGTTGCAATGTTAAGAGTAGAGAAGAACTCAATTCCAAGGATCTACTTTGGTGAAAGATGATTGGATTATGAAGATGTAACATAATAAAGATAGTGTAACGGTGATACAAAGGAACTTGATCTATGCTTTTGGCATTTGCTTGATTTGCAATAACTTCTTTTAAATTTCTAAATCCTTGTTTAAGTCCAGCTTTTGAGGGGGGCAAATTGATCCCTTTCTTTCTGAAATTCTTTTTCATTTCTTGTCCTTTAAAATAAAACAAACAATCCACAAAAAATGCAACATGCAAAGCTGTGCATTCACGTTAAAAAAAATTAGAAAATTTAGTGTTCAATCCTACTAGGGTCATAGCTGAGGAACTTACTTTTTATTCTACTTCTCTCTGACTCCCACTGCAGTCTGGGAATAAACAAGCTGGAAGACCAGACATCCAAACTTTTTCCTGTCTTTATGGCCCCTGAATTTTGGATGCCATTGTGGTGCATGATATTGTCAGTGGAAAGTGTAAAGTGACAGGAAAAAAAAAAATGGAAAGAAAGCCCCCATAATGAAGATTATTGTTGAGAGAGAGAGATGAGGAGCAGGCCCAAGGCTGAGAAGGGCAGGAAAATGTTGCCATTGGAGAAAAGAAAAATTGTTTGGATGAGGTGCAGGAAAAAGGAAGCAATAGGAAGATAAAGAAAGTGATCAGAGACTGGGGAACAAGTTAGAGGAAGCTGTTCCAGGACAGTAAGTGAAGAGGCTTTTGAGGATAAGTTTAGAGCTTGGTAGAAAGATGAGAAGCTGGAAGGACTTTCTCTCCTGTGATGAAATGGATGAAAAGGATAAAGAAGCTCAGAGTCAATGATCCTTCAGTGATTCCACAGCCAGTGTTGTGTAGGATCCATGTGAATGGGAAAGAGACTAAATTAAAGGGAAATCAACACTGCA
Source organism: Dendrocincla fuliginosa (assembly GCA_035047845.1). Taxonomy (NCBI): domain Eukaryota; kingdom Metazoa; phylum Chordata; class Aves; order Passeriformes; family Dendrocolaptidae; genus Dendrocincla; species Dendrocincla fuliginosa. The sequence continues at coordinate 45,255,211 of JAWWMO010000121.1, forward strand.
AAAAAAAGGAAGAAAATCTTATGAAGAAGAGACTATTAGAAAGAGTTTAGCTTCATGGAAAAAAAAAAAAACCACCACAAATCCATTCTTTTATCCCTGTGCACATTGTAAGGACCCTGAGGGCACTTGTAGACATTACTGTCCCTTCACAGCCCCTCAGGACTTCCCTTCCAGCCTACTCATGTACTTAGATCCCCAGGGGCCTCAGTCCCTGCCCTAGCAATGCTGCAGCAGGGCCAGACTCCACCTTTCCACAGCCCTGCTCTGCCATGCCCACTTGCAAGCAAGCCAGATCCCAGCCCAGCTTTGGATAGGGAAATACCCAGTGACTGGGGCTGGGAGGTGGGATGAGCCTTGGCTACCAGACCTAGCCCCACACACTCCATGGGACCTGGCCCCCACAGAGCTGTGTCTTGACATGCTCGTGGCTGGCGTTTGATAATCTGTTATTTTCTTAAAACCCTGGGAGGTCAGGCAATGCTGTTGTTGATGATCATGAATTATTGGCAAAAGCTGATTGAGTTGCATGGAACTTTCAAGTTAGAGGAATAAAGTTTATAGAGCATTGGTACAATGTATGTATTAGACTAACTAAAAATCGCATATGTTTGGATATATAGTAGCTTTCCTGGGTTGGACCGTGTCTCCTAAAGTCCTAAAGGTTGTTCTTGTGCTCCTGAAACTGCTGCATAATGGCGAAGGAGAATACAGTCTACTAAACATCTGAAAGCTTTTCTCCTGGAGGAAGGTTACTGGAAGTCATGTTGTTTATACTTTTGCTGGTGAGTTGTAGGGACAAAGTGAGAGGTTTGCTGAGTTGCTTTACTTGTAGATTACAAGTCTACATTTTCTCTCCCAATGGTTTATTTGTTTCAAATTTTTAGTCTTGGAGCTACTTCTTACTAGTTGATCTGGCAATTTCTTAACTGTACTTCCAGTAATATTCAATTTATCAGTGTATTCAGGATGATAGCTGCAATAATTTTCCTTTTGTTCCAGACCAGAGCGCAAATGGTGTTTCAAGTTGAAAGTCTCATAGTTGGGGAAAATAGAAGTACTTATTTGAAGTGAGGAAATATACTGTGCTGCATATAAAAGAAAATTGCATCCCTTTTTTTGTTTTTTAGTAATGATAAAAATAACAAGACTAAATCTTGAACTACATTCCCGCACTTGCACATGCAGTGTAGATGCAAAAGAAATATTTCAAATCAGATGTTTTATTATTTTGCAAAGCCAGCACAAGGCATGTAAATTGCTTATTTTGTTGGGCTCACAATGAACCAGTGATAGGATGTAGCTATGAAGAAGGGAAATTAAAATGTAGAATATGTCTAGAAAGGTATTTCCAGTAGAAAAAAAAATAAAATTAATACCATTGTATTAAGTCACTGATGAGAACTGTTCTGTAATTTTAACTCTAGCTCTTGCCCCTGTTATTCACTAAGTATGACACTCAGTGAAGAGAAGACTCTGGGGAGTCCTTAGAGCAGCCTTCCAGTACCTAAAGGGGGCTTACAAGGAAGCCATAGAGGGACTTTTTTACAAAGGCATGTAGTGACAGGACAAGGATAATGCCTTTAAAATGAAAGAGAGTAGGTTTAGATTAGATATTCAATAGAAATTCTTTACTCTGTGGATGGTGAGGCACTGAAACCAAAGTTTTGAATGCCACATCCCTGGAAATGTTGCAAGGCCAGGCTGGATTGGATTTAAACCAACCTAATGAAAGGTGTCCCTGTCTGCGGCAGGAGGTCTGGAACTAGATGATCTTTAAGGTACCTTCCAACCCAAACCATTCTGTGATTCATGTCTTAGTTGTTCGCCCTCATTTAGTAGGGTAATAGTTGACTTGGTTATTATGCAAACTTTATAATGCGAAACTCTTTGCTCTAAGCTCTGTATGAAGGCAGGATGTGCTCTCTGTAATCTTGTGTTCTTTAGAAAATCTCTATTTAATCTGTATTTTATTCTTCCTAAGTTGTATCTCTGTGCTATGGACACAGGGCCCATACATTTATAGTTCTTTGAGATAGCTGTACTGGGGGCAGTAAAAACTTCATATGGACAAGTGCAGGCCCAAAACAACACAGGTTTTCTCCGGGCAGTCTGCAAAGCAGCCTGTCCTCAGCTGCCATGGGCTCACAGATGTCTGTAAAAACTACTATATATGGCTGACTCTCACAGTTGTAATGTATGGATTACTTTCAACAAGTTATTATACCAAGGAAAAAAAAGAAACCAAACCCTAGACTAGTTGTTTTATTCAGTTCAAAACAAATTCACAGGTCTAATTAGTATAATGACATCTTGCCTTCCTTTTCTTTTTTTTGAATGCCTTGTCTGATTTGCCTTAACATCTCTAGGAAAAAAAAACCCAACTTTTGTGTAAGACAGTGACAGCCCCTGAGCAACATGAACCATTTAAGCCCTTCCTTTTCTTTAAGCTCCCCTGTTGTGTTCTTCCCCTCTTAATCCAATGTGGAGAGTTTGAAAGAAGAAAATATAGTGCAGAATTGATAGCAACTCTGTTTCTTATCACAGAATAGGGCTGGAAAAACCCTGTGTCACAGGTCCTAATGGATGCAGTCCATTAGAAAGAAATTCCATATATTTTATGGATGTATATACAGATATATCTGTATATACAGATATATATGGAAAATGTCAGAAAGGGACCTACTGAAAAAGAATTTTGATTTTTCAATCAACCCTTGACCTTTAGGTGCAAGGTTCTGTGTGCCTTTAACAGTGATCTTCCTTTTTTTTAGTAGTAATAATAATGATAATGTGATAGTAGTTGGCAAAGGATTTGCTACATTTATGAAAGTACTATGCTAGTTTTTCAGGCATTGATATATAAATTGGAATGTCCTGAAAATTTATAATTGACAAAATGCTGGTAGCTTTCAATGTATTTTAATGTGAAGAGGAAAGAGAAGGAGAAACGGAGTAAGAGTCTGTACAAACTTCTTTTGAATGTATGAGGTTAAATCAAGTGTAAATATTATGTTCTGTATTTTTTTTACAGATAAGCTGAGTAATATAATACTTTATATGTGGACTACACAGATTGTATTGTCAACACTGTGTGTCTGAGCTCTTTAAAAGGAAGTAGTTATCTTAGGTTAAGATATCTTACCTTACTTAAACAGATAAACTGCCAAGTTTGAAGATAGAAGTATATTTTCAGACTTTTTATTTTTTTAATTTTTTTTTCTGTCACACTTTCCAATCACTTTGATTAACAGCTGGTTACTTAAGCTTATATAAGAATATGAATGAATTACATAATTTGATGATTTTCTAGGGTTAGAATGCAGAGATTCTTGTTTTTCTTACCGGAACTATTCCTCTGCCATATTGCTCTTCAGGAGTTACATTAGAGTGAGCCTTTAGGACAGACTCCAGGAAACAACAGAACAATAAGTGACTCTCAGTATATTGGATGCAACTGCTAGCTGAATACAACTGTTCTCAGCCTGTTAACAAGGATGCCGTTTAGTAGTCCTTAAAAGGTGATGGAATTTTGTTTGCTGCTGCCTTAGTATGTGTAGCTATTAGCTGTGACTAGAGGTTTATCTAGCCATATGAGTGCAAAGAAAAAAAAGGCAGCTGTATAAATTCCTATTGAACAGTGTACAGTTATATAACTTGGCACTTAGGGTTTGTGATGGAGGAGAGTGGTGATAACCTCAGGAATTTGTGAAGGGGGAACTTAAGCATTATCCAAATGTCACATACTCTTCTCTGATGAAGGGTAACATACGATGCCTATGAAGAATAGATGGAACTCTCTTTTATTTCTAAATGTTTTGTTAAAAGGTGACACTGCTGCTAAGAGCTCAGAAAGTTTATTCTGGGGCATTATGACTGTGTTGATTCAGGGGGAAGAGTGCCATCTGCAGAATCTTTAATCTTCCCTGCTACAACAGCTCTGTCATGCCAACAGTGCTTAGACATGTGGACGGGATTTGCCCTTAGCTTGTGAAATCTGATGTGCTCAGCCTTTTTTAAGGAAATCGCCTAAAACCTGCTACAGAGCAGACTGCTTTTCCATTGTACGAAGAAAACTTCATCTATAAGCTGCTTTCCCTAATATTGTCCAAAAAAAGATTAAGATGCACATCCTTGTCATTGCTTTTATAATCTTCTCTAGATTAACTGTGAGGGAATGGGGGAAAAAGAGATGAGTATTAGGTCAAAGTGTGGTAGAGAACATGAAAAGAATGACTGCTGCAAAGCAAAAAAAGCATACACTTCCAGCTGAAAGCCCCCACCCCCCAAAAAAACCTGCCCCCCTCCAAAAAAAAAACTAAAAAGAAACAAAAAAAAGCAACACAGGAGGCTTGCATTTCTTTATGTGGGTGCATTTCCCCCCCTTTTTTTGTTCAGTTGTTTTTTTGGGGAGAGGTTTGTTTGTTTTCCCCTGGATATTAAACTCAGTTACTTTACACTGTGTATTGTCACTTTCTTAGGCGAGGAGGGAGACATTGTTTTTACTTCCACGATTATAATGGATGTCAAAAGTCTCCTTTTGTAGGGACAATCATGTAGTTGCGTGGACAAGTTCTAACAAATATCTGTAGGCTTGTATTTAATATCTAAGCTTCCACTGATGAGCTCTGTGTCCAGAATGCAATAACAAAGTTAAATGAAAGAATTAAAAGAGACATTAAATAAAATACAAGCAGACAACTTTGAACTAGTAAAGCAAAACAGAAACACTTGTTTTTCACTGAATCAAGACACAGCAACAGACAAGAATCAGGGAAGCCAGAAAACAAGTCTGTTTTTGACTGCAGTGGCCAGTGACATAAGACAAGATAGCTCCTCACCTAGCATAGGGTCACATTGGCAAGATGCATAGACCTGGTGCCTCTTGCCAGCGCTCACATGATGCTCACAAGCACACTGCAGACTGTCAGATAGCAGAGACTATCAGTGGCAGATGTCTGGAACTTGGGGATTAGAGCACTGTTTCTATGTTTATATAAATGCTTTTCCAGTGTTTTTGAGGCGTGTAAGAGAGGAAAGGTGTCTGAACATTGTCTTTGCATCTCAGCAAGAGAGTCAGAGCTATGTAGAAACTGGGATTTTCCTTCACGAGGAAAAGAGATATTGGTGAAGTTTTGTAGCTTGTGTTGTGACTTAAAATTTGAGTTCTAGCTGGATTCAGAGGAACTGAGGTCAGAATCCCAGAGAGTGTGCGTGCCTTGCTGTAAAGCCGGGCAGTTCGCAGAGCAAGCCCATGTGGCACCACACTTGATTGGTGGTCTGGAAAACCTAGCAGCTCCATAGAAAAATGTAGAGAATGCCAGAAAGCAGGAAGGCTGCCAGCCCAGCATCTTTGCCTGCAAAGTGGTGAGAAGGGGCTGGAAAATCCAGGAGTCCATTAGATCTGGTGAAGGACCGAGGCAGTTCAGTTGCTGTGCTGTTGGGAACCAGCAGCCTTGTGTGTCTCCAGGCAGAGAGGGCAGAAAGTATCTTCAGCTTTCCCAAGGGAAAAGGAAAGATCTTGAAGTGATATCGAAGTTTTTGTGTGTTGTGATTGTTTATTTTTGTTATTCAGGCAAGAAGGAAGAAGTTTTTTAAGATGAGTGTGGTGAAGCACTGTAACAGGTTGCCCAGAGAGGTGGTAGATGCCACATTCAGGGTCAGGCTGGATGGGGCTCTGAGCAACCTGATCTATTTGAAGATACTCCTGGTTGAGTATTGGACTAGATGACCTTTAAAGCTCCTTTTCCAACCCGAACCATTCTATCAGTCTATTATTATTATTTGTTATTATAATTATTAGACCCCATTTTTCCCCAAAGCAAAAATAAAATGGGATGTTAGTTGAAAAATCCTGCATATCTTGATGGTTTAAAAACAGTTGTGTGTGTTTAACCTTAAGGTTTGGGAGAGGGGGGATATGCAGTGAAAGTGTTTCTCTCTTATGCATCCCTTTGATCTGTTCATCTTTCCGGCCCACCTCACCTCCATCTGTATGTTTGTTCCATCTGATATGCAGATTTGAGTCTTCTGGGATTCAGTTGCTTCTCTGCTGCACGTAGTGCAGTGATATTTTTTGAGTCAGAATCCCTGATTATTGAATGGTATCATCTTTGATAGTATTTCAGGTAACTTCTGAGACGTTAATATGTGAGAGGCTTTTGAAATTTTTCAGGAACGTGAGAACTTGATCACAGAATGCCATGTATTGAGGCCTTTATTTTTCATGGTAGGGAAAACTTGTCGATGTTGAGATTTTAGTAGTCACTAAAAAAACCCCAAAAGCCATTTTTCTAAGCTGACCTTTGCTACTTTATCACTAGTAGTGCTGTGTCAGTGAGACTGTAGGGAAGGTAGAAGAATAATGATAAGACAGGACTTTTCCAGAATATTATTGGAAATAGATATGAATTCTGGAGCTAAATAATTTAGGAAGTTGGAGGTTAAGTAAAATATGTATGTATTAAAGGCTCGTATGTTCAGGTTTGCATTTCAGTTGTGTCAATTTTGTGCCTTTTAAATTCACAATTTAAATAAGGAATACCTTAGTAGTATCATGATTCTCTGATAAATAGCTGCCACATCTTGAACCTGGGGACTTTTACTCCCTGAGCTCAAGTGGATCAGAAGTATCCAGATACTTTGGGTGCTGCATGTTCTCTATGAAGTGACTTTCTTAATGCTTCTAATTTTTTTTTTTTTTATTTTTTAAGTTGGATGTAAAACACAGTGAATACACGTGTGAGAATTAGGCATGTATAAATAGGAACAGTAGTTGGCAAGATGCTAGCTAATTAGTTTCAATAGTGTAAGAGACATTTCCAAATGGTCAAATTAGCCTCTAACCAGTTTTGAAATAAGGATTGATGAATTCCTGAAAAGAACTCAGTTGCTAGTTTTAATTTTTAGCATAGCTTTTCTTACAGTAATGCCGCTTAATTTAGCCAGTAAAAGAAGTTTTTTCAGTTATTTCTTCTTAAGTGTAATTTAATTTTTTGTGAAATATAAATGGAAATGGATGACTTTTGCCAGGTCACTAATGAAGCAAATGATGCTTTAGCAAAGTATGCAGAAGGTATTCCTGTTTTCACTATAAAATATAAAAGACCTGGCTACACTGTAGTAAACAACATACTGTCAATAGAAAACTTCTGTATAATGTAAAAAAATTATATGCAATGTGTAAATATTTTATATGGCACCTATGTTTATCAGGGTGGAGGGGAGGTGCCAGGTCTTTTATTAGCCTGGTTAATGTAAATGAGAGCAGGGAGGGAGGGGAAAAGATGACATTTTTTGTATAGAAGCCCTGCTTTGTTTGCCTGTTTTCTTTCATCCTATTTATTCACCTTACCTAATGTTCTTAGCTAGTCATAGCTACATCACAGTACAGTTGTGTAACATGTATGTATGTTGTTTTTTTTTTTCAAGTGTATTTTAAAAACAATATTTCCTAAAATACTTATGCTATACAGGCTAATAATTTTTAGAGTTGTGTCTTGGGTTTCTTAAATTTGTTTTAAAATTTTTTATTTTGTCTTCATGCATGTACAGGAGCTAAGCTCTTCTGGAGATCTGTTAAGTTATGAGTTCTGAGTTGTTTTAAAGACTGTCCCATTTCACTTTGAAAGGTCAGACATCCAAAAAAAAGTGGCCTTTGCCTAAATTTACAAGGTTAAGTTATAAATGGTGTGAATAGTAGAAATTTTTTTTTTGTGTCTTCTTTTACAACTTATGTGATAACCCAGAAATAAAACTAAATGCTCTTAAAAGCCTCAAAGACAATTTCCCTCAGCATTATTTTGGCTCTTAATTTTAATTGGAATAATAGGCATAGGATTTTTAGTCTATGATTTTGGTGCTACCTTTCAAAAGATTGCATTTATTTTTGTTTTTGTAGGCAGCACTTGACAAAAGCTTTTCAGCTCTCAACACATAAAAAATAAACGAATAATCAAAGCAGTCAGAAGGAGACAAAAATTCCAAGAGTTGGACATCTCATTTCATATTTTGTGGGTTCTAAAACTTTATGTGATTGTGCTAATTGGGAAGGATTTTTGTTTGTCACCTTTTCCTGGGTTTCAAATCATAACACATGGACTTGAGTAAACTTTATTTTCCAAAGGGGTGAGAATTTTATTTTCACTAGCTTTTGTTTCTCTTTATTTAGTCTTATTACAGTTACCAGCACCAAGACTCTCAAGTGCTTAGCTTAGGGTACGGCAGATGGGAAGTCAGTTCTACAACTGCCTGCTTGACATTAAAGCATCTCATCAACTGCAGTGCACACTCAGGAGCAGCTGCAAGTTGAGCCTGGGATATTGATCTGGCAGACTCTGGAACTCCTCAAGTCTTCTGTCATATTGTATGGATCTCATCCAATTGAAAAGCCACATCTTTATTATGATGACAACTTTTACAGTGTGGTTTTTCTGAATCTAGCTCTATGACCACTATATATGTCATATATTTATTACTACATATACTTGCTACACTTTTTTGTATTTTGACTCATTACAGTGTAGTCTGGTAAAGCTGGTAGTATTCAGGGGCAGTCCTTGACTTATTTTAGTGGTGCTTCTTAAAATGACTGAACTGCTGTTAGAAAATTTTGTAATTTAATTAGTAAAGACTTTAACATATGCCTGTGAAAGCACAAAATCCGTATAGGGTTCACACTGAGAAAGAGGGAGTTTTGCTTCTCTTGACAATAGTTTTTGCTCACCTATCAGTAGCAGATATTAAACCTCAGGGGAGCAGGCCATTTTTTAGCCTTACCTCTTAATTTGTGGTAGAAACTTTTTAGTGTTATTTGCTTAGAATGATGCTCTAAAATTGGAATTTAATTTTAATATGCTTGGCCATGAAGCTTCACTTTGTACCCTTATTTCATAACACAAATGATATTTTGAAACCGAAATAATTAAATTTTAAATTCACTCTTTTTGTGTATAAGCAACTAGGTAAAAACTTTATTGCAGCCTTGTGTGTAATTTTTATCTTCCAATATTTTATTGCATTTCATATTTTTAAAAATAATTGCCTTGAGAAAGAAACTATGTATTTCCTTGGAAGGTAAATAATTAAGTATATGCTCCTAAATTTTCCTGTTATATGCATGCCTTCCTGGGATGTACAATTATGCTGATAGTACGGTGCTTACTGCAGTGTAACTTATTCCTAAAATACCAGAGATATGTGGCATTTTTATAATTTTATATATTTTTCTTACTGTAGATAATTACATTAGTTACATTACCTTAATGATGTGATTAGAGTTGTATTATTTCCTATGGAAGGTGCAAACCTTTATGGCAGCTGTGTAAGTGTAGTTAGGTATGGTAATGGAGATAAAAGGAGCAAGTTCATTGTACAAGATAAACAATCATTCTAATCTCTGATCCTTCAAATTTGTACTGCTTGACTCTGGTTACTTCATTCCTACAGCCTTGCCTAATACCATCTAGATCCTGCAGAAATTTAAGTGTGCTTGACTTTGTGCACAAGGGATTTCTGTGTTGCCCTTCAGGCTTCATACACGGCAGTATGAAGTATTGCCTTTGTGAACACTTGCAGGAACCTTTATTGGAAGTTGCTGCGGGACTCCTTTCTTTTCTTCCAGAGTTCCTGTTTAAAGCTATGCACTTCCACTTGCCACAAGGTGAAAATCTTTAGAAGTTAACTGTTCAAAATAGCTTGCTATTGGGCCATGTAAATTATGCAGACCTAATAGAAGTAACCATGTGATTGTCAGTTGTGTTCTTGTCCTGCATTATAGTACATAATCCTCTTATTATTTTGTACATGATTTGGAAATATTACCTAAGTTAGATGACCAGCCCCCCTTAGATGGAATCTTGTTCTTTTTGGCAGTCAGAAAGAAATAATGTGCCCCTGAACATTGTATGTATTACTGCTTTACTGAAAGTCTGTGTTTAGGTGGAAAAAGTGTTCCTAAATTAAAGATGTGTTTATAATACATTTTTGTGATGCCCTGAATATCAGCATTATTTGACAGTGACTTCTAGTATACAAATCTGATTCTGTGGCAAAATAATATTAATATTACATAATTCTCTGGCTCCTTTCCCCTTACAGTCTGCAGACTTCAAATTCTTTTTCTAAAATTTATTGCACTTCATGGGAAATTTTTCAGCTGACTTCTAAGCCAAAAGGTTTCTGGGGAGCAGTGTTTGACAGGAACAGGTATCTGTAGTATTTAGTAATGTCTGCTGAAAAACTTTTTAATCTTTCAGGGGAAAAATCATACCACACAACAGTAATCTGAATGCAAATACAGTAAACAACTAGTTATCTTAAATTCTTTTTCTATATACCAACTTACTGATCACATTATTGCTTTTAATGGCTTCTTGTGTCCAGTTTAATTCCTAGAAATTGCTTTTCTTGTCCAAAATCTGCAGATGAGCAGCAAAAATAGTGAGGGTATTGATTACATGTTTTTCTTAACTATATTCAGCTATAACTTTTTTTGCAGTAAGTATATGAATGTTTTCATCACCAGAAACTGTCTACTTTTCCTTAATTCTTAAGATGAACATCTAAGGAAAGCCCATGTTTTGTCGTGTTTTCTTTTAGAGGGAACATGACCATATCCAAAGCCTGCAGTGAGCGTTCAGCAGCTGAATGTGTTTGTGTCAAGTGGCTGCAGTGATAATAGGCTGCGGATGATGCAGTCTGCATTGTTAAGTCTTCAGGGAGCTTTGCTCTGATAGACTGAGCTTCATTCCACTGCCGCATTTCAAAGAATAAAGGGAACAGAAATGAGCAATGTTTTAAGTCCCAGGTTAAGTTAGAGATGCACAATGTATGAAAGAGCTTTTTGGTCCGTGACTAAATACACAGTTTTTCTTGTGTGTTGTCTGTGTAAGAAAATAAATGTTATTTTTTTGGAAAGTTTCTTACCTCCCCCAGCTCCTTGCAACTGTAATCCGGGTTGAGTAGTAAGGCTGCCAACCACATGTAGTCTGGCCTACAGTATTGCTTTATATTTTTTTTAGTGAAGCATTTATCCTACATTCCTTTTGGTCTTGTGTTTTGAATGTGCTGTGAATTCCTATTGCTTTTCTTCATTTTCTACTAAGAAGCTGGTATAACTTGTATAATAAAGAAATGTAACGCATCTCTTTCTAATTTCACATAACTAGCTACTAGAATATGGATAACCTTGGACGTGAAATTAGTTTGTCTGTTCCTTTGCTTCTCTGCTGAGTAATTGTCTAGAATTGCCTCCAGCAATTGGCTTAGCTTCTGGCTATGGCTGTGGCAGATGTGCAGTTTGTTAAGAGTATGGGTACAGCTGGTATGTTAAGAATTAAAAGATTTTGACCTTTTCTGGGTGTTCCCTATTTGAATAAAACTTTCTGGTGTGATGGCAGAGAGGTATTTCCATTCTGCAGTCTTATTAAAAAAAACACCTGATTCTCAGTTTCTGGATGAGGACTGGTAACACAAAGTACTGATTGGCATTGCTGCAAATTTTGACTCAGCACTTCCGTCCTTCTCCAAAGAAGTGTCTCTGCTGTCCTCTTCTAGCTCTCCCAAAAGATGCAGGCAGTTTTCAGAGCCCAAGTAATGGGTAGCTTGTTGGCAGGAGGTGGGTTCAAGTAGCTTGAACTCCTTGATCCTATGGTTTACTACAGTGTATGGAGAGGTCAGTGGTACTTTTATGTAGTTACTGGCAGCATGAAGAAGCCCAGGGTTTCATAAGAACCTTTGCGATTTAGGCCTTTGTTAGCAAGGTGTTTTGTGTCTGTTTATCAAAAGAAAATATGAATTTGAAAAACTTAAATTTCTGAACAAGTATTAAGAGTATTTTTAGAAGCCTTGCTTTCAGAGCCTTGTTTGGAATAAGGAGAGAAGTGAAACATAGTGAAAAAGCTGTACTAAGCATAGACTTTCAGAGCTGTATTTCAATTGCAACAAATAATTGTTGAAACAGTAGCTTTAAAACTCCTAGTGGTATTTTTTTTCCCATGGTTGTCTTTGAGCATTGTGTAAGTGTTTTATTATAAGTCTGAATTTAAACCCATAACATTTGATTATGGCTTTTTTTAAAAAAAATTATTTGGAGACTATGAAAATTATGAATAGAATTTATATAAATTAAAGAAGTTTCTGTTTTCATGTTTATAATAGTATAATATTTAGAAACTGGTTTTGGTTTATATTATTGTGTCCACCGGCCTTTCATCTTGATTATGCCAAGACTGGTATATCACCTTAGCAAGCTAGCAAATTTAGCAAAATTTACTTTTAGGTAAATTTGGCTTATATTGTTAATACTAAGTGAAATGACTATTCTTTAGCAAAAATGTTACACAAACACTTGTTGCTATGAAAGTGAAGGAGGTGCAGAGTTCCACTGAAAACTTGAAAAAATTCTGCTCTATAGTCAGAACTGTAGCACAGATAATGAACAGAGATGACTATTTTGATAGACTTTATGCTCTTTGAAAAATCTTTCTGTAACTTTAACATTTATGAGTTAAAATGTGGTTGCCAGCTTCACTCTGTCATCTGCTATTGACAATTACAAGTGTCAAAACAACCAACTATATGCTTAAATCAAGTTCCTTGCACGAGAATCGAGTGAGACCACAGTTCTTGTACTGCTTTTGTGAAATTGCTGAGATAATACAATGGAGATGGAAGGGTGCAGTGGAATCCAAATACATTTGTTTATGTATGTATTGGGAAAAAGGAGGGGGCTGTTTAGTTATCCCAAGTCTGTGAATGCATGTTTACAGTATGAATGTAACATAGTGAGTTAGCTTGAGGTCCTGGATGGTAGTTCTCATTGCTAAGAGATTGTTGCGTCTAGGTCTGCAGTTCATAAAGAAATAAGAATGTAGCTTGAAAATGGAAAAACATTGTACTAGTTACCTCTAATGGGGACTATTTGGTGTTTAACTCAACTTCTTTTATTGGTTTAGTGTGGCAGTGGAAGGAGTACGGAAAGTCTGAAGAGTTACATTCAACTAAGTGAAACTTCTTGCAATATTTATCTTAACCCCCCCCACTATTCCTTTCTGAAGAAATATTAATACAAGTATTTATAAGGGTATTTGATCAAAAGCGCAATATATGAAAAAAAGGAGAGCTCATTCCAAATTATGCAATAAATAAGTCAGATGGTTTTTGTCATAATTTTTAAAGAAATTTATCAGTGTAACAGATGTTGGTTGCCACTTCAGGGGATGTATTTTTACTTATTAGATGAAACCCTCTGTTCAATTGCAATTTCTCTGCTTTTTGTCTTCTGGTATTTGTTGCTTTCATAGCTTGTATCCAGAGGGCATGGCAGCATCACAGTGAACAATAACAGCATAAAAGGTAGTGTATCATATTTTAGGGTGTCAAAGACTACATGGCCAGGAGGATCTATGTAATTTTGTTGTCTAACCTTTGGGTTAGCACAGAACATAAAACATCACTGAGAAAACTCCATCCCAAGTTGCCTCTAATCTTTGAACAGGAGCAAAATCTCTGATCTGAGTAGTTTGTTTGAGTCTGAGAACTAATCCTATATAAGGTAATATATGCATATCAAATAGCAGTAAACATTCAGAGTGAAATTGTTCTTACTGCTATTTAATATATGTGCTATTTAACTTACAAAGCTCTGAACAATAAAGTTCTATGGAAGTCATTTGCACATTAATGAACTCTGTTTTTCTGTTTTTCCTTTCTTTGTATTTAATCTGAAGAGATTTTGTGATTGCTTACTGCTTTTAAGGTTTATGTTTGTGGAGTTTTGTTTGTTTATTTGTTTTCTTTTTTAAGGCCTGGTATGCTGTTTTGGGTTTTGAACTGCTGTTACACGGTTTTTCATAATAAAGAAACTGGAAGGATGAAATTGTCTTGATTCTTTGAGGCAGCTGTAATTGTTTCTCAACCTTTCTTGAAAGCAATATCTCTGTTGTGGAGAAAGTGAAGTTCAGAGGAGGAGAAGTGATGGCAATATGGATTTGGGTGAATCAAGCTTTGAAGAATGGGAGATGCTAAGAATCACTGCAGAGGGGGAAGGGCTGAGATCTGAATTTCCCTGTGGATTTTTGAGTCCTGCATGTTATATAGCATATTTTTCCTGCTTCTTTGCACTGACAAATGCTTTTTACCTTCTTCTTCTAATCCGAATTCTCTGAAGTACCGGTCAGGCTTTTTATGAGTGTAATTTATCCTGCACATCACTTATCCATCTGATGTGTTCCCAGATTAAACAACGGCTAAAGGGTAAGAATAAGCCTAGGTACAATGCCTTTCAAATTAAAGGCAGAATCCATATTAAAACATTTAATTAAAAATGCCAACCCATGTGAGCAAGAGTTGTTTAAAATTAATTGCATCAGATTCAGTGTTTACGCGTGATTTGATGAAGGTCACTCCACAAGAAGGTTCTATCTTCTACAACCAAATCTAGTCTTTATTAAAAATAAAGTAGCTGTCATATAGTATTTCCTTTACTTCTTGTGAATCATCTGTGAAAAGTACATGACTTTCAAATATGATTGTCTTATTATGGCCATCTTGATTGTCCTTTTTCTTTGGTTCCCCTTGGAATGAGGTAAATGCATAAACTCTGCTGGAAAACAGATTGAATAAGATGCTATGTATTATTCACTAATGGCCATGTATTTCAGATTTCAGTGTAAATTATGTGAATTAAGATAAAGCTTGTATGGATCTCCAGAAGGCTTAAACCAGTCTGGGAAACTTAGTAGAGTGATGGCAGATATAATCAAGCAAAGATACAAGTGAGAGACTGCTTATGATTCAGAGCCTGCACTTTTATGTACTCTCCTAATTTGGGAGGTTTCTTCAGGAAACCTTGTTAGTTTATCTGAGAAGATTATCTACTACACAGAAACCAATGAAGAACAAATAAGAAGTATTAGAAAAGCAATTAAAGAGTATACAGAAAAGCAGTTATTGTAGTAATACTGATTTGCTGTTATTACCACTTCAGTACAGTGTTAAGGAAAGAAGTTCATGTAAGGATGCAAAACAACTGTCATAAATACAGAACTTCAAATGCAGACAAAGTTTCTGGTAGATATATATAAAAGGCAAATTGGCAATGTTTTAAGGACCTTTCTCTTGATATTAATTGATATAAGTAATATTGATGTTAAAGTGCTTTGCAAGAGGGTCCCTTAGCACGATTGCATTCTAGGAAAGGGCTTGGCTGAATTATGCAAAATGGCCAAAGATATAGTGAAGGCTAGCCAGATACTACCTTTGATATGTTGCTTAATGTATGGTGAAGATGCATGGAATGTTACTGCATTGTAAATTCAAACATAGTAATCCTTATACAGATGCAGTGGAATTGGAGGTGTCTGCAATGTAAATAAAACCACTGTGATGGCTTAGTTGCTGGCCAGCACTAGCCCAGTCACTTGCTCATTCCCTACCCTGAATGGGGTAAGAAAGAATTGGAAAAGCAAAACCAAGAAAAAACTTAGAAGTCAAACTAAAGTAGCTGAATTAAAGTGAAGGAAGGATGTGGGACGCCCCTTCTACCTCAAGTGCTGCAAGAATCATCACACCACCTCCTAGAAGCTGACTGATGCACAGTGAGTCTCCAGGCAATTGCTACTCTGGAAAGACTGTACCTCAGTTTTTATTGATGAACATATAATTACATGGTATGGAACATCCCTTTGGTCAGTTAAGTACAGCTTTTGTGGTTCTGTCCACTCCCAGCCACTTGGCCATCCATTGCCTGCTTGCTGAGGTGTCAGAGTGAAAAACAGAGACACCTTGACACCATGACACCATTCTGCATTAGCTGAAATACTGATCTGTCATCCTCACACTGTTTCAGGCACAAATATAGAACATTACACCTCATGGGCCAGTATGAAGACCACCTTAGACACTGCTGAAGCACACTTTCTGTAGGACATAAATGCTACAAGTAGTGTGTATAGGCTTGTTGACTAAGGTCTCAGTTCTTTATCTGTGTTCATGAGGGAGTAGCATATTCATCTTGCTTGTGCAAGGTCTGCATGGGTTGGGACTGCTTATGGGAAAAGTCTCAAAATCAGCTTTACACTGTAAAATTGGTGATAATCAGTCTCTCTTGTTTTGTTTTCTGTTCCATTTCTGTTTACAAGATGGGGTAACTGGGCAGGTGTCATAGTAAAACAAGTTCTTTGAATCTTAGATAACAAAGTATTTTGAAATTGAACTAATTCTTGGATTCAGTAAAATTTTATAATTAATTTGAGAAACTCTGAACCTCAAGCAAACTGACATTTAAGTTCATATCTGCTCGAGTTCTGTCATATGTTTTTAAAACCTATAAAAAGGGCTAAATTATTTGTGGAAGTAAAATTTTATAGTGAAACTGTTACAGTTAAACTTATTGCAAATCGCTGTTAGAGGTTAATTGTCCTTTGTTTCTAATTCTGTTTCTGAAATGTATTGACCTTATTCAGAAAAGACATTGTGAAATAATGCCAATTTTCTTTACCCTCCTGGATATCTAAAACTGCTATCCTAGTTCTCTTGTATAGATAGTCCTTCTCATTGGAGAAAAGAGACTGAAAATAGGGGACGGTGAAGATCAATCAGCTACACAAATTCTTACATATTTTAGAGAGAAGGAGGAGCCTTAATAAAATCTGTTACTGCTATTCTGATATTTGGACCAGATAATACATTAATTCAGCTTTAATTACAGATGATTAATTTCTTCAGTGTCCAACACATGAGATATTAGGAGAATTGTTTGCCTGAAGCACCTTTGTTTAAATAAGCAATGACATGATACATCAACAATTAATCATGGCCTTAACTGACAGCATTTTTTCTCTGTTTTGGGGCCAGTTTGTGGTAGCATTGGAGGATGCAGGCTGTAAAGGAATTAAAGGTTTTTCTTTTCAGATGTTACTCGTTTTAATGAGCAGTCAAAATGCTTCTTAGCCTGCCAATTCCTTTTTAGCTATTTTTAATTAAGATTTTTCACTTTCCATGTGTAAATAGTACCTTTAAGTTCCCTAGGCCCCAAAGAGCTTTAGAGATTTCTGTTTCTAATATATGTTACAAATTACTGTTTTAACAAGTGCACACTGTTCTTTAGGGACAGTTTAGATGCTAAAATGAAAATCTGTATCCTACCTAGTAAGTGTTGCTATCATTTCCCCGAAAATTTGCCAGTCACACTGGGTGGAATTCATCTTATCTTGATATAGGCATTGAAAATAGATCAAAGAAAGGGTCTGTTTTCCTTGTTCGGATCAGAAGATGAGCTGCATGTAACTAGCTCAGATATCAGTATCTACATCATGGTTGTCTACAAGATATATTTCATCCACTTTGATTAAATTGGGGTAGTGGAGGTATTTCTCACAGTTCTTGTCCCGGTGTTGTTTTTTATTTTAAACCCTCAATCTTCTTTTAGAGGAGACCATTCATAGAAAGTTTTACTGCAAGACATGTATGTGATCCTCTCTTGCCACTTCTTTTGTTAAAGTTCTTTTTTTGATTTGCAATTGTTTTGAGCTAGGACTATAATGGTCAGGAGTAATAAATATAGAGAGAGTGAAGATAGTCCCTGTACCAAAGAGGTCTAAGTTTAAAAAGAAGAAAAAAAAACAATGGACAAATATGTCAGCATGATAATGTGCCAATAGCCTAACAGTGACCTTTATGTTTTGTGTAGAAAAGAGATTTTGCTGAAAGTTAGACCAGATGCTTAATTGTAATATAGTAGTTATTACCAGGTAACAAAAAAATGATTCAGGTCAAGAAAGTGTATTCTGTTTTGGAGTGGAAAGCCTGGTGGTTGTGTGGGTAGCAGTGGTGTTGAGTCATGTCTCAAATGGCCAGTTTCAGGCATCTGATGGGGTGCTCTGTTGAATACTTGCCTGAATACTGTCATGTGCCAAGTGAAGCCAAAGGCTCTGCTGTTTAATGCTTTTATGGGGATTATTTATTATTTATGTCATTATCAGGCATGGATAGCAAAGCAAACGTGTGCAGATTAGGTGATGTTGCAAGGTTGTAACATGCTTTCAAGGACAACTCAGGGTTGTGTCAAAAGGCTAGCAAAAGTCTAATGCTGTGGAAAATTTTATTAGAGGAGAAGGTAGTTATAGCTTTTTAACATGCTATTTCTTTTTCTTCTTGAGCTTTCATCAGGATTCCTTTATTTCAAGCTGCCATGGCACGAGAAAACAAATAAGACATGTTCTATGGAAGCCTCTGTATTTAGGTTTTAGAGAGAGCTACCCACCTAAAATTTCTAGCGACATTAGTTGAACCCACATATGCCCAGTACCTCTGAAAAAATATTTTTCTTAATCTAACTTAAAGAGTGAACATATGCCATGAATCTGAGTTCTACCTTGCTGAGAGCAAACAAAACTTAACACAAAAAATATGTTATCTTTTGGCTTGAGAGGGGGAGCAGTTGGTGGACAGATTTTTTATGCGATCCTAACTGCTGTCTTCTCCTTTCCTACTACAAGGAGTCAAGTACCCATATTGTGGAGCAGACTAAACTGCTGTTGCTTAATATGGCCCCTTTTTTCCTTTTGTCACTGGGTTATTTCCACCCTGATGCTCACTGTCTCATGGCCATGCTGTTTGGAGGGGCATCGTGGGTGGGGGTGAGGAGGGATGGCTGTGGAGCTGGAAGAGGGGTTGTTGAAGGATGTGACGAAGAGGAGGTGAAGCCCAAGGGGAGGAATGGGGCTGCTGGGGAATGAACACCCCTGCTTGTTTTAGTGGCACCAAGTTTATGTGGTTGCCCTGTGGTCCTAGCATGCTGGATGGATTTACTCCCACAGCTATAGAAGCACTCAGAAGCACTCATTCAAACATTGCATCATTCACTTCTTGCATGTGATTAACTAGATTGCAGTCTAATTACTTCATTACTTGTTAATATAATCTATGTTATTTGATGGTGGCTGGTTTTCATATTAAAACCAGAAAAGTCAAACATGGAACCTTAGAACAATCGTGTGGTTGATATTTTAGCTAGACAAAAGCCATGTCTTTAACATTTGAAAATTAAAGTAACCCAGTCAAGGCAGAATATATTTCAGATAAATTTATCTCAGTTTTGAAACATCTCTATCCCTGGTAGTTTGAAAAAGAATGATACTAAAATGTTACCACAGCTCAACCTATTTATAAGTCTATGTGGAGACTTCAATTTCAAGCTTTTTAATCTATTTTTAACTTTTTATCAATAATTAAAAATGGAAATTGAATCCTTGGAATTCAGTAAAACTCTTGGTTGCTTCATTTTTGCATCAGGAACCTCACTTTTATTTTTCTGCTGAATGTGGGAATGTATTTGTGAAATTTTGCTGCGTCACCTAGATTTGAAGAGCAAGACTGACAATATAAAAAGAGATTTTCTGTCTGCCTTTGTCTTGAAGAGGAAAGAACTCTATTTTCTTTCTTCCTGTACAAGTGTGATAAGCTGAAAGAACTGAAGTGTACACTTGCTAACATAAGGTGAGTTTCAAATGCACAGCACTGCATATTAGTAGCAGAATTTTATAAAATATTTTTACTGTTTAGTCATGGCATTTTATGAAAGATATTTAGGTTTTGAACAGCATGGCTTACATTTCAGCAGTTTTTGTTGTGGGACCACTGCCCTTCCCTTTTAGTTGCATATAAGACTTTTGGCAATTTTAGCAATTATGTACCTGAGGTATTTATGTGCAATATATCTATTCTTTAATAAGATGTACCTTCTGTGGAAGGAGTTATTGCAGAGACATAAAGTGATTTACAGAGGTAGAAGCTGAGGCTCTCCAGTGTTCCCTAGAACATCTGATTAAGGCTGCTAGAGAGTGAGTAAGGACTAAAAGATTAATAATATAGGGTTACAGTGCTTGGCAAAAGATCATGGATTGATTAGCAAGTATTTTCTACTAAAATCTGGTTGTTTCTCAGAACTTAGATATTTTACTTTTTTTTCCCAGTTTCCCCACTTTGTAGCTATAAATAATGGTTTTGCCTTTAACTGTAAAGCCAGTTGTAAGAATTGTACTTTCTTTTTAAAGTAATGGCAAATTAGAAAATTTGTGCAAGTGTTAGTTACTTAATATTAAACCATTAGTTTTAGATTCATTTTCGTGGAGAACACTTTGCATATAAATTATAAGTGCTATTCTCCACTCTGCAGTTTGGCATGAACATCAAAATGACAAAATTTTTTGATTGGGATGATGAAATTTATTTGATAGATATGTGGTGCGCTTCTATTCATCATGGCTTAGGTATTTTTATTATCTGAGTGATATTGCATTTGACTTAATGCTTGTTCACTATCTCTGTCAATTAGCTTCCGTTTCTCTTGACACTGCTTTTCTGCATGTTTTCTTTCAACAGAGCTGAATAGTGATGTCTGTCAATTTTGTTGTTAAAAATAATATTGGGCAGATGATTTTTCCTGAAATAAATTCCAATGCATAAGTGTTGGATACTATGGGCAGAAAATGTAATAGCTGGTAGTTAATGTTTCTTGATTAGTATTCCCTTTTTTCACTATACCCTGAAAGCTAATCTGTTGTACATTTACTGGTACAGATAGAATTCCCATGGCCATCTACCTATTTTGGATTTGGAATGAATTTAGTGTTTATGAAAGGCTTCGGGAAGTTACTGCCATTGACAGAAGTCTGTCTGAGCATCCTACAGTGTACATAGAATTCTTTTTGTCTGTTTCATGGTCCACAGATTTTGCACAGAGGAATCAAATGTAAGAATGAAAAAACATAGTTTTGTTTTATGTCTTGTTAATTATTAGTGGGAGCAGTGGTGGGGTTTTGTCCCTTTTTCCCCCTTTTTAATTGTTTGATTAATTTTTGACAGCATGAAGATATAGATATGTCTGATAAGGTCAGTATCAGAAGTAGTAATGAAATTTAATGATAGCAGTTATTTTTAGGTTTATTTGCTAAGTAGAACCTGGACAGTGTTAGTTTTCCCTATAATATCTTGTGAAAAGAAAGCTTTGCACTCCTCCTCACAGTTCAGCACTGAAACGAAATACATAATGTAGGAACTGATAAACAAGCTTATAATTTCTAATGGGCTTTTACTTCTTATGCCTTACACACGTCTGTAGCTGCAGAGGACAGGGAATGTATTCTTCCTTGGCATTTTATATAAATTCTGCTCTTCCATAACACTGATAATTTTGCACTTCATTCTGATATAATCTTTTAAATCTTTTATGTGTATTAATTAAGTCAAGATTACTGTGTAGAATCATATTTAGAAAGAAATGTAATATTTTGAATCTAGCTTTTACTCTGCATATTTTTTTTACTGAATTGGTTTTGTTTCTATAGAGCCACAACATACGTCATACGTGCTGCTATTATCTGTCCTTGCTCCCATTTAAAAAAAAGACTGGGAGGAACTTTAAGTAAATGCTGTTCTGCAGTCACTGCCCTATTTAGAATGAATGGGCAGGATTTACACATGATGCTATCAAGGTTTATTTATATGTAATATTGTATGGGTGTTTCTTACATAGCCTTGGAAACCACATAATAATAATAAGTAATATGCCCTAGGTGGGGAGGGGAGCAAAAAAACATGAACTGTGGAGCCTTTCATTCCAGACAGAAGAGATTCCAGTTTTTTGTTTTGTTTTGTTTTGTTTTGTTTTCTTTTTGCCTAGATAAGGTTAAAAAATACTCCTACAATACAGACAAATTTGTTTTTATCTAAAAGTGCATACATCAGTATCATGTTCTAAGATAACCTTTAGTATGAGCTGAGATGATGTCAGGAGGTCATTTTTTTTAAAAATATACTGCTCAGCATGTCAAGGAGATACATTTTTTTTTCCATAAATATTGGGAGGAATTGATGAAATGAAGTGTTCTGTAAGCTAAGTGTCTGGGTTTTTCAGATGTGGTGAAGGAATAGACATATATGATGAAATGTTAAAGCTAGTAATGAGGTAGCCTAAAGCCTTTAAGAGGTTTTAAGAGAAAAAGGTTGGTGTATGGAAAGATGTTGGTTTTGGGGATTTTGGTTTTCTTAAAAAAAACCCCAGCAAATTGTAATGTTATTGATATGTGAGTAGTGCTGGAATAGCTTTTCTTTTGATTGTGATTTGTAGCAGAGGAGAAGCAGCACTTGCAGTTATTTAGCAAATAAGTCCAGGGATTTGAGAAGAGAAGGGAAAAGATTGTGCTTCTACCTCAAAACAATGGGTATATTGTTTTGTCATTGATCTTGATGTCAAAATTGATCTCATACCTTGGGTTTGCAAACCTGATTCCAGATTCAGCCAAATATCCCAAAGCAGAAGGCTGCTAATTGTGACATTAAAGTTATTGATGCAGCTTTTTAATTGTGGAATAATAATAAATGTTAAGACATGGATTTCATTTCTACATGAAATTAAAATGATAGAAATCTCAAAGATAATTTGCAATTAAAAAAGATTTATTTTGCAGTTTTCAAGTTGTAAGCCCTATGATCTGTGTGTATTAATCTCCCAGTAGAGAAATATTAATGCTGTTGTGCAAATTGTTAGCAAAACTCAATCTGTTCAGGGAAACTGAAAGCAAAATGAAACAGAGGAAGAGGAAAATATGATAGAGAACTTACTTTATGAGGTAAAGAAAGATCGGAAGAGCGTCG
>JAWWMO010000121.1:45281918-45347348 GCA_035047845.1 Dendrocincla fuliginosa
TTCTCCAGAACAGGCTCAGCTCTCTCAGCCTTTTCTCATAAGAGAAATGCTCCAGTCCCTAATCACCTTTGTTGCCCTCTGCTGGACCTGTTTCAGGAGCTCCATGTCTCTCTCCTGTACTATGGAGCCCAGAACTGGACACAGCACTCCCGATGGGGCCTCATAAGTGCAGAGTAGAGGGGCAAGTTCACCTCCCCCGACCTGCTGGCCACTCTTTTCCTAATGCACTCCAGAGTACCATTGTGTGTCTTGACTGGAAGGGCACACTGCTGGCTCATGGTTAACTTGTCCGCCAGGACTCTCAGGTCTTTCTTTTCAGCAGTATCTGTACTGGTACATAAGGTTATTCCTCCCTAGATTTTTTATATACTTATACCCTGTGAGAAATTCCAGAAGTTAATTATAGTCTCTATGTTCAAAACAAAAAAAACCCAACAAAACCACCCCAACAAAAAACTATGGAAAAAAACCCGCAACCCCTAAAGAAAACCCTAAAATGGGTGGGAGTATTTCTTTCAGTCTGTTGTAAACTCTGCAAGTTCTTCTACCCTTTCCCTTTATTTTCGGTACATCTGATCTGTCATGGTTTATGTGCTTTCCTTTCCCTGTTTGGGTAAGTTTCCAGGTTTTTTAAACTGTTGACCTTTTCACTGAGATTGTCTCCTTTATTTTTCTGTTGAGGTAAGAAGGTCTCTATCAACTTGTTTTGTTTTCTATTAGAACTGTGTTAGTCATTTTTATCTGGTCATCTAGTACATTGTTTTTGGAACAGCTCATGCTTGTGTTCTCATGTGCTTTTTTGACCCCTCCTTTTGTGTTTTGTTCATTTGCTTTGACTTCTTGTACCACTTCTATCTGTGTCCTTTCTTGAAATTAAATATTAAATATGTGCTGGACTTGTTGGAATACTCCATCTTTTCATATTTTTTTCAGTGTTATTTTAATTATGTTGTGATTACTTTTAAAGATCAGGTTTTTCCACTTACAACTTGATACAAGTCATTTGCTCCACTTAGGACTAAAGCCTGAAGAGCTTCTCTTGGGGATTTTAAGACTAGTTCTTTTAAGAACCGGTTGCTGCATCCAAAAAATTGTATTTCTGCATCGTGTCCTTATGTGACATTAGTCCAGGATGCATATGGGTAGTTGAAAATTTTTGCTTCTGCATGTAGAGATTTTTGTTCCTCAGGTAATATCTCCTTATCAAAGTCTTCCATCTATCATGTTTCTAGGCTTCTGATACTGTTGTATAAGCACTTAAAAGTACTTTGTTGTTCACTACTGTGTGTGCTGGTCAGCTGACATTGCAGGTGGTCTGACTTGTTTTTCCAATTAGTTCCTTATTTTCCCAGTTCTTTGTATATCTCCTTTTATCACCATGGTCTCTTGATTGCATTAAGACAGTCTTTTTCTTGGGTTGCAGTGGAGCTCCCTAACTTCAATTTCCTACTAAAAAAACTGAATATAGCCTTCAAAACACCCTTGCTACATTTCCCTGCTTCCCAGAGTAACAAAAGGAGTGGTGACGATCACCTCTCTTTCATGCCCAATTATAACTCATCTCACCTTTTGGCAAGTTCTTCAGTCTTTAAACCTGGTGGGTGTATTATTTGTCAGTCCCTTTGGGCTCTGCAAACTGTCTCACATGATCTCCCACCGCCAACACTGGCTTTTGCCTATTATGGAAATTCCCACAACACACAGCCCCCTCAGTACCCGAGGATGCTGCAGTACTGCCTCTCTGTCCAGCACCTGCACCACTACTGCTGCAGCGTTCTGCCACTTCTTTGTGAAGGGTGCTGAAGTAAAACATGCAAGAGTCAGGACAGGTAGCCCTTATTTGTTCAAAATGTCATTAGTGTTTCTTTCAATGAACCTATATGAACATGGGGTTTTTTTAATTTTGTTTCACAGGAAAGTAAGTGACAAATGAAAGTGATCATTGTGTAAAAAATGCCTGTGCTCTGAGTATGTTTTTCACATACTCCTTTTGCATAAGTATTCATACAAAAGAAGATGAAGCAGCTCTGTGATTGTACTGAAGGATCAGGTTTGGCTTAATACTGATAGTTGGTCATAAATCTGAAATTCTGAATATTTAAAACATTCTTTTTTAATAAATCTTGAAACCGAGATGAATTCGAGTCATATCTTTTAACCTGTGCCAGTGTCCCTTGTTCTGATTCAATATATTTGCTTTTTATTAAGCCCACATAATTGCTTCTATTTATTGCTGCCATATGCTTGTATGTTCTGGTATTGAAATAATGAATGATTATTTTTTATGTCACTAATTTCAGCATATTAGTTAATGCTTTTTATTATTAGTATAGTATTATTTATTCTGAGCATACATTAGGGTTAAATCTAAAAATGAGAAACATGTAGGAATATAAGTATTAAAGTATTTGTACTTTTCAGATTAGGTAAGAGACAAGAGAGTTAAATATCTTCATTTTAGCACATAATGTTTATTTGCTGTTTATTGCTTCTTGAGAAAATTAGAGAAAAAAATAATTTGCGTTGTTATAGGAAAAATATAGATTGTTTTCCCCTCCTTCATTTCCCTTCCCTATAAAAAAATTCTTGCACAATTCTGAAAATTTAAAACTATTGAAATAATATTGACTATAGATCAAAGTAACGATTAATCACTGTCCTTTTTAAAAAATGAGCTCTACTTCAACTATCTGTGCATCACAGGGTATAAGTTACAGCTTCAAATTTTAGTGTAGTGTGTTTATTAGTAAATTATACTCTATATAGAGGGCTTACAACTGAGCGATCCTGAGGAGTGAAAATTTTATTTCCAGTATTAGTGCCTTGGAAATTACATTATGAATCAGAACTTTTTATTATGATGGTTTTGTCTGCTTAAGTATGAACTATTTTTTTGCTAAACTGTGTCTGAAATCACATGGAGAAACCACTTAAAGCCTTGATTAACTGTGTTCATAGGATAGCACTGTCATTGTAAATGTTGCTTATTTATTCCTTTTGTCACAAATTGCCTCAGAGAAGAAAGGAAGAAACCCTGTAATGGGAATGAGAAAAGAGAGATGCAGAGAAGTGGCATGATCTTGTGAGGATATGGGATTGAATGCATACTAATAGAGTTCAAGTTTATATACTAACTTTTTTAATCAGTTTTCCATCAGACCTGTTCTGTTTTCACCTGTGGCTAGACATACCCAATCTCAGCAGAATGTTTTGACGAACTTCCCGTTTATTTGAAGTGATGTAAACACTGAAGAGTTACCTCTTTGAATCCAGGCCTCTGGAGGTAGCTTCTTTATTTCAGAATCCTTCAAAAGGATTCTGTATATTGCAAGCAGATTGCTCTCGGAAATGATCCGATGAATTGCTGAAGACAAATCAGCCATCTGGGCTATTTGGTTGGCATATCAAACTCCTGCAGACTGTTACACATGTATTGGAAGAGATAAATTTCTTTTTGTGTTTTTATTATTGCTCAGTTTGTTGCTAAACTAACACAGATGTTTACCTAAACAGTTATTTTATTTTTAATAGATTTTGATTGTGTCCAATTATCCAAGCATAGTTTACGTACTTCCACAGATTGTTCACTGTCCTGTAAGGAACAGGGACAGTCTCCTAACAAATTTTAAATTAATAAATCCTCTAATTCAATCGAAAGAAGAGATGCTTCCATATTTCAGTGTTGAAGTCCAAGACCCAACCATCACCCATCCTCCATCCAGTGGACACATTATGACTTTGTTGTAGGTTGGTCTGATGGATGTCAGGGGTTTTCCTCTCAGACTTGTAGGTGTTGTACTGTGTTCTGAAGAATCAGACTTATTTCCTCTCCTAGTCCACCTCAGTATTTTTCTTTGTACCATTTTAAAAATCATGTCTACAATATGCTTCATTTTTCAGAGATATTTGCAGTTTTAATCCATACTTGGTCTCGATGTTTAAATGTTCTCATTTCTCTTTGCCAGCTTTTTGGCTTATGAATACTGGTTTGATTTCTGAGGGTTGTCTGTTGTTTGTCAGTTAAGTATTAACAGTTTAATGTTAAATTTGCATAATAGCAAAAATGACTAAAGCACTTCCATTTCATGCAGGAGATCTGATTTCTTCTGTTAGTGAAGGGAAAAAGAAGTGGTCTATCATGCTTATATTGGTTTAGTGTAATTTTTTTGCCATTCATAAGACAACACCTATAATTGTGCGTGTTCTAGAATAGGAAACACAGTTTGCTATGAAAGTATAACCATGCTTAAAAATATGGAGGCATTATTCTAATCTTCTTTTGCTGCAAGAGAGTAATGATTAAAAAAAAGGCGAGGGAAAAAAACCCTTTCAAAATGAAAATTTTATCTTATTAAGTTGTGGATTTTTTGCTCTACCAAGTCAATAAGCCTCATATTGAGTTTCAGCAATGCTCAAGACCTAAATTTATCAAAAGACTGTTCAGATAATTTCCTGCTTTCATGGCTTTCTGCAAAGAATGTGTAAATTATTTCTTCATAATCTTTAATTATGCTGAGCCTTAGGAGCTCTTACAAAGCATGCTGGAAAGTCTTCCATAACTTGCTTAATTCTGAATATTCCCTATTTTGTGACTTGGTTGAACAGGACAAGACAGCAAACACAAAAATATTCTCTTCTGTGTTTTCTTGTTCTGCCACCCTCAATTCAGGTGTTCTTAGCATTCAGTGTTTTCTTCTTCCATGCTTTGTAAAAGCCTCTTGGTGTTTTTCTGCAGGATCCTTGATTGTAGGTAGGTCTGTAGCCTCCTTCAGTAAGGGGTCTGGGATATGTGGTGTCCTTAGCTTGCTAAGCAGTGTTGATGACAGATTGCTGTACTTGTGGGATAGTGGTCACGTGGCCACATATTGTACAGCTTCCAGCTCTTGTGGTTATTTTGTGCCACTGGATGACACTATACTTTTGTTTGTTTCTGCTGTGCTCTTAGACCTTCTGCTGTGCTCTTCTTCAGACCTCTGGTCTAAAGAATACTTTTCTCCTTTGTATTCTCTTTAATCATTAAGTGGGTTATGAATTCTGCACCTGTTTCCCATGTTAGTGCAGCAACATGGGAAGTTTGTGGATTTTTTTAAACTTTTTTTTCCTCATGTACCACTCTATTTTGGTTGAAATAGAAAAGGAACTTTTTGAACTAGGGCTGTCTGAAATATAAGAAAATCCAAGGAAAGTACCATGACTCTGATGAATTGCTGTTATTTTGGTGATGATTTTGGCTTCTGTCTAAAAAAGTGATTGTAGATGCAGATTTGTAAAGGGGCAGTTTTGGAACTTGCAGATACTTTTTGAGCTTTAAATAGCACGTTCTATAGGACATGAGTTGGAAGGATGTGGAAACTACTTTCTCTATGTCTGTATGTTATTTCCTTTACTCTGAAGAATGAATCTGTTATTCTATCAGTATACAAGGAGAATGGGAAAATAAATGTGAAGGAATTGTACATAATGTGGATTATTTGTTAAAATAATATAGTTCATGTTTGCATTAGGGCTAAGATGTAAATTTCTAAAGAGAGAGACAATTGACTTACCCACAGACCCAGGACTGGAAAAACTGGAGATGTTTGTGTCAGATTTGCCATAGCCTTCCTGCCCACCCAGAGCCTCAGCCCTGACTGACAGTACTCATTCTGCAGATATTGGAAGAATTGAATTTCAGTGTGAACTCAATCACTGGCATCTCTGTAGAAATTGTAGGGCCTTGCCAATAACGTAGACAGCTGTAATGCCTTTGTTTTGAGATGTGGACATTATCTCTGTTTTTTGTTTGACTGTTTTCTTTGTGGCCCATAAGACAGTTATCAGAAGACACTTGTCATTTACTGTTCCTAGTGACTGGCTTAGATAAGACTGAACAGCTATGGTTTTGTGTTTTCCAAACCACTCTGTATTCTTAATGCCTTTTTCTCCGGTCAGGAAGAAAGGAAGCCTGTCATTAATGAGGTATTACTGTGAAGCTAGCTGCAGGAATGACTGTCACCAGACTGGTCTCTGATTCACTGTGGCAGAGTCATGTGTGTATTAATGAAATGGAAATGAGGGTTTGGCTTTCTGGTCTTTGTAGAGTGTCTTTGGGATGACCTAGGGATTTCATTAAAAGAGAGAGGAAGATACATCAATAGATTAAGTGACCCTTTGGGACTTGTATCTCACCAATGCTCATTCAGTCTCTGGAATGGTCTCCCTGACTCTGACTTATCCAGTTGGTACATGTGTCTTCAAGCAATTACCAAAAAAAGAGGCTCATCTGGAGTTGCCCTTCAATGCTTGCAGCAGATTATAATGCAACATGAAGGAGAAGATTTGCAAAGCTGGATTTCTGAAGTCCAGTGGTATTAGAGATTTGACTTTTAGAAATAAACACAGTAAGAGGCAGGCAACTGTAAGTTGGATTGTTTGGTGGTGAACAGTGCAATCATGTTGTGGTGCTTAGCCAGATGAGCCTTGCAGCCTCCAGTGGTTTTGCAACTTGTGGAGTCAGGGGTGATGTCCTTCTGTGTAACTGGACATGTCTTAACAATGTAAGCAGTGCAGCTGTCTGCTGGAAGTAGTGTCAGTGTGTGGATGGACAAGCCCATTAGCATTTTGGGGGACGGAGTTGTGGTCCACTGTCTGTTCACAGAAGTGACTTGCCAGTCACCTAAATTCTACATGCAGCAACAATGAAATTCTGTGTCTTCCTTCTCCCTCTGAAAATGTTGCATTTCTGCTTTTGAAGTGTCGTATAAGGATGATGACCCCCTTTTAATTTACTAATGGATTACTGCAGTGAAAGGTAGTCCATTATTTTTGCTAATATCAGCTTGTCAATTTCTTGGGCTTTTTTTTTCTCCTGTGCATTCCTGCATAGTTAAAGCACATTGCCAACCCAAATGTAGGATTCTTGGATGAGGTTTCTTAACAGTAAAGTCAATTTTAGTAATTACCTGATCTCTGTTGGAAAAGTCATTTGAGAAGAGGCAACCTATATAACTGCTGATTAATATGATTACCTCCATTTATGCACAAGCTTAAAGTATAGACAATTTGCTTTCAAACTTAACAGAACACTGAAGATCTTGTTACTGTGCAATTATTTAGGTGATTTAATTATAATTTACCATATTCTTTATTACTGATAGAAGCGAATTTCTCAGGGGTCAAACTGAGAGCTGCATGGTTATGGATCAATAATATTTTTATTTTCTTGAGAGTCTGTACTTCTCTTTCAGCCTCTTAATTCCTCTGTTCCAGTGAATTTACTAATTGTTTATTTGCTGCTTCAGATTTCAGCTGTCATATTAAAGCATCAACTTCATTAGTATGATAGAGTGCTTGCTTTCTTATCATAGCTCACCACTGATGCAGCTTTCCTCTATATTCTCATTTTAATGATATTGAATAAAAGCAAATAAGCTTACCCTTGCAAGGTAAGAAATTGGAGACCTCAGCAGATTTTCAGTGCCAATAAGAAAGGACATTACCTTATGTTTATTTATTTATTAATTATTTTAATTAAATAATTTAATACCATGAAAGTTTGCAGTTGTTTTAGTTAGACATTTAAATATGAATGGAAGTAGCTCTTTGATATATATGGTCACAACATACAGGTCATACTGCTACTAGCATCTAGTATACTGCTTGATTGATTTAGAAATTTCTTTGATACAAAGATAAAGGACAGGGTGATTGACTTAATTTCAGTGATTGACTTAATTTCACCTTTCTGTATCTCTGAGTAGAGATACCTATTACAGCCCTTTGAATTCAGTGTGGTTGATTCTCTGAGATCTGTCAGGTGCACTTTGCTGTGTGCTTGCCAGCACTGCTCTTCTGAACAGACGTGTCCTCACTGTGCTGGAGGAAGTCCTGTGTTTGAGTACCTATGTTTGACAATGATGAGAGATGTGGCAGTGTGTGGTCCACTAAGGGTATTTGAGAGGGCTTCCTGATCCTCAGCAAGAAAGAGGTTCCCCATCCTGGTTCACAGTGTGAACAGTAAGGGATTAGGATCTTGAATTTAAACTCTAAGAGTAGAAACATGGAGAAGAGAAGTAGAACTAAGCAGCTTGTCTGTCTTCTCTGGTATGTGATGACTATTCACCCTGCCAAGGTTTGGAATAGATTTGTAATAGAGCTCCTGAAAATATTTTTCTTAAACAAATCCAAAGAAACAAAAAAACCCCAAAATCTAAGAGGTTTGCAGGACAGTCAGCCAGTGGACCACAGCAATAGTAAAAATTTTGTTCTTGCGTTGTTCATTGCTCTGAAGTAAATGCTTCATTATATATGCTTTCACTGAATGGCTATATTTTACAAGGTAAAAAAATGAAGAAGGTAAGAATTTGGCAAAACTTGAACTTCTAAATGCAATCAGAGTAATTTTCTGTATCTGGAGATCAGAGAGATTTGCTAAATTTGGCACGTGTATAGGAGAATATGCCAAAAGATAGCAGCAGTGGTGAGGCAAAAATGAGTCATCCCCAATTCTTGAGAACCAGATGGAATTTTCTTTTTCTTTAAATGGAGGTCAATTTTATGGCTATAATAGTATCAGAGCTCAGCAAAAATATCTGTGAAGACATTTTTACCTCAAAATGGTTTATGGCTAAAAGATTTTCTTTCTGTATGAAATTTTTTTGATTTCCATTAAAATTATTATTTTAATGCAAGACAGAAAATGATGTATGGGTTTTTGAAAAGCAGGTATTTTTTTAAAATAGGTGCAGGTTGCAAAATCAAAGAATGTTAGATCAGGTTTTAATATCTGTGTCTCTTAATAACCTCCAGGAAAAGGTATCCACAATTAAATCACTTCAATGGAGTTTGTAAGTTTATTGTAGGGATCTTTAGCATTAAAAATAAGCAAAAAAGGCTGAACAATATAGCTACTGAAAAAAACCCAGGAGGAGAACACCCTCCTTGCTCTACAAAGAAGAAATTTGTGGTTTTATAGTTTCTATTCTGTACTCTATAGAGAAGATCTTGGGATATTTACGCTTTTGAGGGCTTCTGGCTGTAGGATTCAGTAGTAGACAAGATGAAGCTGTCTTATTTTCAGAATAAACAGTGAGTCCTTTTTTTGTGTTTATAGATAAGGAATTTTGAATAACAATACGTTAATCATCTATGATTTCTCCTGGGAACATCAACTTGTTAAAATTGGGAAAATATGATCCTAAGTAAGTTGCATGAAGCCAGAGGTAATATTTAGCCAATTATCTTAAAACCAAACCAAAAAGCATACAGAAAAAAAAAACCCATAAAAATCCCTTGCCCTCCAAACCTGTTTTAAGAAAGTCACAAACACTGGTTAAACTCAAAGTAAATCTACTCTTTATC
Organism: Dendrocincla fuliginosa; assembly: GCA_035047845.1. Classification (NCBI taxonomy): domain Eukaryota; kingdom Metazoa; phylum Chordata; class Aves; order Passeriformes; family Dendrocolaptidae; genus Dendrocincla; species Dendrocincla fuliginosa. The sequence goes on from JAWWMO010000121.1 coordinate 45,291,258, forward strand.
CTTGTCAGTTTATTTGTCTCGCATTCCAGGAATACCTAGCCAAAGGGGTTACTCTATTTTTTTTTTTTTTTTTTTTTGACAGAGAAACTTTTTATAGTTAGAAATTGTAACAAGATTTCAGTATACCACAGTGAAAAATGAATCTAGTTTCTTAGCCAGTCTTCCATCTGACTTTCTCTCAGACTTGAGGTGGAAGCCACAGGGATCTTCCCAAGCTCTGCTGTTGCTGACACTTTGTGATGCAGCATGTCTTCCTCCCTCCTTGTGTGCTTGCTTATGCTCGCTGCCCTCGAGAGAATAGAGAAGCAGTCTGAGGTGAAAGGGCGGTTTGGAGCAAGACACGACTCTCAAGCTGGGAGCTGCAGGCATTGCACTTGTGCAGCTTCCTCGTGGGTCCTTTAGAAATGTCTGAGGGCTTGCCTAGTCTTACATACTAGTAGCAAGTACGCTTTTATTGGCCCGTCATCTTTAATGACTGTTCATGAATCATCTACCACTTCTGGATGCGTGCTGCTAATTTGTTTTCAAGAGGGTGATGACTATCTTCATGTGGAAACGACTGCCAAATACCTCAGCAAATTAGAGGTCTAGGGCTGGGGTTTTTTCCTCCATCTTTGGATGTGTGTCTTCATGTTTGGTTAGAGGTTTAATAGGAATGCTTATTTCACATAAGCACAAACCACCCTCTTTTATGTAAATATTTACTTTCACATTCAAATATCTATTTAAAACTTGCATGATTTTTAAGGATCTGAATCCCCCCAAAAGGCCCAAATCTAACTTGTGTGTAATCATTCTTGGAGAAGTAGCTTGTTTTCTGGCTTTGCCAGGGAGATTGCTTAAACACTCTTAGCAAGTTATTTAAACGTTCTAAACTGTAAAAGCTTTTAGGCAGCCACCAGCAATAACAGCAAACAAAATGCTTGTGCTATATTTGCACATAAACTCTTATTGTTACATAGGACTTAGGCATTTACATTTGCTTTTTAATAAAAAATATCTCCAATAAATATTAAGCATTTCAATAACTCATAAAGCTTTGATACAAGGGCTTTTTGAGCTGTATGCCAAAAAGCTCAAAAAAGCTCAAAAAAAGCTCAAAAGCTTTTTTTGTGCCTAAAAATTATGTGAAGGCAATGAAGTGTGAAATTACATGAAATTTTCTTGTCATTTGCTTCAACTCTTCTTGGACCTCTCCCCCATAATTTTCCCCTTTAACCAGGTTCTAGATTTCTTGACCATTTCTAATGAATAACAGAACTACAGTTTGGCATGAGGAAAAACAGGAAGGTGATGATGAAGGTGACAATAGGCCCGAACCAAAAGTTTAAGGAAATTGTTCTTATATTTGCATTTTAACAAGGTAGGAGTTGAAGGAGAAGGTTGAGGCAAGAGAAGTGAGTGGTTTGGTACTTCAGATACAAGGGAATAGGAACTTGGAGAAACTGGTGGAGAAGGAAGTGCAGTGGCAGAGAGATGTTATTGAGAAAAGTCAGGACTGAGTGTCAGTTGGGATGTCTGAGGAGCAAGTGAGAGGTCCAAGCCTGACACAAAGAGAGTCATGGCATTGCTGCCGTGACTGTGCTGGAAACATCAAGGTTTTGGTGGTTTCTTGCATGGATTATATGCACAAGCAGATATCTTAATTTGGAGAGAGGAGCATGTCTGTTGCAGAGATCAGTTCAGGTTACGTGTTTATAAGTGGTAATGGAATTGATGCTTATGGACAGTTTCTGGACACTTAGAACAGTGTATCAATCAGATAAACAGAGGACAAAGCAAAGGCTTGTATGTGTATAGCCAGTAAGATTTACAGCAAATGCTGTACAGCATCAGTCTGTTTCAGCACTAGTTTATTGCGTCATTTCTTCGTATGTACTTTATATGAACTTTTATTCCTATTGCCTTTGTGCTTCTGAGTAGGTTTGATCTGTTTACTTTTGGATCAGCATGCTACAATTAAATGGACCTTTAATTAAATGCAGATAGTTCACTCTGTTTCTGGGAAATGTTGCTGGTCTGGTATTTTCCTCTGTCTTAAAAACTCTGGACTGTTGTTTCATGAGCTGAGAGTAAAAGGGGAAGGAACATGAGAGAGAGTTGAAAAAAGTTGATTTTGTTTTTTGCAGGTAAGGCCAAGACCACTGAATCATGTGTTTTGGTGGAAGGCACTATGAAACCTAAAAATGGTTTGGGTTTTTTTAACAAAGTATTTTGCTTATGGTGAAGCTGCATAGGTATACATGTCAGGATTTTTGAACACATTCTGTATTTGTGTAAATGTTATTAGAAGCTGCATTCCTATAATGAAAGTCTGGATAGCACATCTAATTGCAAATATTAAAGGGAATTGAATGTTCCCACCAACTCCAGCTTACCTGGAACACGTCAAAACCCAACCAAGTCAAATAAAAACTCCATCTCCTTTGTAGCAATTAAAAAAGTTGTGCGATTTGTGCGATCTGTTGTATTTTGTTTCAACAGAACTAGCTTTTAGCCGTAAATAATCAATTCTCTGTCCACAAAAGTCCAATCAATTTGTAGTGCAGGTTTGATACCTCCAATGTACATTGTCTTTTCCTTCAGATGTTCTTGCATTATATTTGGCAAAGCAAAGTCTACCACTGAAAAGCAAACTAATATAGCGTGTCTGTGTACAGGCCATGAGTCCTCACAAACTCTTCAGATTTTGCTTTTATTGGTGACTTTCCCCCAGGTTTTTTTGAGCTGCTAAGTGGAATTGTACAAATGTGTAGACTTGTCTGGTTAAATGGAACAGATGCAGTCACCAGAAGATATTTTTCAAGCTGTTAAAATAAACCTAAAACACCCATATAATTGTAATAGCGACTTTTTTTTTTTTCTTTTAAGAATGTGTCTTGTAAAGGCACATCTTGATTACTTTCAATTTGGTATTGCATATTTTAGTAATGATTTAAGTCTGGTTTTACAAGGTTCTGCCTACTGTTAGCAATATGATACAGTGCGATGTGTTTCTGCCAAAAGTAACACCTTCCAGGAAGCTCTCAGCATGTCATAGAATAAATATAATTAGTCTTACAGGGATATATTATTAATGTAAGTATTTCTTGAAAAAGCCAAAAATGAGAGCTGGAACATCTGTGAATTTTGTATTTTTGCAGTTTGTGATTCTGCCTCAGTGTTCTTATCACTGCATCCATATAAGTTTTAATTTTCTAGTGAAGTGCGTGTGAAAGATTTCGGGCTTTCAAGTCTTAAAAAAATCATCTTAAAAATATCATTACAAGTTTGTCTTTAAGTAAAGACCAAGCCTGGGCATATCAGCTAAGAAAATTACTCCTTTTAGAAAAATTCAAATGCAAATGCTGCAGGTTTGAGTCACCAACTGCTATAAACTATGTGAAAAGCTATACATACTTCAGTTTATTTCTATGGAACTGGTGAAGTGACCAACCAGGAATCTGGTGATTTCAGGGGGGCAAGTACAGAAGAATTTACCATTTCATAGTTGGGGAGGCTAAAGGAGAAGGGACAACAGCATTGCAAGTGTTCAAGTGTTGTAGATCCCTTTTTGTTTCAATGAGTTTATTCTTGACAGGTAATCTGGTACTTCACTATATACATAACTGTGTGAGTGTTAAGTTTCTGCTCTGCTGGACTCTCTACTAATGGTTTTACTACCAGACATTCCCTCTGAAGACAATGGCTAAACTTCTTTTGACTTCTGTAGTGGTGCCCTGGGCATAAACATTTTTTGTTTTCTCTCCTCACTTTAGCAGAGATCTTTATACCATGTGAATGCTTAGCTTGGAAGGAAAAAAACCCTCTTATTATCCGGTGATGTCAGCTTTTTTTTTCCATAGTTCATGGGTTTGTGTTATCCATAGCAGAGAAGTATCTCGTCAGTTAACTTGTAGTTCCTTACACAACCATTGCAGTGTTTCCTTTCTGGAGCACTGAGGCCAGTGTTTGTCCATTACGGTTGTCTGTGCTGTGCTGATGACCTGCTACTTGAAACTGGTTTAACTCCTGTGTGCTGTAGTGATTTCAAGTGATAAGACACAAAGAGGCCTCTGTCATTTCATTCTATAGGCTTTGCTCTCCTTTAATTTCCATCATTTTTGTAGTTTAATAGTAAATGCAGGCTGTAGGATAAACCTAAAATGATGTCAGGACTGAAGTAGAGAATAAGCTGTATTTGTGTAAGCAAAGTTTGTGGTCCAAGTTATCTGCCCTTTTCCATATATCTTTCTTTCCAATGAGATGTTTTTCATTTTGTTTTACATCTACAGTATTGAGATCAATGGTGTGCTCAACAAGGGTCAAGAAAATGTCTACCTAGCTATTAATATTCTTAAAATTTACGACAGCATGTGGGGAAAAGACTAAATTTTATGTCTTATCACTATTTGAGATGAATTACTGGGAGCTGGAGGCCAAGTAAAAAACCAGAAACCTTGAATTTTAACTTTTAACTACCAGTAAGACTGATTTGATAATGATGCATGTGTATGTCTGAGTGTGTATGTGTATGTATGCATACATAAATCTTGTTGCATTGTATGTATGCTGTAATGCTGACAGCCTACTCTGTCATGCCTCAGGCTTACCAGCTTCTTTTATTAAATCTCTCTTTCTGTTGTGTTAGTTACTGTAAGAATTAGTGATTAATGACCTGTACTTTGGTTCTGTTATCTCAGGTCTATGATCTTATGCCTGCCTGCAAAAATTGGACATGAAGACAGCTGGTAATGCTGACCTAACATGAGTAGTATAGCTGAATTTATGCCAGCTATTCTCTTCAGTATTTTTTTTTTTTTTGACATTAGTTTCTTTCCTAATGGTACTAGATGGACACAGATGCCTAAAGCTTTACTGCAGCAATTCCACTCCTCTTTCTGGGACAACTAGCCTTGTGGAACCTGGGCTGCCAAAGACTCACAAATTTATTTTTTATTCACAGAATTATTAGCTTTTTCTGCTTCATCTAAATATTTTGTAGCAGCTGGTGGAACACTGGAGAGTTGGCTGGCTCATGGCTCATGCTAGCTGAGGTCTGTAAATCCTGGCTTGCCACAGAATTTGTTCTTGTTGCCATCACGTTGACTGTGGCTACCCCTCAGCCATTTAGGGGCTGAAAGTGCTGCATGCACACACTTGTAAGTTAATACTGAAACTGGTCTTGTGATAAAGGACTGAGAGGTTGTGAGTAGAGACAGAATGAGTGGTTGGCAGTTTCTTTGGCTATCTGGATTTGCATGTGATTCGGGTAGAAATTAGTATGCCAAGGTGTTCTTTGCTTAGTCTTTCTGTGACTTGGTTAAGGCACTGGGCAGTGAAAGAATGCAAAGCCCCAGTTCACAGTGTGGTATTTGTTGTTATTTAAGATATAGCTGTAATTTCAATAATTATACCATTTTGTCTTTATTTATTTATATTTGATGCCTTGAGCTCTTGAGAGTTAGTTTTCATACTACCACTTCACTAAAAACACAAGAGATGTCTGTAGAAGGTGAAAGTTTCTCGGTTGTCTCTTGACCCCTGGACAAGGTGCTGTAAGCATGCTAAGGCTGGGATTCATCTCACCTAAACTGGGACACTCTAGTGTTGGTCACCCCAGCCTAAGCTGATTACTGCAGAGTCCAAGGAGAGGAGCAGATACCTGCAGAGGGTGGTTCATTATGGCTGCTTTAAATCCCAGTATCCCAGTCTCGCTGTCTGGAAAACTAATCTCCCGCCATCCGCTGTAAAAGGAGCTGAAGCTGAGTAACTGTAAATGACAGATGGCAGCTAAACAGACTTAGGTGAATTTTTTAGGTGCTTTAAGTGTGGTGCATCCTAGTCTAAATGGTTTGCAAGAGCTCAGTGAGCCAAACAGACTCAGCAGAGCCAAAATGGACTCAGTAGGGCTTGTGGTTCTTAGCCTCTTTGCCATGCAGAAGGTTGTCAGCATAGCTCTTCTGCCGTACTTAAAAGTTGTTTAAATAAATGCTAAAATTATTGAATTTAGGGGACAAGCACTGAAATCTAATTGTGTCCAAAGTGAACTTACACATGCTGTGTTTGAGGCAATGTGAAAACTTTCATGGGATTGTGGATTACGCTTTTAACCGTAAATGTTAGGCATCAGTTGATGTGTGTGAAGGAATGAAAGTGGTAATGCAAAGTGATATTCTCTGTAATAAGTAGACAAGCTAATACACTGAATTGTGTGATTTAGACATATCTTACATTAAGTATTAAATTTTAAAAGTACTAAAATACAGCTCTTTAGTCATTTAACATATGCAGAAAAACAGAAAAAAAATGCCCAGCATTAAAAAATTCAGCCTTGATTTCTTCTTGGTGATGCCTAGAGGCAACAGCAGAAACTGTTGAACAGTGGCAGAACAGGAAGTTCTGCCTGAACATGAGGAAGAAGTTCTTTACTCTGAGAATGACTGAGTACTAGAAGAGGTTGCCCAGAGAATCTGTAGAGTCTCCCTCACTGGAGATACTCAAGAACCATCTGGACACAATCCTGCCCAATGTGCTCTTGGATGACCCTGCTTGAAACAGGGAGGTTGGACCAGGTGAGCCACTGTGGCCCCTTCCAACCTTACCCATGATTCTGGGACTTAGAATTTTCTTTGGCTCAGATGAAACCATTATACTGAATCAATTTCTTGGTTAAAATGTTCTTTTTCTCAGACTTCTCTGATTTACAGTTAATGTAACAGTGTGATTTTTAGCAAGAGTGGCACTTGATAAAGAGCAGCCTGTGAAAAACCGGCTATACATAGAGCTTCATACTGAAAATAAAAATGTTAATTTTTGTATCTTCTTTAGTAGCAATTCTGACAGATCCTGACAGAAGGGAGGCCTTCTGATATCAGGTGCAGCTCATATGATAACATGATACTTTTTACTGTCCTAGTACTCTCAAAATACAGTGGAAGCAATGGCAGAATTTCTTATTTTAAATAAGAATGGGGAAAATGGAGTTCAGTACATGATCATTAAAGCAGTATTTGAGAATTTTTATTTTCAGGTGTGATTAACCTACTTTCAGCATGTGTTTGTTTGGGAAAATGTTTTTTTTTAGTATAATACAGAAGCATTAATTCCGTTGTGCAAACAAACATGGCAATTTGTTGATGTTTGGGTTTTTTGCCCATTCTCTTAATTGGGAGTAGAGCGAAGCATACCTTTTATCCCATGTCTTGTAATATATATATATGTGAAAGAACAAAAAATGAGTATACAAATATAAATTTGTGGGGTTTAATGTTTGAGTTCGTTCTTGTACATAATTTTGTGTGTTGAAACATTTACTGGTGAAAGTTAGAGCTAAGGCAGTTGAAACACACGCTGTTTCAATATTCTTGGAGGTAATTTTCTGTTTCACTGGCCCATGTACAGTAGCTGGTGGGTTTGTTCAGGGGAATAAACAGGAAATATAAATCGGACTGTCTCTGAGTGTTATATTGCAGCGTTATATTGTACATAAGCCTGAAAGATATTTTTGCACCTGCTTAATAACATATTCTTGGGACTCACAGTTCACTGCAGCCTTCTGTCATTTCACCTGATTAAAATCTGTGAAACCTGCTGGCTTGACAACCTGATGATAGAAAGCCATTTTCTTGTGTATCTGAAGAGTCATTAATTTTTCTATGTTAGCAGTATCCAGTGTGTTAGTTGAGTCTTGCAGCTTTTCCTTGAACTGTTCATCTCTACAGGAAGATTATGAAGGACTTGACATAAGTGATTAAAAACCCGAGTGCCCTGAAGGCTGGGGTAAAGAGAACTTCTTTTAGGAACCCATAAATTTTTACTGTTTCAAAAGGCAGGATTAGCACAGAATGCGTGGGGATCTGCTAACTATTCTTCTAGTGTCAGCACTGAGTTTTTAATAACCAAATCTTCTACTTCAGGGTGCTTTGATTTCTTATGCAGAATTTGTCAGTCCAACATATGCTACTGTTGCACTGAATCTTTCAGTCTTTTAAAATTAGTATTATTTTTCAGTGTATGAAAAAATGCAAATGGAATAGCAATGCAATTGTTACAAAATCTGAAGCATGTTTTTTTATGGAGGAGGCATTTTATGGTATTTTCAAGTACTGATTGAGTAGTAGCAAGTTGCAACACTTGGTAAAGTACAGAGCAATATCCCATGCTCACTAAAACCCGGGGATATGTGGCTGCTTGATGATCTAATGTAAATTCTGCAGGAGAAATCTGACCTTTGACAGACCCTGCATGTCAGCGTCAGTGTAGAAAAGAAAATTCAGTGTTTTGTGTGTTCTATTTAAGGAGGAAATAATGCAGTCAGGAACTGTTCAGGTGTTTTGATTTTCAAGATATTGATGCTTGAGATGTATCTGTATTTCAGGATGCAACAGATCTGTCCCCCTATCCCATCTGCTATTCCACACCATTTTAGGAGTTGCAAAGAAGTAGCCTATTAATGTCAGAAACAGCAACCATAGGGGACAACTAGAGTACTTTGCTCTTGAAAAGATAATTTGGGATTATTTTAGCACCTTGCCTACAGCATATTGTTGCTACCATGTAGCATCTTTCTTACTACAGTTAGTAAAGACCTCTGTCACTTTACACCCCATATGTATGTGGGGTTTTGTAAACTATATGAAGTAAATGAGGCATCGGTAGTTTAGGGACTGCTTCTGGGTGCAGCTGTTGCCAGGTATGCAAGGTATGCCATGATGTGTCAAATAAAATGAAGATGTATTAGTTAATGCAATTATACTTTCCCTAGGACATGTTGTGTCAATTTTATGGATTATGTAACTATGGTTTGAAACATATTTAAAAAAAACCAAAACAATATTTTTTACCAAGTTTTCTTTTATCATAGAGTTGAGGTAAAAGTAGAGCTGGCAAGTTAAATAAAATGCACAAATACTGTTGTCTAGAACATCTTTCTCATAAAGCAAGGTTCACTAAAAATAGGACTCCTGCGGCTTAAATACTGTGATTCTAAATTGGGGTAAAGTTAAAAAGAATTGTCAACATGATCTGTGGTTCCTGGCTTAAGGAATGTTTTCATCATAACACTTTTCTTGTGAAGCTGAGTTCCAATACTAAGACTCAAAATGCCTGACAGTAAAAATGTGACCCTCTCAACCTTCCCTGGATTAGCCGAGGCTTAATGTCCTTGGGTATCCCAGTGCTGCTGTCTTGACTGGCAGCTGGTAGCCCAGCTAGAACATCCTCCCCCAGAAGAAGAAATTACTTTATTTTTGTGACACAATAGGCATAGAAACTGCAGCATCCTAAATATAGTAATTCATTTGTAAATGTGATCAAGATCAGGCCACCTTTGTGTGGCATTTTGTCTTTCTTGTAGTGACAACCCTGCATATGTGGAAAGGGCTACCAAGAGTTCTTCCTACTGCTCAGTGTGGCCAAGTATGTGCATCATTAGAACTGAGGTAGAGGAGGTATCAGAAAGGTTTTAAAACTGAAGAATGTCTAAATTTTTTCTCTGTAAAGAATGTTACTTGTTAGTCCAACTGCTCCACTGCAGCTGTTCACCCAGAATGCTCACTTTCTTGAACTACTGTTCCCTTTACCTGTCGGAGATACTAATCTCAATCCCAGCTGGTAAAACGTGGGTGCAGAAGCAGATCAGTGAGTAAAAGTGTGGGGATTCCTGCCCTCAGGTGGACTGTGGCTCTACTGTTTGATGTGACTTGAATTCCCTTGTTTACTCTCGGGACAGCGCTGCTTCTGTAGCTCTCTCTAGCAGAAAGGCTGAAAGCTCTCATGAATGTGGAGCTGTTGGCTTGTGCTCACTGAACAGAGAGGACAGAGGAAGGCAACTAATACATCTAGGGAGGGTCACGCTGAGGCCTTTTCAAGGGTTATACTGGTGGCCAGTGAGGAGACCTGAGAGCAGGAGCAGGTGAGAAAGTAAGGCACAGAGATACTGGACAGTGTGATGGTATCAGGGCTAGAAGGTGAGATGCAAACATGGGGCAGGGAATGCAAGTCTGAAAGTAGGAGATACAATCAGTATAACAAAGACTGTAAAGGAAGAGGAAAAGCAAGAGTGTGAAGCGTTGTGTGAGACTGGAAGAACAAATCTTCATGAGTGTAGTGGGCTTAGAAAATGAGGGAATAACAGCAGGGACACCTGAGAGGGTGAATTTTCTGAGAGATGTCTGGAAATCCAGAGGCAAATGCTATGGATTTTTTTTTTTCAGAGATAGATGGATAAGAAATTAGAAATTGAACCCATAAGAAGTGCTTCGGTGGTGGTCTGTGCCTGGTGGTCTCCTGCTGTATGTAGCTCTGACTTGAATCATTGATCATTTCTCTTTCAATGTATCAGTCCCCATTTATCCTGCTGCTTTTTTTTTTTTTTTTATCTTCTTACTGAAGAGTAAGTTTCCAATATTATGATCTTTGAAAAATACAGTTACTGTTGAAACCTGATGATAATTCTACTAAACAGAGGAAAAATAGCTGCAGGCCACAGGCAGCCTATTGAACCAAATACCTGACCTATTCATTGCTGTCTGCTCCCAGGGCCCTGCAGGTAAGGCCTCCAAGCAGATTTCCAGCTGCTTTATAGTACTGTGTATTTTTTCTAGCACTGTGCTTATGGATGCGTTTTCTTTTGAGTCTTTCTTTAGAGTATAAACAAATACAGCCAATAAGATGTGAAAAATGGGCTTAATCGCAGGGGAATAACTTAACAAATGAGAATTTTGGTGGGAGATGTGGGAGTTAAAATCATCTGCCACTCAAGTTGATTAACAATTGTTAACTCAGTTCTTCCTCTCAGCTGCATTGTACCTACAAAATGCATGTCCTGATATCTAGGCATTGTAGTTGTTTAAATGTAAAGTATGCAGTGTAGTGTTTTATGACTGCTGAGTATTTATTTTGTACATTGATGTTCTGAGAAATAGGTATGTTGTGGCAGGTTAAGAAAAGATAAATGTTGAACAGCAGCTCTCTTTGGAGGCAGTGGGGTAGCTTGGATATTGGTTCCTTTTTTGAAGATACAACCAATATTTTTATGAGAAACTTGAAAGTTGCTTTACACTTGCTTATATAGTAAAGATGCCCAGGAACTAGGTTTTGAGTGTTATGATTGCTTGGGGTTTCATAATATGATTCAGCTCCAGGTGTACAATGGCCCTTTTGTGGCATTTTAATCTGGGTAGAGTTTGAATGTTGGTAATAGCCCTTCTGGAATTGTTCATGAAAAGGTACCACAACCTGTTTTAATGATTTTATTAATGGTCTGCAGGAAAGAATAGACCATAAATCAAAGATTCTCAGGAGAAATTGTGAACAGCAGCCTGAGAGAACTTTTCAGAATTGAATTAGTCTAAGAAGAATTCAGAAAGGCGGTAGACTTCTCATGGAAACAAGAAGGCATCTTATGGGAAATGTGTGAAGTGAAAGGGTTAGTCTCATAAATTACAGCAGCTTCAGCGTGAAAGCAGGGAGAAATATTGACAGATGATTACATGGCTGAAACAAATGAAAATTGGAATGAATCTTTAACCTTGCTCCAAAAATAAATGCAGTGACAGGTGCGTCTTTTAGAGCTAGAGGGGAAAGGTTGCATGATCAACTGGGCAGCTGCAAAATATCAGTTCATCAGAGCACTGAACTAGAATAATTCAAGAAATACCACTGAAAAAAGATGAGGGGAAGAGGAAATGGCCTGGGACTGAATGTGCAAACTCAAGCAGATGGTCATATTAGTGACTTAGCTGCCTGAGACTGTTCATGAGATCTGAAGCAGAGGGCTGGTGGACTTTTTCGCGTGTGTTCTTGCATGAAAGGGGCAATATAGAGGGGAGGTTTCCTTAACCTTACTTGGAGTGAGAGGACCTTGTCCACGAGAGAGGTGTGTTGTTAGAACCTTCTTGTTCTGGAACCTGTTAGTACAATAAGGGGAATATACAGAAAAGAATGTCTTTGTTCAGTTTGAGTCTTAGTATTTTGTGACCTTGAACAAATTATTTGCTTTAACATGTGCCTCTGTTTTTTCAATTGAGATTAATGAACTGCTTCTCAGAAAAGTGTTGTAAAACTGAAACCTTTCAGTGATTATTTTCAGATACAGCATTTTCAGATACTGATGAGAGTCTGTGTTTATTAGCTGTGAATGCTGTGGGGTTATAAAATCCTTGACATTTGTTAGAGTCAGCTTGCTGCCTACCTGACTCAGATAATAGATATAATGTTATGTTTGCCTGCAGAATCTTATGGACACCTTTACTAGCACACTTTCACCTCTGTCTATACTGCTACTGTTATTCACACCAGCAAAATCAAATATAGCATAGAGATCTCCTGTGCTGTAATCACACCTTTGATTGCAGAAGAAACATAGCCTGGAACTAGTGAGTGAGAGTGTAATGCAATAGATTATTGTCAAATTTCTAAAATAGGTGGAATTACATCAGAGATAAATTTGAAATACTGAGGGTGTTAAGAAGCTGAAATCAGCTCACCAGCTGTTTTGTGTTTAATTTGATATTCATACTTTATTGCAGATGTTTTCCACCACTCCTCTTGTCAGCTGCGTCAGATGCAGAGTTAGCCATTGTTAACTATGGTAACAGACAAATGAATTTATTATTAGGCACAGTTGAACTTGGCATTTTTTTTTTTTTTTTTAGGATTGTAAGACCACAATGCACACCACAAAATACACATTAAAATCCTTAGGCATCAGCCTAATTGGTGAGAAGTAATAAAATGAACCATCTCAATTGGAATATATGTTCACTTGCAGGCACATTTTTAGTACAACTCAATCATGAGCATAGTAGAGCATGAATGTACATAAGGTAATTGAATGCTGAACCCAAATTTGACACCACTTCATGATGACTCGGTGAAATGAAGAGCTGGAAGAGAAAGCTTTTAGGTTACATGTAGATAGTACATCTATTCAGGGTTGTAAATAGTTTATTTGAGGAGATGGTTAGCATGTGCAATTGAAGGTTACAGTCACCTACTATATCACTGCAGTGCTCAGCCAGATCAAAGTCAGGAGTACCTACCTTTCTCCGTGGAGCACTTCTCAGAGCAGAGAAGGTGCACTTGTTACCTGTGTGTGCTGGAGCCACACGTTCAGTTTGTTTGTTGCCTTCTGATCACGTGCTTCATTTTCCTTGGATGGCTGTGGAATGCATAGACTGGGATGTGCACTGTGTCTGAGATACACAGACACAGTGCACAAGTCCTGATGAAATCCTGATGAAGTTCTTGCAGTCTTGAAGCACAAGTCCTAGATGAAATCTGCTTTGCTATACAGCATCATGCTACTCAACTGGTGTGTAACAATTTTTTTCTCTTGTGCTCAGTGATTGCTTTCTGACACACTCTTTGTATCATTGTGCTTTAGTGAAGAAGACTTTTTGTGACAGGTGCAGAACATGAATCTATGTGACTCAAGATGGGTTATTTTTTCCAGGTTTTTTTTTTTTTTAATTGCCATGTGTCTGTAGTACTGCAGATTGCCATGGCATTGGTGTAATCTTGCAAATTATTTTGATGACTAAGTTAGAGCTTTTTGGAGAAGGAGGAGGAGGTAACATGGTTATTGTACTAGCAGTCTACTTTGTAGTACTGTATTGAGAACTAGCAGCTAGTCTGGTCCTTTGGAATTCCATCTGTTCTGCATGCATGTTCTTTCTCAAAGGACAATCCCATTGGAATAAGGTTGAATTCTTATGAAATTACTCCTCCTACAGGATAAAACTAAAACATCTACAACTTAATGTGTTAAACTACTTAGAATTGTGTGACCAGAGAAGTTATCTCTCTTCTTCTCACCTTAAGACAAGTCCAGCTATACATAAATCCTCCTGGCAGAACTTTTCTTGAGCAGTTCTTGTAGTCTTATAATGATCAAGCTCCTAAACTGGTCTGTGAAAATGCTTTGCTATCTTCAGAAAACTTTTCCCCATCTGTCTAATACTTATTTTCTTAATGAAATGAGGAGTGGTATTACTATTTCTATTCCATGTTTTAGTGACAAAAATATTGTTGTTGCCAAGTTTCCCTACAGTCTAAGCAGACAGCATCCGAGTAGTTTTGCTGGATCTTTCCTGTGTTTCTCATCATCAGTCCTGTTGCTCTCTAACCTTTCCCTATTTGAAACAAAGGGCCAAAATTACCATTTTGCTTCAGCTGAAGCCTTACCAGTGTTGACTGTAAAGTCAAAGGATCTTTGCACTCTTGTGGTCTTTGCATTTTCCTGATTAACACAGCTTTTTGGCTTCCGTGCATCTGCCTGCTGGTGTTGACATCTGGTGAACATTTGATTCAATATAACCAGCAGGTCCTTGTCTACAGTGCTGTTGTCTTTTCTTAGCTTTTTATCCTGTGACCCTACCTAATGGATGTATGGTGTGGTAAGGATATTTGCAGTTGTCCTCCCTTAAGAGAGTCTGAGTACTAATTCCTATCGACCAAGTACATTACTATTATTATTTTTCTGTTAACTATTGCAATGATCATCTACTACTAAGAAGATAGTGGAGTTGTGGTTCAAACTCGGATGCAGTAATCAGAAGTTTGGGTCCTTTTCTTACACCTGTCACAGTCTTCCTTTGTGTCCAGATGTCAGAAGCTCTAGAGTCACTGCTCTAATAGGAGTGGTATTACAAAATAGAGTTTAGTAGTTTGTTGATGGCACTGGTAGGTCAGTCAAAAATAGCTTTAGCAGTTAAGTAATACTATTCTCTGAGTATTTGCTCTATTGCTGTCTTGTATGCAGTTGTTGAAAAGCTAATTAATCACTGTAGATCATAGTTCTTACATGTGTGGCTTTTCGTAACTCTTGTGCATCAAGGCTTCTATTTGTTGTCAGTGGGGATTTGGAGAAGGAAAACCACCATCTTAATTTGTTACTTGACTTCTGTGTTGTAGCTTTTTGCCTTCTTCCAAAGCACAGAAAAAAGCAACTCTGGGGGCAACCAGTAATAGAGCTTCTGTCAAGACTTCAAGTGCCACTTGGTGGGTGATATTCAGATGCCTAGCATAAAAAACAGTCACATTTGATTTTTTTTTTTTTTTTTGGCAGGTCAGATCACTGGGTGATCAGTCTTAGGGGACTGATTTGTAGACTCTCTTATTCAGTTAGCATATGGTTGTCCATAATTATGGAAGTATTGTACTTGATGACTCACACAACTTACAGAGTTTTATTTTACACTGTAATCTAGTGCTTATCTGAATAAGGCAGTTGGAAGTTGAAGCGAAGTTTGTAAGTCAAGAAATACTGTAGAGTTTCCTTAGGCAAAAAGGCATTTTTACTGGCTAAATTTCTCTTTGCAATCTACAAAGGAGATTAAAGTATGTGTGGCATCTATTCCCATTGCATAGTTTAGTTGCATAGTTGAACGGTAAGTGGGATGCAGTGAAGCAGAACTGTGCATATGTGGAGTTTGAGGAACCTATTAAAGATTGAGATATTAAATTAAAGTCTGTGCTGAGATCCTGATTTGTAGCATATAGGTGTTGAGAGAACATTCCACTAACTGCGGTATTTGTCATATAAAATAGTAGTAGAAGTGAGTTTGAATGTACAAGCATAACTTACCAAGTTTCACCTTTGAATGCTGGATTTTGTAAATGTGACATTCTCTGTTCCATATACAATTTCAGAATTGGTATATTGTCATGCTGGAGTAGAAGCACAGAGTCAGCATTACATCTTTAAAGGAGATAGTTATGTATAATGGGTCAGATTGTGGAGAGCACAACGAGTTATTTAAATTCATAATAGCTCATGTATTACTGGCTGCGTTCTCTGCAAAGGAGTAAAATAGGAAGTATAAGATTTTAAATCGGGGAGAATACTTGAAAAAAGTTGCCTGTTTTTGTCCTGAAATGGAAGGAAAATGCAGATGTCAAGGTCCTGCCTTGATGAGTTAAGCATCCTGGGCTGAAGCACAGTGTTTCTAAATAAATGTATTGCTTGTAGTGTTTTGCTACTTTGTTAATCATCAGCTTTTCCTGCAGAAATTTTTAGCAATAGTAGAATCTCTAAGAATGAAAAAAAAAAAAAAAATCATTCAATCTTTTCTATCCTTTGACTCCCCACTAAGCCAGTAGCAAATTTGAATTAATTCAGAAGTTTTAGAACTATGTGTAATGCTTTAAAGCTTAAGGTAATACAGTGTGCAGAATAAAACACAAATAAAATACACCATAGTGAATATTAAAAAAACCTCCAATCAAACAAACCACCATCAGGTTTTCAGAAAAATACTACAATGCAAATATTCCACCCTCAAAATCCTAGGTATGTCCATATGGAAAAAACGCTAAGAGCTATAGCTCTTATGATGCTGTGGCACCATTACTTGTGGCAATTCAGCCACCCAATTTTAGTCCTTTAATAGAATTAACATTGAGAAGGTTGACAATTAGTCAAAACTGGCTTTACATGGGAGGCATCAGTTTTCTGGATTTAATAGGATGGAGTAGCACTGTCTATTACAAGGAAATACATGTGTGCATATATGTATGAACAATACAACAAAACATATATACATGTATGTTTTGGTTTAGTTGTAACTTGAAATTGCTGTTCTTGGAAAATGTGCGTAGTCAAAACATTCATGTTGGAACATAATATGCCCACATCTTTGCATGACAAATTAACCTTTCTTCTTGACTGGGTAGTATATATTTCATGTAGTCTTAGAATATGTGAATGGATTGCATGGAGAAGTCAAATAATTGCTGTTAGTGAAAGTAAGTGCTATTAAGGAGAACTTGGCTGTTTTAATATTGTACCTTGACAGCAAACCGATTCTCTTCCCTCATCAGTCTGGTCTTGTAGAACACAGTTCTGTGAATGCAGTTTGCCAGTTTATGGCTATTACTGGCAGTATTTTGGTTTTAGGTGCAGTTTTTAGCTAAAGAAAATATTATGGTGCTGTTGAAGGCAAGTGGTAGTTTTTTTAGTCAATGTATCCTCTGTTAAATCATGCAGTTTCTGTGAGTATAAATATTTCATGATAGAAATTACATAGCCCATAATAATGGATATTATTAAAAATCTGCGGTGTTCTGCTTTTTAGTTAATAACTGTCCTTGCTTCTCAAAATTGGATGTTTAAAAAAATTAAGTAGGGCTTTGTGACATAGGTAACATCTATCTGAATTTTTCAGAATGCTTCTCAAAGAATCAGAATTAATATAGCAGTGTGCTTATCAAAAGCTTATGCTATCTGAGTCAGTGCGGATATCTGACATCACGTTTACTGGGAGGTACGCTATTTTTAAAACTATGAACTGGTGTACTGGCTGAAACATGAGGATTGATCAGGATTAATGGATTACTCCAAGATCGTACTTGCTCATAATCTTACAGCACTGTATATGGCTGGTTATGGTAGCTTTAGCTGCACAGTGCCTAAGCAAGTTCATTTCATAGAATCATAGAAAATTAAGGGATTGAAATGCACCTTAAAGATCTTCTAGTTCCAACCTCCACAGCATCACAGGGACACCTCCCACTAGACCAGGTTTCTCAAGGCCTTATCCAACCTGGCTTTGAATGCTGCCAGAGTTGAAGCCTGTTCATGTATAAGGACCCTCACAGTAAAATATTTCTTCATAATATCTAACCTAAAGTTCTCCTCTTTCAATTTGTATCCATTATTCCTGATTCCAGATGAAGTCCCTCCCTGGCTTCCCTGTAGGCCCCCTTCAGGTACTGGAAAGTTGCTATCAGGTCTCCACACAACCTCCTCTTCTCCAGGCTGAACAGCCCCAGGTTTCTCAACCTGTCTTTGTAGGGGAGGTGCTTCAGTCCTCAACCTTGGGAAGAAGAATAGCTTTCTGATTCAGGTTATCAGTCAGCTGTGCAATGTGAGCACCATTACTGTTACCCAGAGGCATACTCTGTTATTGTAGCTGTGTAGTATCATCTTTGTTCCTTACTTCCCATTTTTGCCATGGAGATTATTCCACTTCCAAATGCCTTAGTGTTATGAAACAGCTCAGACTGTGAACTGAAGGGTGAACAAGAATCATCCATTAAAGTATCTAAACTAAATGGACAGCTTCTCAAGTTAGTCTTCCTTGCACTAAATACAGATGCACTGGCACTGTGCTCCATTGTTGTTACGGTGACTTATGTTTCCTCCCACATCAATTAATATGCTGGAGCACCACTGTGTGCACAGAATTTGTTTGATTATTGGCACTTCCTTCCCCTTGCTCTCTTGATACCTTTTTTTTGTGTATCCAAACCCTGGAAAAATAGAAAACAAAGCAGGCATCTTTGGACTTAATATTGAAGGCTGCTATGGTGATAATGAAATGGGATGGAAACAGTAAAATTTTCCATTTTCCCTGAGGAAACTGGCAGATGTTTATCAAAGTTATGATTATTCAGCAAAACAAGAATAGCTAAAATATCTGGGAGTGGGAAGGTCTTCAGGGATTTTAGGTCTGTGCTACTGTCCTTTCTTCCAAACTGTGCTAGAGTTTTTTCAAGACTATATTATGTTTTGTGTAATTGTTATCTGTTGTGGTTGTTTTGAATATGAACTTTAAATAAAATAGTATTGTTCGTTATGCAGAATGTAGATACTGGCTTTTTAATTCATGTTTTAATGAGATCAAGTATATACTAAACTTGTTTAATTGAATATGACAGAGGCACACTATTCTCTATTAACACGTGTTACCTTGATCAATTACAAAGACCTATAACTGAGTTGTAAAAGGCTAGGCTTTCTTCTTTTGCCTATGCACTTAATATTGTCCATGCAGCAATGCACAGACAAGAACATCTACATGTCTTAAAATACTGTATGACCAAGAGTTTATATATTCAAGGTGGATCAAAAGTTCTTACAAGTGATTACATTTTAGCATTAAACATTTGTACTTGTTCTTGGTTTCTTGAACTCTCAAATTTTTGTCTGTGTTCAGTTTACTGTGATATTAAACAACTCAACATTTACAGGTATGTTTAAAAGGCACTAATATTGTCAGCACCTTTGTGTTGCCTACTGAATTTTCAGTCATGTGTGAGGAGAGTTGATATATTTGCTTAAGTTTTGAAGGCTACAGTTATAGCCCTTTGAAACATAGATTACTTTGATCAGTTTTAATCTGACAGGAAAAATTTTGATGGTCTAAAATCTCTTCTGCATAACGTATGGATGTGAAAATACTTAGAAGGTGGTAGGAGGAAATGAACCAGTTTGAGACACCTCATAGTTCAAAAACTGAGAATATCTGAAAGACTTTTATCTTTAATAGACATTTAACATGATGCATATTATAGCATTTTTTGTACAAGAGAAAAGTGACCTTCAGTGAAGGTCTCTTGGGTGGTGTGACTTCAAATAAGGAAATTATTGGCTCTCCTGTTGGTGGAGCTGAGTATCATTTGCTGATTTGAAAACACATTTATAAAGACACTGTTGAGATGCTTACCTGCTTGCCAGTTAGCTCCAAAGAAATGTAATGGAATAAGGTGTCTTAATGTAATTCTGCAACACAAATCGAATATCTATAGAAATCTTCTGAACACATAGTCAGAAAATGCTGGAAGAATGAATCTAGAGTAGGGTCTGTATTAGATTCCTCTCTACTGATGTGCACAGAAACGCAAAGTAACTTAGAACTCTGTGTGTGTAACTCGTCATTGTCTCTAATAACATTTCACTTAATCTGACAAGGGCATCATATCTTTCTTAACCTTATGAGGCAATTTTATCGACACCATCTTGACTAGAACAATAAATTCCACAATACTATGTCTCTGTGGCCTGAATTGAGAACATTTATTGTAACCATCCCCATATTAAAAAACTAAAATGTAGCAAAACAAAATTGAGCTTTGATGTGTCATTTTAATGGACGTGGCCTGCCAACTCAGAACCCTTTTGAAAAGGGTACGGGAGGGTTACTGATTTTCATAAGCTAGTAAGCATTTATTAAGAAATCTATTTGTGATCTAAATATGTAGCAAAATAATCTGTGCACTCTATACACTGTACAGAAAAAATAAAGGAGAAAATTAAAAAAAAGGAAAAAAAGGAGTTTTCAAAATGAATTGAGAAAGTTTGTGTGTCAGGAAATTTAGCAGTTGTTATATTCCTGTTCTTAATCCTCCAAAAGTCAGCATCTGCATTATACGCATATGCTTGGTAATTGAGCTTAATTGGTTTGCAGAGAAGGATATGATACATTAGATCATTAGCTAAAATTAAGTGTGTCAGGGACTTGCCCCAAACTATCATATATTTTTGCTGCTGTCAGCATAGAATCATCTTTGTAGATGGACTACGTAGAACACTTTTCAGATATTCTCTAAAAGCCTACCATAGAATGGTAGAAAATGGGCCAGTAAAAAACAAAATTGCTTGTTGATGTCAGTAGAAAGTAGCCTCACTACGTTGTCTGCCCGTGGCTGTGAAGGTATGATGTTAGAATCTTCTCTAGTGACCCTTTTTGGAAACAACTCTAACCATCAATGTAACATCAATGTAAGATGGTGACTGGAGTCTCCATTCTGCTGGTGTAGTTACTTCAGGAACTTCAGGAAGAAGGGCTAGGAAGAGAGAGAGGAAGGACAATGTGTTTATATAGCTGAAATTTAGCACCACTATATTTAACCTGAAAAGAAACTTTTATTTGAATTAAGTATAGTTAAGATTAGGAAATACTAATTTAATACTTTAAAAAATAAACACAACCAACCAGCTCCCCCTCCCCCCCCAGATACCCTGGATTTTAATAAATGCTGCTTTTACAAAGAATACTCAGCCAAGCTCTTAGTTCCGTGTATGTAGTCTTCTAGATCCTTGATTTTGACCTGCAGGATTTTTTCTTTATCAGCTACGATTTTGCATTGAGAACTTCACATATAACATACGCATGTATTACATTTTCTGAATTTAATGCCTGACTGGAAGCAGTTATTACTTTTTGCCTCTGCAATTGACTGTGGATTGCAGCATGGGCACTGTTGCTGGTATACAAGGAAAATTGGTATACCTACACTTGCCTTGGCTACATGGGGGCAATGAAATAGGGTAACAGGAATGAATTTTTTCAAGTCTCTGAAAAAGACACCTACACTCTATGTAAGTGTCTGTTATTTTCAGAATTGAATACACTTTAATTTAGTCTAGATGAATTATTTGAGTAAAGTAAATTAAACCAAACTAGCTTAATTCAGCATGGGTGTTTATAGGGGGCTTCACATTTCTCAGTTCAATTTGAAGTCAGATATTTATTTAATTTGATGAACTTTTCTGAATGCCTCAATGTAGTAAGCTGCATATAAAAACAACTTTTGGGTTTTTTTGATAAACATGCTTGCCTTAATGCATGCATTTTTGTAGTCTCATCCTGTTCTGCTTCCAGTTGCATGTTTCATCCTGTAGTTTAATTGTTGTGTTACATTTTATTTACAGTGTTAAAAATGGCCTCCCCATAATCATTCATGTTAAATTTATTATTGGAAACTCATAAATGAGTGGGCAGAATGTGCAGAGTGATGCTATTTTTTTTCCTATTCTCAAACAGAAAATCTGTTCTAGAAAGTAGACTCATTGCAGTAAAATTTTCATTCTTTAACTTGAACCATATTTCTTCAAAGGGATTCTCCAGCTTATGGTTGTGTTATCTTGAAGAACTGGGATTTAAATAAGGGTTTGCCTCTGTTTTTGAGGCTTGTTGACAAGATCTCCTTAAATTACATTACTGGAATTACAAGGAATTAGTTCTGTAAAATTGGTAGTTAATACATACTGAATTTTATTACAAAGACAGGCAAACAGGAAAAACATGTATGCAGTTATTATAATTCTTTTGATTAATTGGCCGACATTCACCACCCAGAATAAAAATGATGCTGAGATACAATTCTCCTTGTGTTCACAGATAACTGTTTGTGCATCTAGCAATGGTTTTCTAAATTCTTCAACAGGTCTTGGGTCCGAAGCATAACTCTTGTTCTTTTTTTGTTTGTTCTTTTTTTTTTGGTAGGATGATGAAGTGGTTCTGCAGTGCACTGCAACCATTCACAAGGAACAACAGAAACTGTGTCTTGCTGCAGAAGGATTTGGCAACAGACTGTGCTTTTTGGAATCCACATCAAATTCTAAGGTACTGCTGAATGTTTTAATTGTCATGCATGAAGCAAGGATAGTTATAATATCGCTTACTTAGATTTAATACACACAGATTTATGAAGGAGAATAGACAAATCAAATTTATTAAAGATACAAGGACTGTTTAATCCCCTTTTGAAGTTTAATTATTCCTTGGTCATGGCCCTTTGGCTGGATTCTGCTGCTGTGCTTTTTGTTTTGTGTTCCCTTTAAAGCTAGTCAGCTGCAAATGTCCATGTCAGTAATATGCTTGTTGTGTTGCTTGTCCGAAGTCAGTTGTAGTAAGCCACAGTGCAACTTTTACGTATCACACTTCAAAGATCAGTTTGATTACTCTGATTTTAACTCCACAGGAAAAAGAGCAATTATTCTATTCATGGTAAGGTTTTATTCTGGGGCATTTACATTAAGATGACCGTTACTTTAAGACCTAATTCTCTAAGTGAGCATAGTGCACGTGTCAAAATTATCTCTTCTAAACAGTTTGTTATCTAAGAGTTAGAGGAGTCTAACTCTACTATGTATGCAGTAGACTGAGCAGTTGAAAAAACAGCTTTGCTATTTATTGCAAAGAAGGGATTTTATTTCACAAACACATACACTCAAATGTTTTGAAGACACAAATGGGCCTTCTGAGGGTGAAACTGATTTTGTCACCAAAGTAATGGATATACTTGGACATTTTATTCATAGAAAGGGAGGAATGTTGCTTAACATACTTGTTTATCTTCAGTTAAAATATTTGATGAGAAAATATAATAAAGGTAAAGGCATCTGGAAAGACATCTAGAAAGATTTGGAAGAAAAAATTGTTTTTTATCTTGCCTGCTTCCATACCATCACTTTGATTCTGTCTTATACTTCACAGAGTAATGCTTCATTTTCTGTCTCATCATTTTGAATGTATTATTCATAATAATAAATTTTTCACTAGGATATTAATGATTCATTATAATAGCAGTGATCTTGGTGAATTAATTCATGCCATTCTGTTTTAAGTGAATCTTTTTAACAATAAAAATGTGCTGGGATAGAAGTGATTGTAGTGCTAGTTGCCTGTGAGGCCAGAAAGATCTATTGAATGAATTTATTATTTTTCAGTAAGTTTGGATATTAAATCTACAGTCTTTCTCTCTCACCGTGTAAAACTCCTGACCATTCTTGTCTTTAAGGAGTACAGTGTAGATTTCTTATCGGTTTTTAATGCTTGTTTGTTGATACTGCTTTTTCTCCTTGTTTTGTGAAGCAATATGTATTCTGCTCATTCTGTATGAGCTTAGGGTTAAAAAACAAACAAAAGAAAACCCATGCAGCTCCTCTGTGTGTCAGGCTTTAAGGGATGAGCTCATTTGAAGTAATTTGTAGATATAAATACTGAAGGAGCTGTAAAATTACCAAATCCTTAAAGCAAAGTGGAATATAAATAAGAATAAATAAAAATGTTTTTTATCCTAGTGTCTGTGTCCATGGAATGTTACTATTGCATTATATAAGGAAGAACAGAGGAAATACTCAAGGCATATGATAATTTGAAAAAGATTCCAATGAAGTTCTTGAGCTAGTTAAAAAACTTCCATTTTCTTGGCAACTATTTTCCAGTTTTAATGGCATTGTGATGCACTTTAATGTAAACAGTAGTGTGGCATCTGAATTACAGCCAGGTATTAAGGATGAGATGTAAAATAAAGCACCAGTAATAGGCCAAACACAAGTAATAGACTTCAGACATCATCCTGGGCTTGCATTCTTGACAATGCTTGTTATTACCACCTGTTTTTCTCCAATATCTTTCAGGATGCATGTCGTCATGATGTAACTGATGTTCTATTATCACAAATTCTTTGCATGCACTTTCCTGCTCTAGGATCACTAAATAATTCACACTATTAAAATAATAGTTAAAATGAAGATATATATTGATAGAATAATTTGGCAACTGCTGACTATTAATACTTATCCCATTACAGCAATAACACTGGAAGGCCTGTAATGAAAATTACTTAATTTTATTTTCTTCTGTTCAGGTTCACAACACAAGTGTTTCTTGAGGGTCATGCAGATTCCCTCAGTGTCAAAGGAAAACAATAGCTCCCAGTTACACAGACTTTAGCAGAGCACGGGAGGCTGTTGCCCATCTTTGCTGCCAGGGCACACTGTGGACTCGTGCCCACCTTGCTGCCCTCAGGCCCTTTTCTGCAAAGCTGCCTCCCAGATTGGGTCAGAGGGTACTGGGTCTTTGTGTAGCAAATGTATCCTTGATTTGAAATTAATTACCTGAGCCAGTGGATTGGATTGCAGCTGTGAAGGACACACAGATAGACTAGATTCTGTATGAATGATAGCAATAGCCTTGGACAAATGAGGGGCGTGTCTTTTGTAACAGTTTTGAGTTCTGGCAGGGACTGTTCTCTAGTTTTGGCTGATAAAAGGATAAAAGCTATTTTGCACTTGCTATCTTTATTTTGTTCATTATTCTAACTTGGTGTTGTGGTTTAACCCCAGCTGTCAACTAAGCCCCACACAGGAACTTGCTCACCCTCCCTGCGTTAGGATGAGGAAGAGAATCAGGAGAGTGAGAAAAACCATGGGTTGAGATAAAGGCAGTTTAATAGATAAAAATAGGTAAAAAAAACCCCAAAACACATGTGGAGGCAAAATAAAACAAGGAGTTCATTCACCTCCTCCCTTGAGCAGGTAGGTGTAGTAGCCATCCCCAGGAAAGCAAGGATGCTTCATGTGTCATGGCAATTGGTAAAGACAAATGCTGTCACTCTGAACATCCTCAGCTTCCTTCTTATCCCCCCTGCTTTATACACTGAGCATGACGTCATATGATATGGAATATCCCTTGGGTTAGTCGGGGTCAACTGTCCCAGCTGTGTGCCCTCACAACTTCTTGTGCACCCCCAGCCTACTCGCTCGTGCAGTGGCTTGAGGAGCAACAAAGGTCTTGACTCAGTGCAAGACTGTAAATTGCTCAAGTTGATCTCCTATCTTCAAGAGCAAAATAATAGATAAACAAGATGTCAGATCTAAATTACATGTAATTTTATTAATGGGAGGCAGTTCTGAATATAAAGCAATCAAGCTTATCCAAGAGAAATGCATGACTACTTCATCTATAGAGGTGTAGTAGCTTAAGTGAAAAGTAATTATATTTCAATCTCTATCAATTTCAAAGCAGATCTGTCTCAAAGTAGATCTTATTCTAGAGACAGGTTGCATGTTTCAAATGTATAACTATCAGATATATAAACCATCATACATTTCTAACACTGAGAAAGTTGAAACAGCAAGAATAACAAAACCCAAGGAAAACATGTTGAAGATAAAATTTAACGTGCTTACTTTTGTTTTCTCATGCAGTTATTTATTCAGCAGGTTGTGTCAAATCTATAGCATAAATTTGAATTTCTTAAGAAAGAAGAAGAAAATAAGGGATGGGTGTCAGAAAAAAAGGCAAAACCTCCATTGTTGTGGTTTAACCTCAACCAGCAACCAAGCCCCAGGCAGCCACTCGCTCACTCCCCCACCAGCAGGACTGGGGAGAGAATCGAAAGGGTAAAAGCTAGAAAACTCGTGGGTTGAGATAAAGATAGTTTAATAGGAAAAGCAAGAGCCATGCACACAATCAAAGCAAAAGAAGGAATTAATTCCCTGCTTCCATGGGCAGGTAGATGTTCAACCATGTCCAGGACAGAAGAGCCCCATCACACATGTTTACTTGGGATGCAAAGACCATCACTCCAAACTTCCACCCCGTCTTCCTCTTTCTTCCCCCCACTGTATATACTGAGCATGATGTCATATGGTCTGGAATATCCCTTTGGCCCATTTGTGACATCTGTCCCGATAGTGTCTCCTGCCATGCACCCCCACCTTTCTCACCAGCATGGCAATATGAAAACCAGAAAAGGCCTTGTCTATGTGTAAGCCCTGCTCAAAAATCATCTCTGTGTTATCAACCCTGTGTTCAGCACAAATCCAAAACATAGCCTCAGACTAGCCACTGGGAGGAAAATCTCTGCCAGCCAAAACCAGCACACTTGTAAACTTCCTTTTTGACAATCGTCTATGGGTAATTTTGTTTCATCAGTGTTTGCTGTACTTTTAAATCTGTTCCTTGTGTGGAAGACCACCCCTTGTATTAAACCAAAAATTATCATTAGATAACTTATAGCAATGACTGGTGAGATCTATTTCTTTACATTTGAAAATTAAGATTGTTGTTTTTTATATATAAACATCTTGGTAGTATGAGAAAGTACGTTCATTAAAAGATTATGTTGTCTGCTATTGAAGTAATTTTTCTTCAGACCTAAATAATGCATGGACTGCTGAAAAGCAAACAAGCTGGAGCTGTGTTTTAACATCTCCTGGAAACTATTCCTGTCCATGGTGCAGAATGAAAAATACTCAGCTCTGAGCCAGTCACAAATGTGGTGAATTCCCTTGTGATATCACTGCATAGCAGAACACTGAAAGTTCAGGTACACTTTTCTAAATGACACAAGGTTTTGGCTTCTTTTTCTGTTTTTATGGCAGGTGGTAAACTCACATACTTTAGTTTTGTGATGCTCTGAGGCATGGAAGAACTGCTTACATCATTTAAAAGGACTGATCAAAACTGTGATTTGGGTTTTTTTTTTCTTGAAGCTTCTGTAATTTGGACTTGAGAGACAGGCATATAACATAGTGAGGGTTTTTGAAGATCTGAAATACCTCCCAAGTGATTTTGTTCTCCTTCAGTTTTTTCAAGAAGGCAGTGGAATGTGTGATCCCATGGTTTGAACTTTTTATATATCAGTTTTAGTGCTGAGAGCAGAGTCCAAAAATAATACCCTTAATAATTCTATTTATAAAGTGAGGAGGGACTTCATGTGAAGGTAAGACTTTGATAACTTAGTTTCCATTTTTGATTTTCAAGAGCCACTATTCCTGTGGCAGTGCAGAAAGATTTGGTGCTGGACTGCGTGTAGGGCAGTCGGTTGGGACTGGTGGCTCCATCACCCAGAGTGATGTTCTATTCTCTGTTGGTCCCTAGATGCTACTGCTGTGTAACATTATAGCATTATAGAAAATAAAGCCTGATGGTAAGACTTGCATGTTATTTCTTGTGCTGACAAATGCCAGTTCTTTGATATTTTTTTTTTCTTTTACTTTGCCCTTTCCTTGGTCTGTTTTCTCCAAGTGGATGAATCAGCAGGAACTGGACAGGTGGCTGTGCTTGGAGCGAAGAGGAGAATGGGGGGAAGGGAGGCTAGAGAAGATTGAACACCTAGCACAGACAAAGCTACATGAAAGTAAAATTCTCTAGTATTTATGCAGGCAGTTTCCATGTCAGCAGTCAAATTTTCTATGGGTGTGTCTGGAGAAGGGTGTCATCCTGAATGGTGGGGCACCGGCCTGAACTCTTGTACCCTGATTGCCTCTGGGGGAAAAACTATTTTCTACATTTGTCTTCCAGAGTGTGAGATGTAAAGGCAGGGGCTGCCTTTTTTTTTTTTGTCTTTTACAGGAAACACTTTCAACATATTCTCAATGGCCTAGACAAATAATTTGTCTTCAGAGAGATGAAGTCTGAAACTTTCTGACAGCAGAGAAGCACTATCTGTGCTATGCACAGTTACTGATTGTGTAAATCCAAATATATAAAAAAGCACATGGTATCTCTAAATGTATGGATGAAAGTAGATGCTTTTTGAGCAGTTACTGACGTAATGAAATACTGGGTTTTTAAAAATTTGATTCCCACTGTCAAATCAGATCAGTGTTGTTTGCTTTGTGTTTGTGGTGGATCATTATGTGAATTTGCCATATAGTAAGGCGGTTGGTTGTTTGCACTTTTTTTTTTATACTTACTGTGGTTCATTTATGTAAATGTGTTCCCACTTCATTAATCCAAAAAAGTCAAAATGGTCTGTCAGAGCCTTTGTAGCTGCACCTCCAAGCCCATTTTAATTGCTTTTGTGTCATGTTGCCAAAAATAATAATCCCATTTAATGGCAGAGGTGGCACTTAATCTTATGTAATCTAATGTTCAAAGGACTCCATTTAGCAGACTTTCACTGAGAGCGTTGATTTTAATAATTTAAATGAAGAGTTGGTAACAGATTTATGCATACTTACACATTACTTGCCCTACTTTATGTGCAGTTTACACACAGGTAGGGAAAGTCTTCATAGGTGTAGATCAGATGGGATTTTGTTCAGTGAGTCATTCTTTGCCAGTAAAATGCTCTGTAGGAGCAATGTCAATAAGAACAGTGTGTTTCACAACTTTCGTATGTAGTTTTAAGCAACATGTAATTACATATTTGTACATACTATCTTTATTTGTGTATCCAATTCAATTTTTACTTCTTTTAAGTCTTGTATGAATTTTGAGACTAAATGTAGATGCGCAGCCATATCCATCAGACCTGTTTGTGATCCTTGTGCTTAGATCCTTGTCCCAGAAACCAACAGAATTATTTCTTGAGATGGAAAGTGAATAGTTTAAAATGAATGTGAAATGGACTATGAAAGACACTGTGTCAGATCTCCATGCATGTGAGGCAGCAACAGACATATCAGTTGAAAATTGTGGGCATTATTGCTAGGCCTAACAATGCAATTTAGCATATTTGTACTGTAATCTGTAACTCAGGCAGTTTTTGAAAAGGAAACAAATTGTGTGATATCAAGCAAGCCATCACAGATTAAATAGTGTAATAATAATATGATAGCTTATTCTCATTGTCTGGATTGTAGTTCCTGTTGAAGCAGATATTTGAAATTTTAAATTCACACAGGAGTGGATTATTTGTGATCTTACAGAAATATTTTTTATCAAATCTAGTGTTGCCAGAGGTATACATTGAGTTTTAGCATAATAAGGCATTAATTGCTACCAGAAAGGAATTAAAAGCTCTTCCTATCTTCAAAATGTACCTTCATGAGTAGGAGAGAGTTCCCTTTTCAGTCACGCTCCCTTATTTTAATATTTTTAAAAGTATGACATTGCTATAGACCAGTTGTCTGTTATTTGGGATAACTCTGCATGCTTAATATTAGTTATTTAGAATCTATAGAGTTTTATTATAGTACTTTAAATATATTGTGTACTTGGGAGTTTTTTGTCAAAATGTATTTTAGAAATGTTTAAGACTGTCAGTCAGTAAAACTCCTGGGAAAAAGCCTCCAGAGGAAAATCCTAAATTCCTAAATCTGCTGGTAGAGTGCATGACATGTAATCTGAAAATGCAGGAACAAAAGCTGAGAGAGAGAATCAAAATAGTTTTGTAGATAAGTTTAGTTGATGATAATACTCCACGTGATGGTACTGAATGACAGAATGGTACATATATTATCTGTGCCTACATTATGTCTGTTATCAACTAACCAATGCAAGACAAATTTTGAAATGCTCATTTTCTTTTTAATATTAATGATGGCTTTCATACTGTTGGTGACATAGGTTATCAATTCAAGAAACTTAACCCAGAGCTGTATAATTTATATAATTTAGCAAACAAAACATGATTTCTAATTGCTCTAGTAAAATATGTAGTTTGCAACTTTGTTCATTATCTAGATGTATGTTAAAAACAAACAAACCAACCCTAAATATTTACAAAACCATATATGATAGTGGCTGGTGGTTGGTTTTTTTCCCTTGTTTGTTTAAAAGGTAAAAAGAAGCAGATACTGTGCTGAGACACATCTGTAACACAAACACCATGACCGAAGAAGGTCAGATATGTGGTGTGCAATCCTGTATTTGATTTGGTGAGTTATCTAGAGGCTTCTAAAAACCTGCCAGTTTGCTGTGATTTAACCTTTGAGTCCTAACCTTTTTAGTACTGTTCCGCTTATAAAGGAGAGTTGCTATCATTGTACAATGGGTTTGCCTACTTGAATTTTGAACATTCTGTTCAAAGCAATACCCTTACTCAAATGCATACTTGATGGGTTATGGTGGTTGGTTTTGTCTTTTCCCCCCATTTACTATACAAGTCTTGGGACTCTTTAATAACCTTGGGACTAGGTGTTAAGGACTGTAAACAGATTATTTGCCTTCACCAAATGCACTACCTGTACTAAAATACCATAAGGAAGTCCTTGAAAGATAAATGAAGTGATTCATAGAGGAAAGGCAGAATATTTTGGGGTAGGTTTCTTACTTGCTGTACATTCGTGTCTGATGAAAGTTACGACTGCTGGCTGGTCAGTGCAAGCACAGCCTTGGCAGCTTCAGGCTTGCTGCCTTAGCCTGGGACACGGAACATCACAAGGTTACACAGTGGCTTATTCTGCCAAGTCTCCTAGAGCTCAACATTTCAAATATTTTCTTTGATGGACTTGTAGCAGAATGTACTTCATTAGCAAATGCAGAGTGGTTGCAAAGAAGTTGTTTGAATTTTAATTAGACTGATATGCAGTTGTGCACCTGAAATCCTGAAAAAACCCAGATTCATAAATCTGTGTTCCAAGCTAAGAACACATGAAAGTGTATTATTTTAAGCCCTTTAGATGAGCATTTGTCTAAAATAGCAGTTTCACATTAGCTTTGTACCTCTGCTTTGCACTTAAGTCATGGTGTTATTACTTTGTACTCAGTATTTTTAAGGACTGCTGGGCTAAATCTGGCTCAGTAGACTCCTGTGAATAATCCTAGCCCAATGGGCTCTCAGAAATTAGGACAAAGAAATGTGGTCTCTTAATGAGTGAATCTGTTTATTTGAGGTATATCATATCAGTCATATCTGAAAAAAAACCAAAAATACCAGCATCAGACATTTGTTGTTGTTGTCTATTTCTTAAGACTTTTGGGAACTTAGATCTTTTGGGTTGTGATTTTCAAGATTTTAGGCTTTTTCCTCCTGGTTATTTCCCCAAGAAAAAGGAAGAAGAGCTGTGCTTTAGTAGCTACCAAGGGAGTGCTGTAACTTCCTGTTATAACAAGAGTATTTATTTAAGTAGTCTGGATTGGAAGAGGGAAGTTGGGCAAGTGGAAATAGTTTGGAGGTTGAAGGTTTATGCTTAGCGTCCCTTTGAAACCCAAATGTAAGTTGTTTTAGTAGCTTTCCTAATGCTGACTGGTGGGTTGCCATATATGAATACAAGAACTTCTGGTTTCACAAATAAAGTAACAGTTGCTTTATTTTGCATTAAAAAAAACAGAGACCAGACGGTAAAAAGAGTGACTATGCTCTTAAAAAATATGCATAGATGCAGAAAGTCAGAGTTCAAGCTGCGAGTTTTCCTGGGAGTTTAGCTTTGAATAATTGCTGAAAGTTTGATGTTTGTTTGAAAACTTGTAGGTGGGAATGATGGACATGCAGTTGATACGTGAACCACAAACATCTCTAGTCTGTTTTTCATGTTAAACCAACATGTCTAATATCTGGAGGATGAACATAGTAAGTCCAGTTTCTTACAGTATGCTTAGCAGCTTAAGATGTCCTCCTTATCTGTCTGGTTTTGGCTTGGCCTGTTCAAATGCCATTTATAATCCAAAAGGAGTTTTATGGTTCTCTGTGCCCCAGTACAAGGGTCTTGTAGACCAGTGGTTGTGTGCAATCTAAGTTTGCACTACCTGCAACCTGCTAACTGGGGAGTTGTGTGGGCTGGAAGGGGTTGAAACTCATGTTCTGCTTAATGGGAGTGGGGGATAGTTTTTCTTGTTTTGTAGAAAGTGATATTCTTGTATACATAATGAGTCCCTCTGAATAATGCTAATTGAGCTTTAACTCCTTAGAAATTCTCTTTTTCTTCTCTACTGGATATAAAGAATATATTTAGGAGTAGAAAGCTTGTTCCATCTTCCAGGTATTTGTACTCTTGACTTGACATATTTACAAAGATACTAACAACAAAAACATTGCTTTTTCATGAGAATTGACTTTTTACACACTATTACAAAAGAACAAGAAACTGATGTCATTGGGCTGATTTCAAAAGACTGATACGGTCTTCCCCTAACAATCCTGCCAGCTCTACTTCTATCCCAGATTTAAATGTCTTTTGATGGTAACAGGGAGTTATGAGTTTAAGGTTTTCTTGTTGTTTCTCTGAGTACTGACCAGTTGTATTTGCACAGTACAATGCTTACAGCTGGTGATAAGGCAATAATTGTGGGAACTGTGAATCAAAACCAACATCCGTTGTTCAAATGGATAATATAGGATTAATTAGACAGTTTAGGATGCTTGAAATGGCCAAGGTGGGTATTGATCAGTAAAAGAAACAGCTGGGACAAGTTGTTTCTATATGAAGGACAATGGCAAATGCCCGCAACATTTGAGTTCCAGGAGAGAAAAAGAAACAGGACTAGTACAGGACTAGCGTGATAATGTTACACAGAGGTCCCAGAAAGCAAACCAATGTTCTGCTCAGTGCAATATGAAATATGAACAGACTTGCCGAGAAACCATTTGAGTGTCCATTATCCAATAAATCGGAAAATCCACTAATACAGAATTTTTCTCCCTAGTGTGTATAAGTTGATTTTGTCAATGTAAAAAGTCCATAGAAATGAAGTCTAACTGCAATGATGCTCCATTTTTAAGTAAGAAACAGGCCTAGTGTGATTAGTTGTTGTAAGAATAAAGCTTTATGAGCTTTGAGTGCCATATTTGATATTTGATTTTCTCAGCAGTACACTAACAATGAATTAAGCCTCTTTGGGCTGATACAGTTGCAAGAACATGTACAGATTAATTACTATAAAAATATTTGTTAACTTAAAAATGGCAAAAGAATTCCTTCTCATTGTGCATGTTTCTAACTAATTTATAGTGGAGGTTAGCTCTATCTATAGTTTCCATTGGAGCTTTGATTTTCGCATACACATAACTGCGTAGTTCTTACTAGAACTGTTTTATTTCTTTAGAAAAGGCAAATTCCTTAATTTATAAAAAAAAAATTAAAAGAGTTCTGGTTATTTTTCAAAACTTACAAGTGGGTGGATTTTTTTTTATTGTTTGCTTCTTAGAAAATAAACCAGTATCAAAGACATTTGGAAAGTTATGTTAAATCCCTAGCATAGACATGCACCTTAGTAGAGGAGTGGAATATCTTTGCTTGGTTAGGTGAAAGTTGAGATATTGGTAAAATAAAATTAAAACCATCTAGAAAATAACATGTGGTTGGCATAGTAGGTATCTTCAAAGGTGCATAGTTATTATCTTACATGATGTCAGAATGTGAAGTTTTAAAAAGGAAGAACTTGACTATGGCAGAGGAAGGAACTCCAGGCTGGTGAATGATCTAAATGAGTGTGATAGTCCCATATAGGAGTGATATCTGTGAACTTACTGTTATACTCCCTCCTTGCAAAGGTATTGAAGAGTAACAGTAAAAGTCTAGAGAGTTTGCCAGGACTTCGAGACTGTCTTTACTGTCTCTGAATTTTTAAGCCTCTTGCTTTATTACTTCTTGCTTAATTCACTTCTGAGGCAGGTGGGAAATGCAAGTGGATATTTCTGTCTAGACATTATTTTGTGGCAGCTTTTTGTTCTGTTGTGCTACTGAATGATAAACAGAAAGTCCTTTAAAACAGCAGTTGGTTGTTTCTTAACAGCTCACTTAACAATATTTCAGCATCTTAGACCAAAAATTGAAAAAAAAATTGAATCTTTAAGAAGCTGAACAAATAATCACTAATTACTCTACCAATTAATTAGTATTTTTGATTTTGCAGTTAAGAGGTGCATAGTCAAGTAAATGTTTATTTTTTATGTCATGCAGTGGATATGCAAATGTAGAGCAATGCACAGACAAGCAGGGGCTTTATATATTTTGCACATTTATAGATAAACCACAGTTTCTGAATACACATGGTGGGGTGTTTTTTTTTTTTTTTTTTTTTTTTTTTTTTTTTTTTTAAAAGCAGATATTTATGCTTGAAAGTATTACTGCACTTTTTATCAGCACTGGAAGTCTGACAGTAGAGGTCCTTAAATCCCTGGAAAATTTCCTGGCAGACAGTCTTTGCACTCAGGACTCTTAAAACCTTTCTGTCCCTGACCCAAATATTTGCTAGAATTTCTCTAAGACTACAAGAATTTTTTTATTAAATTACGTTTTTTTTGACTGAACAACTTTAAATATACCACTCTAATTGTTTTTCTTTACATTTAAGAAGTGAATGTATATACCTTTTGTGAAAATGTGTTTTTTTTGATGTAATTATTATTTTAAATCACGTAAATCAGATCAAACAGTCTGGGGTGCCAAATAATTTGGACATCGCATCCAGCCTGAATCAGAATGGACTTACTACCTTTAAGAGACTTAAAACAAGCAGGAGAAAATGAATTAAAGAACTGAGATGTGGTACAATATTCATAAAATGGCTTTAAAATATATTAGTTTTTTGCCAGCCAGTAAAGACTGGCACACCTAAATTTGAATAAAGCATGTTTAGCTTCTGTTAAGGTGGTGGGATAGATTGAAAATTCTGTGGGTGGTTGCATTTAATTTGTTTTGAATAATTTTTTAAATTGAATTGAGCACATGAATGAGTACTCACTCAAAACTGAGGTATGCATTATTCATTTTAGTTATAAATACTGATTTACTTTACATATGTGTAAAGAATATACTGACCGTTAATATGCAGTTTAGTACTGCAAGTGCCTAAGTGCATTGTTGCATTTTCCACAAAGGATTTGGATAGTTGTGTCTGCTTTGCTACTTTTAAACTCTGCTGCCCAGGAGAGAGCTGATGATGCATCTTCTTTTCTTCATTTAAGGACAAGTCAGGGATGATTCAGAGCATAAACTCCCAGTCCCTCATTCCAGCAATATTTGATGGGCACTGATTTGTTCCTAGTTACACAGGTTGAACACTGATTTCAGCAACATAAAATGGAAAATGTAGTAGTTGAAAACTTAAAACAGAATCCAAAGAAGTTAAAATTTGGTCTCCAGTCTGTTTTATAGTTGCTGGCTTATGAGATAAATAAGCAGGTTTTGCTTCTCTTAGACAAACTGTTTCACATTCATTGCAGTGTAGATGAACTGCTTATAAGAGTTAGTATTCTGGAAATGATAGTAATTATGTTTATTTGAATGTCATTTTTGCATATTATAATTCCACTGTGAAGATTTCAGCTATGGTATAAATTTACCAGTAAAAGAATCATGACAAATAAGGGCCTATTGATTATTGTGCAGAGGGAGGACTTCCACTGGCACAGGTCAGGCCATGTCAGTTATTACAGCCACAAAATATGTGCAAACTCGCCCTATTTATTTGATCCTGAAAGGTTATAGGATTTCTACTTTGAAATATGATTGTTGTAATGTGCATGGCCAGATCTGGCCAGAGATTAGAAAGATTTTCCTGTTGGGTGTCTGCTATGCTTTTCAAAAAGGGGCGAAATAGCGTTTTATAAAGGTCATCTTTCCAATGCTGCAAGAATCAAAGGGTAGCTGTTTTCTTCCAGTTTCTAATGTAACAGTACCTGCCCAACTGATAATATCCTAGATTTTTCCATTACTTGTTGCAGTAGTTACAAATATAGTATCATCTCTAAGAATGAAATGCAACATTAACGTTTTGAATAATACTCATAAGATTAGCATAATAAGGTAGAATTTGTAGGATCAATATGAAGTTAAACAAACCATTTTTTCTTTATTTGGATGTGTGCCTAGACCCTCTGTAGTCCTGTTGATCCTGTAAGATTCTTTTATTTTATTAATCAGCATGGAGTTTTCCTAATTACCCTAAAAATTAGCACATTTACACTGCATTAAGGTGACACACTGTTAGCTTGTGTTCATCTAAGCTTCTGGCTACAGCAGCGTATATTGTGGTGGGTGTGGAGTTGGTTGACTGAGTTTATCTGGTGATACTGTAATGTAGTTGTTGGCTCCTTAACCCAATATCACTTTTATCTGTTGCTAAGAGTTTTAAATATTCAGAAAACAGATAAAAAGAAACAGCTCTCAGTAATTTAGCTATGTTGGACTTGTGTGTAGTTAGAAAGGAGACTAGATGGGAGAGATGGCATGTAAGAGGAAAAAGCCTCTTTACTTATCCATTTTAGAGATGGACTCCATGAGGCCCTTAATCTATAAAGGAAGCAAACAACATAGCGGGAATTACAACTTCCTAGCAATTGAGACAGTCTGCTCTGTTAATAGCGGCCTCAAGACCTTTGATAGCTCTCAGGATCAAAGCTGAAAAATTGTAAGATAAAACTTTGGCACTGTTTTCAGCATGAGGAAAATTAGTACAATTGTACTTAATTAATAACAGCCTAAGCAGAAAGAGGGTTCTTATGGATCTTTAAAGGAGAATGTAAGAGAAAAAAACCCCAATAAGCCTGAGTTTTGTTCTTAATTTTGTTATACCTTCAAGTTTGTACAGCCTAAGTTTCAGGTGCAAACAATTTTTTTTTGCCAGTGAGCTCTTGGTGACCAATAGATGACATTCACCATCTGAAAATAAGAGTAGGGAAGGATTTTAGTCTTTACTGTTGTGGAAACTCATATGGAGATAAAAACAAGTAACTCGTTGTAATCAGACAAAAACTACTGTAGATGAGTGTTTATGTATCAACAGAAGGTATGCTCAGTGTATCAAGATTTTTTTCAGTGCTGGGTTTATTAAATCTAATGCTTCATTTGTGAAATAATTCCTCTCTTGGAAATATGGACAAGATGGGAAAACTCTGTATATGTGACCACAAATGAATGTATTTTTAAAAATTAAAACAATTGTTTGTTTAGGTCAGGTTAACAAGGATATCAGCATGTAAAGGCATAGGCACTGAGAACCATAGGCAAAGAACTGAGGACATGGAGCTGTCTTGTGTTCTAGGATTTGAAAAATGGATTATAATGTACTTGGGTCTGACTTCAGTTCATTCCACTGTTAGCTGGTTTTCCTTGTGCTTGCCTTTTTTTTTTTTCTCTTCATTTTATTTATTTATTTTTTTAAAAAATTGTGTTCTCATTTTATCTTGCTGGTATTCCCATGAGTTTTTAAGTTTTATCTCTTGAAAGAGTTGTCCTGTGGAAAAGGACTCTCTAGAGCTTTTCAATTGCTAACAAAAACTTTTCACTATGTGGAAAAACTGCATTTTTCAGAAAGTAGAACTTGACCAGATTTTCAAAGTTTTCCCTAGAAAAAGTGGAAAGCATACTTGTGACAAAAAGGCACTCTCTTGTCAAACTGCTCTTCTGAAAACATGGAGGCATTACAGTTTTTAGGTACAGTAACACAGAAAGTTTTGAATGTTGGGGACTTCTTTGCTTATGATGGAAACAACTTTTTTGGACAGAATGTCCTATAGAAGCATAATCCAGAGAGTGATAGTTTCAGACTGAAATAGTCATAAGCAACTGATAGCAAACTTTTTGTAGGAGGTGGCCAGGCAGTCTGCTGATGGTGAACACAATGGAGCTTGACACTGTTACTGGAGAAGTGCTAGAGAGAGGACAGTGTTACTTGGCACTATTCTTTCTATAGAACTGAAAGTGTAAGGCTCATAATACATTCTCTGTCCTTTCCACTTTGGGATTTGATGAATATGGCTAGTTCTATTTTGCTAATGGGACTTGTAGTCAGACCCATGTATTTCTGTACTGGGTCCCTTGTTTGGGTGACAAGCGTGAAAACATATATAGCTATGGCTTCTATGTAGAGTCCTAGAAATGGGTGGTTTTACTTGGTAATATTGAGGATGTTCCATCACTGTCACTGGACAGAATCTCATTTAAGTAAAAAGGAGATGCCAGAGAGATGGAGATGTATAAATTTAAATGTAACTTGAAAATAGCTGATGGGTTCAGTTTCTTTCAGGCTACTCCCCCAAATAGCACTACAGATGTTTTGCTTAAATTCTGTACTAAAATTAACTTTCTGAGTCTTCCTCCTTGGATTCTCAAAGTTAGGCATCTAGTAAATGAGATAGTGTTAAAAAAAGTTATGAACACCCACATCTCATTTTTTGGCAGTGATGCAGATGATAGATCCTTTGTAAATCATGATACTTAATTTGGTGATTTTTTAGCCACTATTGTGAGAATATTTAGTATACAGTTAGAAACAAAAATGCTGCAAGTCCATTTCATTGGGAATTTGATAAGAAGAGAAATTAAAAAGAATCCATGAGCCTAGGAAAATAACTAAGAAGAGAAATAAGTAGGAGGAAAAATAAAGCTGAGGTTAATCTGCTTATTCTTAGAGACAGGATTCTCTTTGCTGATGTAATTATTCTTCAGTCTTGTATTAATATTTATGAAGGAAGAAGCTCAGTGTACATTCACAAGATTATATGCAACATATAATGAGCAGGTCATAGGTTACTTGTGTGGCTTGTTAGTACTGTGTGGCCATCAGAGTAATGACAGAGGGACCGAGTCTTGCATCTCAGCCTTCCCTGGAGTGTGGTGTGCTTGTAAATAGTAATTCACTAAAAACTGAAATAGAGCATACTGAATACATCCAGTATCCATGATTCAGTTGTGGGTTGGAATACAGCTAGGAATATTTTTAAATAGTCTTTCAAAAGCTTTGCTCAAAACACCTTTTTAATAAAGGGTATGATTATCTAATTTGCAAATCTGCCTCCTACAGAGTAAAGCATAATTTACTATGCAAATATTATTACAGAAAACTAGTGTACACAATAAATGTAGTTTATGGGAAGAAATAAAGAATTCACCGATTTTTTTTTTTTAATAATCCAGTAATTGAGTAATAGATATGCTTTAAAAATTACAAATGACTGTTACATTATTTTAATTTGTCTAATTTTGCTGGTTGGGCTATTACAAACAATAATAAAGGAACAATAGGAAAAGTTCATAGTAATGTATTGTTTTTCTCTGAGCAGTACTGAATCTCCTTTTGAAATTTAAGACACAATTTTTAGTTTATTTGTGTAATAACTTTTTTTTTAAAACTATGACTGAGTAGAAGAACAAAATGAAGAAGAACAAAAATTTTGAAGAACAAAATCAGTAATGCTCTAAACTCGGAGATACAGTGGAGTTACTGAGTTTTACTTTTTAACTGACTGGGTATATTTTAGGTTATATCCATTAGGTTATCCATTTGGGTTATACCCATTAAAATGTGTCAAAAAGAAACTGAAATAAATTGTTTTGAATACTGCCATTGCCTATCAGAATTTTCCACCAATTTTTTTGAATTGAAGTGATACAGGTTCCCTGTATCCATGTTCAAGGACCTCATTATAAACTCTGTCACAAAACAAAGCAAAAAACCATTTTGGAATATGAGCTTATTTGCTATGCCTTCATTTAGAAAGTTACTGCAGCAAAGCTAAATATGATGAAAATTGGTGGAAAAAATATTGAAGATTACTGATAGAATTATTTATATCTGTTAAGTAATCTGCTTTTGAACACTGATCAATTTTTGGGGTTATAGATTGTGTTCTGTTCTCAAAACAGAGGTGCATAATAATCATTAAACTGTTGAAAATGTCCTGGTAGTTTTGATCTTTATTAGAAATGCCCTGGTGAGTGGTTAAAATGTCGCAAAACACTTTCTTTAAAATTATTTATTATTTAATAGTGTGTTCACAGTCTAGCAAAGCTATCATTAAAAAACCTGCCTACACATTTCACCTGTCCTCAAAAAAGCCTGATACTGAAAACTTGTTGCTACAGATTTTCCTTGCAGCCCCTAGAATATGCAGTTACTTTCCACACAGGGTACTAAAATCTACCCTGTACTTTGTATGAAGATATCTTTCAGTAGGGAATGTTAGACTGCCATATAACACAGAACACCCTTATTTTTCATATTCTATCCTCTGTGTGAGACAATATGAGAGATAAGGTAGATAATCAGAGGTCTGGCAAAGACTGGTTTTACTTCCTTGTTTTTATTTTATGCTTTGAAGAGATAGAAGATGCACTGTGAATAAATTTTGCTATATTTAAATGAAGGTTTAAAAATTACCCAGAATTACTGTTTTATGGAGGGGGCTATTCAAAATAGCAACCTTCAGTTTGTGTCTGAAGCCTGAAACCTTGTCCTTTAAATCCAGAGCTTTAAAAGCATCAGCATTGAAATGGAGTGTATAGGATGAGCAGAGCTGCAACTGAGCTAAATACCTTAGCAGCTCTGCATCTGTCCCACGTATGTCCATGCTTTGATTGTTGAGCATGCCGAGATTGATGCAGCGTGGGCCTGTTGGATCTTCAGTAGAGCAGATCTGGGTGAGGAACTGCCAGACAAGAAGGTCCAGTTCATGTGCTTACTGCAGGCATCAATGAGCACATCTTTCTTCAGCTCTTAGGGGAAACACATTGGTCTCTGAGGGCCACCCAGTGTCTAGGCATTCATGCAACAGAGATGAGGCCATGAGACAAATGTACGCTCCCATTTGTCTCATGGAAAATAAACTGGCTCTAACATTTTGCTAAACTATAAGAAGACAGTACCTCTTTCACTTAATTAAAGCAAAATGGTCTCATACCGTTTTCCTTTATTACTCTCTGGCAGCAAAAAGTGTGTGTTACTGCTAGAATAGCTGAAAACTGTTCATTGGGACCTCATACCTCAGTTTTAATGGGGAGGGAAGAAAGTGCTCACGACTGTCTTGAGCATAAAGGAGAACAAAATTGATGGAGTGTTCTAGCAGTGTAGGATTGATCAATGTGTGAAATTATGTAGGATTTTTGGTATTTGAAAGTGAAACCTATAGGGTAGGTTCAATACTAAAAAAATTGATAGATCCAAAATTGTATGTGTGAGATACCCTGCCAGCAAAAAATCCTGCTTTAAAAAACAGTAATGACAGTAGGAATATTGTTATGGAGACTCTGTTTGTTTATAACCAGATACAGAAAATATAGCCTTGTCTCATTTCTGAGCACAGTGTGCAGAGCATCTTTTTCTGCTTTGTTCATACTCTTGTTTGTCAGCCATTCAGTCTTCACTGGGGAGAACTGAGGGTGAGCAGTTCATTTCTGTGAGGCTTTCTAGAAGGGAAAATTATCCTCATATTTCCTGAGTAGAAGCAACACCTTAGCAGTCTTTGAGTGTCCTCCTTCCTGCTTTGTAAAGTAAGGGCTTATGACAGTACTTACATTACAAGGATCTTTTGAGGAGAATATAATTAGTTGTCTGTTGGTCTCATACTAGCATGAAAAGGACTGTTGTAGTCTCTGAGTAGCTACAAAAGAAAAATGGTAACGAGAAACTGACAAGGAAGTAGAGGCCTGATGCTGAAAGAGTTGGCTTAAAAATATTTCATACCTAAATATCATAGCATAAGTCAGTCAAAAATGATGCAAAAGAGGATGCTACTTAATCCTTCTTTTATCTGGCTAAAACTTTAAATTACGATTTTACAGTAATTTTATTGAAATATATATAGTGGAAGATGATGAAAGATCTGTTATGTATTAAAAACATCTGAATTGCTGTAGTTAGGAGGGATGAACAGCAATTTGGTTAGCTACTAAGAGTGTGAGGTATTCTGAATAAACTAATGTTTGCAAAATAAAAGTGGTATGAAATGGTTTTGCAACTACCTTTTACAATTTGGCCTTGGAAGAGGCCTCCTTACACTGTTTGAGTAAAGGTGCAGTTTTACATCTTTAGCAGCAAAAGCATTCATGGTGTAACAAACTGATGTCCAACAGTCAATAAAAGTATTCCTAAACTAAAATATGCAGCTAACTTGAAGAGACAAGAGAAAAAATACAAAATAATTTCTGGAGGCAAGTAAAGGTGTGTAGGAGTTAATATTCTATTAACAGAAGAAAAGATACCCACATGAAGTCTAATTTTACATTGCTGCTTTGTAATTTAGACATTGCTATTACAAACCTCTTTCAATTTTATATGAATTTTTTTATGATAGTCTGGAAAAACATCTTTTCAATAGCTCAACGATATTTTTTTTGTCATGACAAGTTAAATATTTATTTTTATAAGATTCTTTAGTTTGATCCCAGTTAAGAGTAGACTATTGTGACGCATACTGCCCTGCAAGGCTGAGAAGCTGCTGGCCTGGCCTTGATAGTCAGTGTCTAATGTTTCTGTTATGAAAATTCATCTTGACTTTCATCATAAGAATGAGGCTGGCTACTACCAGTAGCCTAAAGACTGAATTTCATTTCCTTTAGAATCTGAGCATAATGCCTAAGACACATGTTCCATATGCTAATGTCCAAGCAGATATTCCCCTGCTTTTTCTACTACCAATTTTCTCCTGTAATGTTATGGTACAACTTGTATTGCTGCTCCTATTCCTTTCAAGGAGCACCTCCAAGGAGTCTGCTGCCACTTTCCCTGTAACCATCACTAGGTTTGTAAGATCTCCCTCTCCTCCATCTAGGCTGACCAAGCCCAGCTCCCTGCAGGCACACAGGGTGAGCACACCAGCCCTGTCAATCATGGTGATCTCTGCTGAACTCTGTCTGTTTGAACAACAAACTCATTGATTTCTTCTTTTATTGAGAGTTTCTTTCTTTTATTGACAGGTGTCAGCTTGCAAATGCTGAACAGAGGGCAAGAGTTGCTTCCTGTTGTTTGCTGACTAAGACTTAACTGTTGCAGT
This sequence comes from Dendrocincla fuliginosa, assembly GCA_035047845.1. Lineage (NCBI taxonomy): Eukaryota > Metazoa > Chordata > Aves > Passeriformes > Dendrocolaptidae > Dendrocincla > Dendrocincla fuliginosa. The sequence goes on from JAWWMO010000121.1 coordinate 45,333,924, forward strand.
GCAGTATGTGGCTGGCTCTCATAGCCTCAAGAATATAGTGGAACTTTCAGAGTCAGGAAAAGTGAGGGAAACTAGAGGCATTGGAAAGTGCTATTCAGCAAATATGTGACTAATGTGATCTCATGGTTTTTTCCCACCTAGAATGTTCCACCTGATTTGTCCATCTGCACCTTTGTGCTGGAGCAGTCTCTGTCAGTACGGGCCCTCCAGGAAATGCTGGCTAACACAGAAGAGAAGGCAGAAGGGGTAAGATACTAAATGTTCACTCTTCTTCATCTTGCAAAAGACTACTTTTTTCTCACTGTACCACAGGTTTCATGACTGTCACAAGCTTATAGCATCAATAATTCCTCATGCTAAATTTTCCTTCTTTGCTACCAGAATGGTCTGTTTTGTGAGAAATTATAAAAGCTTGCAACTTCCACTGAAGCTTGTCAGAGCTGTAAATTCACAAAAATTTCAGTGTGTTGTGGTCAGTGTAGAGTTTTAATTTGAAATCTCATAATGACATCACATAAAATCACATAAAGCTTGATCGCTTCTTCAGAATAGCTAAGCTTTCATGACTGTATCAGTTGAGACTGACGAGTAGTCTTAAAATGTGTGTTGCTTTTCTCTAGAAATCATGAAATTGTTCTGTGTGGCCTGAGCTAAAATGTCTTGTAACAGACTTTTAAGCTGCAAATAGAATATTATTGAGTCTCAGTAGACAAGAAATATGGAAACTAATGCATTTTTGCAGTCTGGAAGATGAAGACTATAGGAATTAATTAAATCCTATAGGAAATACTATTATTCATAATTGCAATTAATTAATTCTTTGACTAGCAAATAAGTATTTACAAATAAATCATAGTAATGTAATTAATGTTCTCCGCAGTGTAATTAATTTGATTTGTTATGCTGTAGTTGAATGTTCCATATAGGCTTTGTAGTATTAATTTGAATGCTATGCTCCAGCTCAAATCCTATAAACTTTAAGTAAGGAAGAGTGACTGTGGGCACAGGAGTGAAAGCTGACAGGAGAGAGGCATGCCTCTGATATTTCTTGGAATGCCTAGAGAAAACAAACTTTAAACTAATGTAGAGTAGTTAGTCTTATGAAATGAAAGGTACTGAGACTGAAAATGTATTTGGGAAATGAAGTCTGGGAGCAGTCCCATGGATGATCCAAAGCATGATCTATCAGTGAGAATTTGTTCCAAGGAATTAAACAGCAAGAAAATGAAAAGCACATCTGAGAGAAGAGGTGGTAGCAGAGTAAACAGATACATGCTTCTAAACCCCTCTCCCTTTGGTCTGTAAATATTGAAACCAAGAGCAAGCAAATCCACAGTAATAAATAAATAAATACATCCATACATCCATAAATAAGATAAAAAGGACAGACACGTACAAGCATATTATCAAAAATCACAGTCCAAACCCCAGGATGTGCAGTGTACAGCTGCATGTGTGAAGTAGAGCAACAGTTGTCTTGCTGTTTATTCCCAACAGATGTGGGCAGTAGCACGAATTAAAGAAAACATAGGGGAGTGTGTGTTAAAGTAGTGCTATAGGGCAGAATACAGTGAATGAAAACACATTCAAGTTTTGAATACAAAGTACTGAAACTTGTCTTTAAATTGTGACATTGATTGGCAGATTTTCTGCCTTTAGCAAAGTGTTGTGGTCAAGTGTTAAGTGAATATTTACTTTTAATACAGAGTTTGCAACCAGAGAACATGGGAAAATGAACAAACTTCTCTACAGAATGATTAGAAAGTGTGAGCTCAAGTATTCTGCTGGGAAGAGTGAGACTAAAGACAGCTTTCTAGAGGTCGCAGGTGGAATATTTGCACTAGTTCTGGACTATTTTCTGCACTAGGTGTGAGCAGAAAAAGACTTTTGTAGGGCACAGTGACCATTTTTCATGGTAATCTGGTATTTTCTGGAAACTGTTATTGAGGTTTTCTGTGAATTACCATGGAGGTCAGAGTCCTGGACTTTCATATTCATGCCTAAATAGAACTTAAGGGCAGCTGTACTGATGTACAGTGCTCTGTACTCACTGATCTTTTGAGATGTGCGCAAGAAAGACAAAGTTTGTGAGTGTGGTCATTGTGTGGCTGTTAGCTGTTTACAGAGTAGTTTGCTGTACTCAGCACCTATTAAATACCAGCACTAGCAGAAGATACAGAGCTACAGTTACACCAACACAGATGGATGGTGTTCACTGAATCAGAAATATATTTCTACTGCAAAATTTGGTGGCTCCTGTACAAATGTATTAGGGATCTTCCTGTGTGTCTCTTGCATGCTAACATATTGATACTAGAAGAGAATTATCTTGAAAATAGTAGCTGGTAGATGAACAAACTCATGTTATTGTCAGTGTCAGTATTTTTCTTTCTAGTAAGTCAAAGTGAAGAGTGATGATGATACTAAAATGATTGAATATATGCTTGCAGATAAATTAGAAGAACTGGCATTTGATATCTGTATGTAGTTCCTATATAAAAAGTTTTCCTTTACATTTATATTTCTTTACCATAGAGGAAATAGGCAGCTTCATAGTTGTTTGAGGTAACTACTAGAACAAGTTTTAAGAGAAGAGGTAATTTTGTGCATACATCTCAAACACTGTTATCTTCCTGGAGAAACTTCTGTTTTTTATTAGAATAACAGTTTCATTTCATTTAGGAGAAGAAAATACAACAATTTCTTGAGAGATTGTTACTATAAACTGGATCCAATATGACCACAGTTTTCTAATGGAAAGAATCCTGAAAAGGGAGGTCTTTTCAGTCAATTTCAATTACTTCTTGAAGTCTTTTCAATTACTTTTCATTGCATTTGAAATCATTAAGGCTGCTATGCTTGTGAGTGGTCTCCTTGTACTGGTTTGCTTTTTGAGTTGTGTAATCTCTTGAATGTTATGTTTATATAACAGGCATTCTTGTTATATAACAGGTAAGTTAGCAATAATGAAATGGTTGAGTAATATGAACAACATCTCATGCTGACTTGAGTCAGAACAATAAACAGCATTCTTGTGCCTAAGAAAGAATAACTGTGTGCACTAAGTGGATTTAATGCTACTTCTCAAAAACAGACCTATACATTTTATGCTGCTACCAGTCTTGCCTTATATGACAAGGAAAATTATTTCCCTTTGTCCTATTGTACATCCAGGAACGACATATTGGATACCTCTGCAATAAATACTGACCTTTTTACTGCAAGAATTGCAAAATGAGAATTTCCATACTTCATGAGATCAGTGATCCATCTATCTGAGTGTACCTTCTTGTCTCTCCTGAATCATCTGAATGCTAGTTTCAAATGCAATAATGGAAAATGAGTGAAATTTCCTAAGAAAATATAGTGTAGTGCTCTGTTTCTTCCAGCCCCAGGCAATGAGTAGTTACTTTGTGCTGAGGTTTTATCATATCCCTATAAAATACTGTGCTTAGTTCTGGCAGTTTATTAAAACATTGAAATTCATAGCTTGATTTGGTTTTGGTTTCAAAAATAAAATCACAACCTCCTTTGTTTGCTCAGGTAGCATTATTTACACTTTTCATTTAGAACAGGTAATTTTCACTTTATTTTACTGGGGACTGGAGTGCTATATGCATGTACCACTTTTATTAGTTCATCCACAGGAAAAAAACCCCAACGAATAAAAAAGGAGAAATAGAGAAGGAAGAAGGGAGGCATCCTGAGGAGAGAGAATTGTATATAATTTTATAAATGAAGACTATCATTACATAGTCCAGTGTCCAGAGTCTGGGCTGTGATCTGTTAGGCAAGCACCGTCCTACACAGGCCTACAGCCTGTGTATTATTTTGTAATAATTTTGGCTTAGTTTTTGAGTGTAGCCTTTTATTATTAGAAAAGCAGATGAAAGATGAAAATGGAAATCCTTATATTTTTGTAAAGCATTTAAGACCATAAAAAGTGCTCAGGTCATCTATCCTTGCCCTGGTTGTTAAATTTTTCCAGTGAACCTTCTGAGCACAGTGCCTTGTATTTCACTAGAGCTCATTAACCTGAATGATCCTGAGAAACTGAATGCACAGCTTTCTGGAATAATTTCGGAACGGTCACTGCAGGATGTTGTATCTGTATTTTGCTTCTGATTATTTTTACTCTGATTATTCTTCTCCCCCACCCCCCCTCCCCCCCCAATTCATGTTTCCCTTTACTAGATTCAAGAGCTCTAGCATTTAGTACTTTATTCTTGTGAAAGTGATGAAATGCCCAAATCAAATCAGTTCCTGGAAATTTTGCCTAATTTTATTAGGAAATGAAGCCTGGCCGTCTATCCATTAGTACTCTTGAATTCAGTAACTTCTGAGATTTCTGGACAATATAAACCATATTAGAAACAGGAGTACATAGTTATGTTCTACCAGATATTATGGATATTGGGTGGGAGAAAAAGATTTAACTTTAAGTCCCTCGTAAAAGGAAAGGAAGGCAAAACTCTGTTTTACATTACTATTAACATTACTATTAACAGCTCCTGCGCTGTTGTACTTCTGCACTACTGTCTTTTGCTCAGCAGAGCTGTCACAGGGACATGGGAAGGAAGTTGCCAGGTTTCAGGTGTGAGCAAGAGATTTATAATTTTGTGTCTTCTTTCAGTTTGGAGATTGAAATCTTTTTCATACAAGTTAAACTACAGACCTGTACATTGCATGCTATTACCAGTCTCATCTTTTCTGACAAGACAAATTATTTCCCTTTGTCCTACTGTATGTCCAGGAATTGCTTTAATTCTTATTTGCAATATGTCATGTCTTGCTGATAGTGATGCTTCCGATATGTCTTACAATGACATTCAGATCCAGCATACAGATTTCAGCCCTGATATTAGGCAGGCAAAGTAGGTGATGATGCTGGTTGTTACCAGTTTGTTCACCAGAATCAGAGCCAGCCTGCATGTCTATGAGCAAGCCTACTGGCTTTAAATCTCCACTGATGATATACAAGTGAATTTCCCAGATTCTACTGAATTCTCCAACACGTTTTCTATTGTGTGACAGTACTTAACATGGAACAACATCAGATATTTTCTTGGCATCAGACTATTTTTCAGACTTTTGTCTGAAAGGTTTTTTTTTTTATTTTAACATCATTCTCAAGCAAACATGCTGCATGAAAAGTAGGTATTAAGATAAAAATTTGCCAAGAGGGTGTGAAAATTAAAATTAAGTCTGAGGTAATCTTCATTAAGCCTGTTTCTACTAACTCTTGCTTGAAATAGATTTCAAAGGGTTTTTTTTCATATGAATCAATATAAATAATTTTTTTCTAATGGGAAAATCCAAGGATTCAAAACACTGCTGCTATCTGTATTTATATAACAAGGGGCTAGTTTGAACTTTATTTTATTCTAATGCATTTATTACTTCAAAAGATGAAAAAAAGTTTTGATTACAGTGACTAGGTGCACAAAATTAAATTTGCTTGGCATTTAAAAGACATTGGACAAGCACAAAGTCACCTATCATCTGTCTTGGCTAGAACAAAAGAAGAGCTTGTTATTCCTTGAGTTACACTTGTTTTGCTTGCATTTTCTGAAATGTATCCAGCAGTGTCATGATATAAATAATGTACCACTCTTTTGCCTTATGTCTTTTGTAGTCCTCCATCATAATTATCATAAATGATGCCATTGAAATTTAAAGATTCTGGCGTGTATTTTACATGTGATACCTGGTGAATGAACTATATATATATGTATATGTGTGTGTGTCTGTTTATATATGACACATATAAATACAGGTGTATGTGACTTGCTTTCACATGCCAGTCTCAGTCTCACACATCTTTGTGTGAATGAGAGATTTTACATCCCATGCAGAGAACTACTAACTGCACTGTTCCATTGGAGTGGTTGAGAACTCTAAATAAACTGTCTTTTACAGCAACTTTAATTATTTCTTTCAGCAATGGTAAGACATTCTTTTCATTCTGGTCTACCAGAAGACTGGTGAGTGTCAAGCCATCCCAATTTTATTTTACCATCCATCCACACCAAAATCTCATGTCATTGGGAGTGTGTAGAGTGAGAGACCTCTATTCTGGTGAGAGCTTCTGGAGCTCATTTTTGCTAATATGCGCTTTGTTCTACCGACACAGGGTGTGGGCATGGGCTTTTTTTGTATATATAGAAGTATAAGACTGCTGAGGATTTTGTTTGGTTGTTTTCCTTCCAATATTACTGGCAAAGTGGGTGGAACATTCAATTCCTCTGCTAATGACTAGGCATCACGCTACATGAACTGCGCGCTAGTAAAATCATCTGCACTTGAAGTGTTATGTGTTTCTGTTGCAATTGTGTTTTAATGAGCCTTGCAGGACAGATGCACCAAACTCACTTATCCTCTATGGAACCCGATGGATTTCTCTCAGTTGCTTTTGTGTCCTTTCACTTCAAGTGTCAGCTTTTTGATTGCTTACTAGAATAAAATGTAGTATTGAAATAAGGATTTCTTTGCATGCCATCTATAGCAAGAAAGTAAATGTATTTGTAGTTATAATTTCTGTATTTTGAATGACATAATAAATTATGTATTAGAATATGTCAGATGAGTGTGGAGCTTTCCAGAATTCATACTGAGATGATTTTAAGTGCTTATTCAGAAAATCACACTGTATTTGTTCTTTACTTTCTGAGAAAACTTGACGTAATTTTTTGCTATTTGTCTTCCAAGACTTCATTATACAGGGAAAAACATTGGCTCCCACTCGCCTTAATATACTTGAAATTTGTTTACTTGTATGTAAAATGAAATGTAGAGTTAAATCCCTTGTTAGTTTTCTGCAAATTGATCTTAGTTTCTATATTGTCTACTGAAAACTTTAGTGTGCAATTTTCTGCATTTTGGCTCCCCCCCTAACCCACCCCGTATTTATTTGCCTGGCAGCTGTGCTTTTCTAATACTGAATGCCATAGAGATTTGCTGTGATTGGAAGGTCTAGCCTGTCCTCCTGGTTAGTAATGAAGATATGAAACTCTGTCCATGCCACTATCAAGTCATGAGGCTTGGTCTGACATGGGATAGTGGGGTGGGAGAAAAAAAACAGGCAGAAGATCTTATTTCACGTCTTTCTCAGTAAAGGCATTTAAGCACTTATAACAAATGCTTCATACTAAATGAAAGTGCAGGAGTTTCTCAGTTCTGCTCTTTGACTAATTGTACTTATGCCATTCTCAGAGAGATGGAGGTTCAGAGCTGGAAGTCGACTTCTGTTTCACACTGTTGCATGTTCAGCTAACCCATCTGAAGCTGGGCATTGGTCCTGAAAGCAAAAAACTGATGTGTGTGATGGTGTTCTTGGAACACTCAGGCACTGTTACAGTTGAACTCAAGGAGAACTGTAGCCGATTCAATTCTGGAAAGCTAGGATTAAAACAAGAACTGGTTCAGATTCCATGTGGTCCTAGGAAAGAACCTGAGAGTAGCTGGACGAAACTGAATATGACCAGTGTAAAAGTCACTGAAAATGGCACTTCGATCTACTGACATGCCAGGAAGACAGCTGAGAAATATTGGCAGAGAGATTAAGATGAGAACATGAAGGTGTGCTGTGGGGATTTTACCTTGGAAGAAAAAATAAGGGGATTGACTGTTTTTATACCTTTTACCAGTCAATTCCATAGGTATTGTACCTTTGCCATCTATAACCAAGAGCTTGTTAATATAAAGGATGGCAACATATTGATGCTGTTAAGAAAAGATTACTTGTAAAGTTTTGAAAGAGTTGGGTTCCTTTGGTTTGGTTTGGTTGCACAAACCCATCTTCCCATCCCCCCTCTCAGTGAAGTTTAAGCACACTGAAACTGAAAATGATACAGTTAAATTTGCCTTCAGGACCAAACCCTCATTTTTTTTATTTATATTTTTTTGCAGCAGTTGGAACTGATGTACTAAAGGCTATTTGCACAAAATACAAGCTGCAAAGATACAACCCACCAAATCCTCACATTCAGAATGTTCCAGAATGGTGAAGAGTCTCAATTTTGCTGCTCAGTCTTATGTAAAGCTGAGATAGTCTCTTAAACCACTTGTTTTCTTAATGCTACCAGATGTCTCACCAAAGCTATTAACATATGCCGTTTTTAAACCAGGTCAGTCTAGATAAGCAGTTAGAATCAATAAGCTAAGCAGTGATTGCTAGTTGTATTTTTTAATGGTTTTCTTTGTCTTCATATCTTGGCACTGATTGGTGCAGGTGTTGAGGACCGTTGCTGATGAAACCTACACATAAAGTAATGTTAGAAATCAAGTCCCAGACATCTTAAACTGAACTCCCTCGTTTGTGTATTCTTTTGATTTTAATGGATCAATGCTTTAGATTCTTTAAATCTATTGATATGCCATCTGTGGTATTGTGAAAATTAATATATGTGAGATTAGTATTACAGTTGTGAATATCATAAAATGATGGCATTTGTTATGTCTTTAGAAGAGGGGGTTTTATCACTATTCAGTACAATAGTTGCATACTGAGCTGGAAGGAAATAAAATAGTGAGCACTCTCTTGTCTACATGCGGAATGCGTCAGATTTGATGTTGAAAGGGTTATGGACATGTGGAAGACTGTGTCAGAAAACAGTGACAGAATTGAATTGAAATTAAGGTTGAACAGATGACTTTGGTCACTTTTTGTCCTGTTTTATTTTTCTGCTTGCCTTAAAATTATTAACTTTTTTTGTAAAAATATGCATATTTTTTGAAAATGCAAAAATTTGATACTTTAGCTTAATCAAAAGTGTTTTGAAGTATTAAATTCTTCATGAATATATGTAGTTCTTGCTAGTGTCTGCTTCAGCTCTCCAAGTGCAACTTTACATTAGTTTCACAACTGCGGCAAGGCCTGGATAGTATGATACACAAACATTGTATTCTCTTCTTTGGCAATGCTCACAGCTGTAATATGAATTTTTTGTAAAGCACAAGACCTTAAATAAAATATGACTTTCATTTTTGCCAAGTTATCCAATTACAGTGGGAATGGAAATAGTAATTATGTAACGTTTTAATGAGATTGTTTATACTCTATGTAAACATATATATAAAATTCTTGAAATCTGCATTCTTGTTATGGCTTCTTATAGGTATAGCAATATTTGGCTAGGTTGGTTAAAAATTTAAAGAAAAGGCAGTTCCTTTGTCATGACTCAGTGGTTTTAAATAGCAAATTGAAAGAATATTTAGTTGACTGGTGCAAAATATAAGTGCTATAGAGGCTGGGAGTGTAGACAGTGCTAATCGTGTCTGCAGTACTGTGTAACAAGAAAGGAGTCTCCTATCAGGCAACTCCATAGGATCTCAGCAGCTGGAGCTGGAAGATTACACAGGGGATTCTCCCTCCTGAAATGTGTTCAGTGTGCTGATCCCCCAGGAGTTACCAATACCTTCTATGATAATTGAAAAAAACAACAATCCCCCCTAATTTTCAAATTTAGTCAAGTTTTCTTAATGCAAGTTTGCTTCTAACTCTCTTTATCTTGCAGGGGTGCTGATAACCTTTATCACCTTGGGGTGCTTTTGTTGCTGATGATGCTCTATATGCATCATAGCTTCCATATTGTTCAAGTTTAGATGGGAATAGTCCTTCCCAAAGGAGTAATACTTGAACAACAGCAACAAGGGCAGCATTTAAAAGAAGAGATAGAACTAGCATCATGAGACTGAGTAGGACTGAACAGAATGGATTCCTCTTCTGAACAGGAAATGGGAAGGAACTGAGTTTGGGGAAGAGCAAGGTTCCTCTATTGCATTGGCTGGTGTCTGTCAGAGTTGGTGATAAATGTGCATGATGTCCTGGTAGCTGTTGATGAACAGATCTGGATAGGTACTACAAGCATGAGGGTTCATCTGCATGTATGTACTTGCATCTTCCCACAGCAATAAGAAATTTGAATCCATGGTAGCTACGTCACTGAGCAAATCTACAGTATCTTAGTACAAATAATTGATCTGGTTAGAACAGGTGTAATTTTACACATATCCGTCCATGGAGAAATTATTTCTTTTGATGCCTGGCTCTTCCTTAGTGACTGTGGGGTAGTGTTGAATCACAAGAGGTTTCTGGCTTTGTTGATTCATGGAGAAGGTTTCTGTTTTTGGAATGTTGTGTTGTAGAGTCATCAAATGTTTTGTCTCCATAATTAGAGTAAAACCAAAACCTTCGAAGCACGTGAGTGTATCGGTCTATTTTAAGTATTTAAGTACTACAGAAGTGTTAGTGTCACACTTTTCCAGGTCTAAGGTGGACATATTTGGGATTTGTTTCTCTGTAGAGAATTACCATTTTTTTATTTACTTATGAGGATGGCAACAACTCTTGAGTTGTGGATAAGGAGAAGGTGGAAAGTGAAAGACATGAAAGGTTTTAGGACCATACATGCTAAGTAAACAGAGAGAGGCTGAGAATAGGGAGCAGCTCTGTTTGCAGTGTTGATACTCTGTCCCTGGGCTCCGGCTGCCTTATCTGTGTCTGGGGCCTGAGCACAGCAGAGGCTGTGAACCCCTGATCTTCACAGGGGCACTGATTCGCCTGCCTTTTTGAATGGTAGGATCATCCACCTTTAGACCAGGAGCTTGCCTCTGTGTACATCAGGATCACTCAGCTTTTCCTAAACCTGGGTTTAAGTTTTGGGCATTTGAATGGCCTCTCTATGAGCAGGGCCTTGTATCCGCTGGGTTCAGTCAGCACTGCAGGCTCCAGGGCAGAGAAGGGAGCTGCCCCCTGCCCGCAGCAGCCTGTGTAGCCAACCTGCTTAGCCACCTCCTGCCTCTGTGATGAGTAGCAGGTCCTACACCAGCCGGCTCCATTTTGGAGTGTTTGTAAGATCTCAGCTGCAGTAAAGGCTCCTGCTGTGTTCCTGCAGGCAGTCTGGATTGACTCCTTCCCCTTCACAAGCACGTCTGTTAAATATACATACATACACTCCCTCCTCCCCCCCCCCACATTTAGGTTAAAAAAGAGAGAGTGTACTCTTTTTGACTTCCTGAAGTCGTTGTGTGCATCTGTCCTTAATTTTTCTAATGAAAATTGAAACCTGTACTTTTAGAGTATTGTCAACATGGGAAGTGAAAGGGGGAGGTATTATCCCCTCATTCGTTGCTGTTTTAAGGTTTCTGATCTTGATCCATAAATGTCTCTTTGATAAAAATTTGATAGTTGCTGAGCTGTGAAGATTGCCCTCTCCCTAGAAGTCTCTTTTTAATGCCTGGGCTACAGCCTTTTCCTGTTTTTGCTGGTTAGATACTTGCCCTTTAGTCCTCCAAATAATTGTCATTGCCTCTGTGCATAAATAGATAAGGCTTTGGTTTCCTTCTTCATGCCATAGTAGTGAAAGCTCATGCCTTACTTATCTTTATAGAAATAATGTACTTTTAAATAGGCAGAGCAAAGAAACGTAACTCGACAAGAACAGAGGGCACTCAGGCTACAATCAGTAAACTTGTGTTCTAATTATGTTGAGTGTTGTCATTTGCTTTAGACCTAATTCATTCAGTTTATGGAGTCCTGTGTTACTGTATATGATTTTTGTAGTTCTTGTTTCTGCAGATTCTGCTGATGGTGTGGAATGTGCTTGTAATTATGGTGGTACATGCAGCTTCCACTCCTGAAGCAGCCTTTGGTAGCTGACAGTCTGTTGATAAATATGCAGAACACTGAGGGTTTTTTTGAAAGAAGTTTCTATTTAAAAAATATTGGGATGAGTCACAGAAGATAACGGTACATAATGAGCAGAGAGAAAGAGACAAATCTGGAAATCCTGTTTTTATTTAGTGGTGATTCACCTAGTGGTAAATTCACCTAGCCTAGTGTATATGTGGGTTATTTAACTACAGACTATTCTAGTTAATTGGATATTCCATGCATTTTGATATTTTTGTAAAATTCCATTTCCAGGTGGCGTTTGTTAGCTTATAAGAATTCTACTGGGTATTGCTCTACTTTTTCAAAAGAACTTGTGCATTTGCCCAAATTGTAATAATGTCACTAACTGATTAAATCCTTTGGCTGTTGCAAAAATTTCAGGTGAGGTTTCTTTTTCTCTTTCCTCAGCCACATGCAACTATTTTTTTAGGTATATTACTTAGCAAAATACAAAACCTTTGTCTTTTAGAACCAACTTGTTGGGGGTTTTGGAGATCTTCAGAGGAACATGCTAGGAAGCCGGAATTTGCCTTTATCCAGAAGAAGGCCACAACTATCTTTCTGTACTCTTTCTTGCTATTACTGCAAGAAGTACGAGACTCCAATGCTTTTGGTGACTCCCTGAGTATTCCAAGAAGATGCAAAATATAAAATAAAGCTCTTTCAGTGATCCAAGCCCTTTTTGTGCAAATAACAATTAAAACACAGATTTGCTCCATTTCAAGACTGCACACTGTTTAGCCTTTTTGTAGTTTAGATATCTGAACCTAGCCAGCTTGCTGAGTCCTTTCTCAACTCATGTCTGCCATGGCATAGGCTGAGAGGAGAATGACTGTATGCAATAAGCTTTCTACTGAGATTTCTTCTGAAATTCCAGTGACTTTTCCTACTTTCTTTTCCATTGAAATTGTAATCACTTTCATAGATGATTTCAAGATTGTATTGGTTTGCTGTAAAATAGTAAAGGAAAGTCATGCCTTAACACAGAGCTCTCTTTAAGGCATTTAAAAGCTCAAGCAAGGGATTAATGAAATAAACTGATATGCTGATTTTCACAGTAAAAATTGATCATTTCTGCTTGATATAGTTTATCAGTGAAGTACAAAAATTGTCTTGCTATATGCTAAAGCATTTAAGAAAACATTTGTGACTTTTTTTTTACTTTCTTTTTATTCTTCCTCTGTATTTTTTCTTCCTGGCATTGATAATCTTATTCACAATGTATTTTATGACAAGCCACTCTTTGAAACCTTTTGTGGATAGGACAGGATAGTGTTTACAGGCTTTCCATGTAACGTGAAATGGAAATCTCCTGAGGATTTGGAGGCTACTAATATAGCTGTTGGTTTAAATACAATACAGTAGGAAGCCTTTTCTAAATTCTTTATTGCATGCTTATTCTGCTTATATTTGAAGAAGTGTGGTATTTTTAGCTCGTAACCATCTTTCTTTTGTAGTCTGTGTTTCATGAAGGGAAATTTCATTCCTTTTGCTTCCTAATGCTGGGTGGATTTTTCATTTGTATCAGTTTCTTGTTTTTCCTTTGGCCTACTGGGTCAGTTCAAACTGAGGATAAGATTAGACTAATCAAGAAGGCAGATTCAGACAGCCAAATATGAAGGAACCCTACTGTAGTTGGGATTTGGAAAGAGATCCTTGAAAATGATACTGTGAAAGTGATATAAACACAAAACATTCAGTCATGTCTAAGTGAAGACTTTAGTCCGTGAGGAAATGCTCAGCTAAAGGTT
>JAWWMO010000121.1:45347448-45364984 GCA_035047845.1 Dendrocincla fuliginosa
AAGTGATATAAACACAAAACATTCAGTCATGTCTAAGTGAAGACTTTAGTCCGTGAGGAAATGCTCAGCTAAAGGTTCCATTTGTTTTACAGCTTGATGGAACCAAATAGACTGCTATTGAATTCATTGTCTAATATAAACCTGACACTGATTTTGGCACTGATTTGGGAGTACAACAATAAAGAACACATGCATCTGTTTCTTTTGCATTAATATAACTTTTTCCCCTAATATTTTTTAATTATTTTATTTCTTTTAGTAGCTTTTCTTTCTTTCATTTATGCTGTTGTCTTTTGATCTGCTGCATGGTTTCCCACATCTTGTGAGAAGGTGTTTATACATTGTTGTTTCATTGCTCTTATTATCAGGAGATTTTAACTTTGGAACAGAACTGATTGACCAGTATGGAGCCTGGCTACTGACACTAATATTTTTTTTTCCTTCTTTAGTAACAGTACTTCCAGAATGCCCTTATTTTCTTCCAAATGTCACAGCCTTTGCCTCACCTCCCCACCCCAATCCAGTTATATTAGAGATGCACTGAAATAAGGGCAGAAATAAATAATGGACATCATGAGAAAATAGCCATGAAACAAATATTTTTTCTTTGAAAGTCTCAGTAATATCGTGGTAAAGCATTGTAATTAAGGCTAGGAGTTTTTTTCAGACTTGTGCACTCAAAAATCCATGTCAGACCTTATTAAAAGAATGAAAGCATTTGGTTGCATACATTGAATGTGAATTCCAAGCTAAACTGTTTCTGTAATACAAAAAAAAAATAATTTCACAACCTCTACTCGAATATTTGACAACTTCATTTTTCAGGAAAATGCTGTCTGCAGATACCCATCAGTTAGGCAGCGTACCAGCTAAATTGCATCATGAGCTTATTAACTCCTATCTAATCATCCAGTCATGGCTGATTAATCACTCTTCCTGGTGCCTTGTTTTAATAAAATCTGTTTTCCATGTCACTGACCAGCAAACTGCTGTCTAATTTCATGTGTCTTTGCTGAAGGGATCAAAGTACAGCTCTTGTCCTCTGATCTTAAGGGCTGTGTGAAGAAATCATCACATGCAAGTGTCTTGCATGTATGATTTTCCTCCTTTCTTTAATGGATAGGGGAAATGTGTGTTTCCTCACAGAGTTAAAAAGCTTTCCTGTGATGTGGTGACAGAATGGAGACATTTTGGGGTAGGAACGCAACTGTAGCTGGTGGATATTTAAGTATTCAAATCATCTCTCTCCAACTGCGGAACTCTGAATTCATTAATTACTTTGTATTAGTAAGCAGCAAGGTAACACAAGAGAGCTGGCAACTTTGTCATTTTCTCAGCATGAGAGGAGGGGGAAAGTAATTTCATCCCTCATGCCGATGGAAAAGTAACACCTCCCATTTCTTTTAAGTAGTGTTCTGTGTGTTAATGAGGAAGCCAAGTTATTGAGGTACTTCCTTAAAAAAAAAGTATGAAGATTGGCAGTTAAATGCACTCTTGACAATTTAAGCTCTCTGATTCACACTACAGTAGCCTAGTTAATAACATATTTGAAACCTAACAGCAACTGTGACTATGATGGGCTGAAAATGTTTTCAGGTTGGCTAGCAGAACACCCACATGTTGGAAGGGAGAGTCAGAAATGAGCCAGAGGTCTCTGGTATAACAAACCAGAGCTCTTCTGGTTTCCTAGCACTGATCAGAAAGTTTTCTTAATCAAACTTTTGAACAAAAAGTCCAAATTATAACTTTGTATTTCTGTATTTTGAGTGTTTTCTTTAGTCCAGAGGTTGTCTACAGGTGCCAGGCATAGCTCACTAAAATAACAAAATATAAACCCAGTAATTTTCTTAAGACATTGTAAGGTAAGCCGTATCAAACTTGGTATTTATATAACCTAAATGTTCCTCACTGCAAAGAGAGAAAGTGAGAGAAAGGAGAAGAAGAGGAACTCAGTATTTGATGCAGTGTGGTCTTTCCTATCAGGCAGATGGACTTAATTGCCACCAGTGGAAAGCTTTAGAAAAGGTGAGGTAGTTTAGAGGTTTGTTCTACTTAAAGTACTGACTACTTACAGCTCTTTTATAGATGGCTCACTGCTAAAAGGAGAATAGGATATAAAACAGTGGGAAAAAAGTGTGGAACTTTTGCAGGCAAACAGGTACTGTCATTTTCTCCTCAGTGCACCTTATTTAGCATCAGAAGTGATTGTTAGCAGGCCATTTCAACTAAGACACAAAAAGAATTAGAGTTGGCTTTGATCAAGAGTTGTACTTTGATCAAATGCAAAGATTAGAAAAGATCAAGAAGGGCAGGCACAGTATTTTTGCATTCTGCTTATCCTCAGGGAGAAGCAAGGACAGGATCAAAATCATTACCTATTTAAAATCACAGAATTGTGACAAGCAAGTATTTCTAGCCTGGCACATGGGTTCTTCTTTTGTGTGTGCTGTATTTGGAATGAGGATGTATGAGGACATATGGTATAAAAGTAAACATTTTTATCATCCTAGATGAATTTCCTATTGGAGGTAGATAGCAGCAAGCCGTTTTCCAGTCTTACCATAGCCCTTGGAATGCTAATGTGCTCAAGATTTTCTTTCTAGGGGCAATGGTCAGTAAAAACTGACTTTGGGGGAAGAGCAATTAATTTGTTTTTCCCAGCTTTATGATCTAAGTTGCATACGGAGTAGGAGTTAAAGCAAATAGACAGGGAAGCACAGCTCAGGAAGCATCTTGAAGATGAAAGTCTGCAGTGGAAGACAACCCTGGGCTGGAAGAGAAGACTTATCATCTATTAACTTGTTGAGTATTAAATGCAGGAAATTAAGGTGTCTGTGAAGCTAATCAAGTGTTGTAACAGAAGTAAAAAATACAATTCAATTTGGAATCTATCCAGCCCAATTTTAGTTATTTTTACCTTGCTTATCTCTATTACAGTTTTAGACAAAGATTTTGCTATATGTTCTCAGTTTGCATAACTGAGAAACTGCAAAAAAAAATCAGATTTTTCTAATAAGAGTTTCCTTTTTCAGTTCAGAAAAACTGACTATAACCACAAGGGAAGCTATAACATCCACTAGTGGGAATACATCTCTTCATTGAGATTTCAGCTCACAATCCCATCTGTGGATAATGGTGGTATATTATAAGTATCATGGAGTTTTCATAAATATTTGCAGAGAATGTGATTAGCCATAGTCAGCTAAACTTCTTCTATACTGTGTGGAATAAAATTCCTTAGTATTTTTATATGCTACTCAAGCAGATGAAAGAAAACAGAATACAGAAGCCAGAATTAGGAATGGGCAATTGTTTTCATAGCTTAAAGTAGCTTACTTTCCAGTTTTGTGCACTGATAATATTGGTGTGTTAGTGGATATTCAGCACATGTTCTGTGAGCTTGCTTTATGTCAAGATTTAAAAAGTGAGTTTGTGAATGACTCCTCATGTTGAAGAGGTCCCTCTATTTCTCCACATTTAATTCATGGCTCTTTATGGCAAGAGAAAGTAGGATTAACAGAACTACATTCCTGCACTTTTAACTGGCTTTTATGTCCGGTTAATGTAATGCTGGGTATCTGCAGTGCTGAGAAAAAAAAAAAGAAAAAGATGGAAAAAACCCAGCTTTCCAGTTTGGATTAAAAGCATTTAAAATGAAAACTTGACTGAAAAGTTGGAGTTCTGATGTGCCTGTGAAGAGAAGTCAGCAAGTGCAGATCCCTGAAGTTTCTGCGTTCGCATAGCAGTAAATGATTAAGTTGTGACTTTAAGTTCCTCATTGAGGATTTCTTACCAGAACTGTATAAAATTCTAAGGGAAGTATTAAGACTCTGTAGTACAGTGCTCTCTTCTAGTTTAAGAAGAGAAATTATTTTGTTATTCTAAATGCCACCTTTGATCTTCTGCTTGATTCTTAGAATACAACTTTAAATCCTTCTCTTTCTCTTCTTATTCTACCTTTATTTTTTAGACATCCACATACCTGGATGCCATACCATTTTGTTGTCTGTAAAGCACTCCTCTCTAGTTTGAAGTGTCATATTTTCTACTCGTCAAAGTAGTTACGTTGATGGCTACTTGCTGGCAGTAGGCAGTGAAATAATTCTTTAAAGTTCAAGTTCGTAGCTTTCTGTAAAATGATTATTGGAGTATAAATGATTCACAATCACCCAGTATATTCTGGAGACATGATATCCTTCATCTCTTTGCTAACTCTGATGTTCTCATGGCAAGATAATAATTTTCTGTATTCAGAAGAAATTCATATTCCTATTCATATGGCAATGAACCCACTAAATTTTCATATCCAGTATTAGAGAGGGTCATGTTCTTTTTTTTTTTCTTCTAAAAAGTCTTCAAGTACCCAAGTACATGATAAAAGAATATTTCTAAGTAGCATACTGTCCTTGAGGTATCTATGTTTTAATTTGGATTCTGTGTCCTCCACTGGAGGAAATGTTGTAAATCTACATAGTCTTTGCATAAAGAAGAAGAGAAAAATCAGGATATACATACCTGAGCATTTTATTTTTCCAAACAACAAGACTTAAGTGATCAGGAGAGAAAATGAGCCAGAAGAAGAATAGTTATTGAATTCCAGGGATTTAGATTTATTGTGACCATGCAGAATTTACTGTACTTTATAAAACAAATGTTCTTTCAGGCTGTATTTAACACAATATATGATAGAAATGAAGCAGTTTACAGTGTAAGACACCATAGTGAGAGGGAACTTACAGAAGTGAAGGCCAGTCCCTGCCTGCCATCCCCCAAACCCTTCCTGAATTGTATACTTCCTAGACCAGTTGGAACATCTACACTTCCTAACAGGTGAACAGCTCAGCAAAACCTAACTTCAGTAATTTATGGTAAGAACAGGTGATTCCAAATCCAAGAATAACTAAGCACTCCAAAAAAGGGAGGTGACAAAATGTGGTCTGATAGAAGAGAATGTTAGAATGTGTTTGTGTGTGGGTTTTTTTCTGTTTATTTGTTCAGTTTCTTGTGTGTATGTGGAGTTTCTTGGTTGGTTTGTTTGTTTTTGGTTTTTCGGGGTGGGGAGGAGGGGGCAGGGTGGAGGTTTGTTGGTTTGTCTCATTTTGGTTTATTAGGCTTTTCATTTTCTTCAGTTCTTCCTCCAGATTAATGAATAGTGCAGATACTTTTTATCTTAGTATTTCCTAAATTTGCATGCATACTGGGAAATCCCAGGAAAAGGGATTCTTTTGGCTTCAAGTCTTGAAGGCAGACAAAAGATGGAGGACTCAGTGTGAAGCAGAACCTGTATATAGGTGTGCTGTGAAGTATCTGCTTGCTTGTTACCTGAATCATAGCTTAGATCTTAGATACAAACACTAGGCTGAGGTATCCATTGTTTCCTTTCATTTCTGTTTATGTAAGCTTTACATCTCTTTTGGATGTTCCTCTTGGATATGAGTAATCTTATTTACTTTTAGCTTTACCTAATCTGCAATACTAGGAATTTCTAGATGAGTAAATGTTTTATTAGCTCAAGTTTATGCTTTTTTTTTTTTTTTTTTTTTTTTTGCTTCCAAATGGGATGCTAAATGTCTAGAAGGTCATAACTCTTCCAGAATAGGTTCCATAAGGTAAAACAACAACAACAACAACAAAAATTATTTCCATACGTTGCACAGCCAAGTTTTAGAACTTAGGATAAAGTGGTAGAAAGTGTAAGAAAGAAATGCCTTCTTGTGACTTCATGAGCTCTTGAACACATGAAAAGGGAGCACACTGGATCTTGGAAGCCTCTGAAGAAGCTCACAGCAGAAGGCCCATAGAATATGACCATAAGTAAAAATGCAAGATTTTATTGTGCCGTACACTGTACCATGCTTTCTGAAGCAGACCTCTTTGGATGCATTCATAGTCTTTCCTGTATGACTGTTGTGTATGTATCAAACTGTACAGTTTGACAAGTGTACGTGCACCATTCAGGTCCTAAGAGACTGCTGAAGAGACGTGCCTTTGGCATGTGCCAAAGCCTGATAATTCTATTTCAAGATAAGTATATCAATGCAGAATTTGTGTGTACAGTTTAAAAATACTTGGCCAGTATTGCACTTGACTCTTGAAGCTAACTGGTGTTCATTGAAATAAGTAAATGGACAATTCAGCAATTTTAAGGTAATTAAATGTGGAACTGATAATGTATGTTGAGCTTTGAGAGGATTCTTTCTGATACCAGTGCTGCCCTGTTCACTTACATTTTGGGACAGCAAACACTTCTCAAAGCAAAGCAATACAATGTGAATGAATTCACCTCTTTCTAGGCTTGTCACACAGGCAAATGGCTTGCAGTGCTGTTTTCAGAGTATATACAATTTAAAGAAAGAAAAAAATGTATCTAAACAAGGTAATAAATGAAATACTTGTAGATAAATCTAGCTTGGCGATTCTTTACTCTATATTTCTTAAGACATTTTAGTTGTATTGTTTGAATTTAGATTTAAATTATTGCTTACTTTTATAATTTATCAACATTTTATTAAATCTTTTCTTATATTGCATTTGTTTTAAAGCACTTAGATGTTTTTAGGAGGGATTTTTTGCAGCTGTGGATGATAACAAAAGTCATAGTAAAGATTAGTAAAAAAATAAATAAAGGCAAATCAGAATTTTATGTGCTAGCAGGAGTGAACAATATTGAAAATATAAAACTCCTCTTTAACTGAAATGTATATTAAAAAAGGGAAAATTTAAAAGAACTATTCTAACAGATGAGAACTGAATACATTGCCTTTTATTACACTGATTTCACAAGCAAGTTGGAATCTGAATATTACTGGTTTTGAAAATTACTCATGGTTTGCCCTAAGCTATCTTGGATTATTGTTAAACTTTTATGTGGCTTCTGCTAACAAAATGTCAGTATGTACCTACAGTAAAACCATGGAAAGCATGCTATGCTGCAGTGTCTTCTGTGTAAAGTCCAGAGACAAATTGACTTCAGCTATACTGCTAGTGGTGCCAGCTAAGTTTATAATAAATAGTGCCATATGAACTGTTCTAGTAGCTGAAATGTGTTCTAATAGATATTCTCAGCCCTCTAAGAGACTGTAAGGTAGTCCAAAGACTTTTTAGAGAAAATAGTTTGAAATCTGTTTCCTTAATGAATCTTGAAACAGTTTTTTTTATTGCAAAACCTTAAGCTTCTGGAGTCATTCTGCCCTTTCCCATAGGAATATTGAATGACATTTTGATGTACTGTTTTCTGCTCTTACACAAGATATTCTCTTATGTTGCAGGTTTTAGGGTCAGGGTCTAACAGGTACTCCTAATTTTACCTTTTATGCTTATGGCACTCATTAAAATAGCAGACCTTGAATAGCAGCAATGAAACCTTTTCAAGTGAATGATGTTCACTTATGACAGAACTTTACTCAAGAGGAAGTGGAAATATGATTTGCGGGAAACTGTGTTCTGCATTTTTGACTGATTGGTACTGAATACAGTGTGGAATTAATTCAGCATCAGTCTTCCTTTGCTGCCTATTGTTTGATATTTACGTGGACATTTTGGACTTCCAGAATTTGAAATGCTTTCCACAAAAGAAAGACAGAAAGTGAGGTATTGGCATTGTAAACAGAAGATGCAAGGAAAATAACTCCTACTAATATGTTTTCTTTCATACTAGATACATTTCCAAAAATGTAAAATATTAACTTCAAAACAAACTTTGATATGCTGTGTTTAAGGAAAGAGCTTTACTGATTTCTTGCTTTTTCTTTCTACAGCTAGTTGATGTGGAAAAATGGGTATGTGATTCTGTCTTTTATTCACTTGATCACAATTGTTTCATGTTGCCACTGAGTCTAATCTGTCTGTTCTGATGCCCTGTGTGTTCATGGCCCTTCAACTTGCATGGCTCAAAAAAAAAAAAAAAAAGAAAAAAAAAAAGAGGTGTGTACATGGTCGTGTAGAATCGGGTCATTCGTGAATTGTCATACCAAATTTCATGTTACCACAAAGACTTTTCTCTCTTTTAATTTGATCACAGAATTGTGTAATATAAATGTATGGTTATTGCCTGTCAGTTTTGAGCCTTGCTGTCTAATGTTATAACTCCATTCTGTCTAATGTTATAACCCACCCCGTCTTTTCCAGTATAGATGCTGTAATCCTAAACTGCATGACAGTAATATAATTAATACTGATAAATAATGTGTAATGCCATGTAGCTGCAAATACATGAAATATTTAATGATAGAGAACAGCTTCTATAGCATAAAAAAATAATATTTCCTAGATCTTAGCAAATAAAGCATAGCTCTCTGCTGAATGTGTTTTTAAAGCCTTTCCTAATGTGTCTGTGTATACCATGCATATTTGTTTGGGCATCTGATATAACTCCCCTCTGTGGGACATATTTACGTATGTTTTTCTTCAATGTAATCACTAATGTGCATATGTATGAGTTAGTGGTCATAAAAATGTGTGTAGATTTTTTTGTTCACATTGCAAATGTTAGAAGTCTCTCTGAAAGCTTGGACAATAATAGGTCTCCTTGGTTTCTTAATACATAGTTTGAGCTACACATGACCGGGGGCAACCTCAGACATCTTCTGGAATGTGGCCAATAACATAATTATAGCACAGGTCTCATTGTATTTCACCCAGAAATTATAGAATTTTAATCTGTGATTATTACATCTTTATATTAAGTTCATTATTACACTTCTATAATAAATAGTCACTCAAGTTAGAGCTTGTCTGAGACTTCCATCGGTAAGTACGTTGTTTAAATGGTGGCTTAGGCTTTTCAACACCCTTTCTGCTGTACTCACAAATATCTATCTCATGAGACATATATAGGTAGATGTTTATAGTATTTATTAAACAATAACTGCAATTAAGTATTAATATTAGCTAATTGTATCAGTGTGACAGCATTATTCATATTCTGTGGATCTGGTATTTACGACAACTGCCAGTTCTTATACAGATTGATTTTGGGTGTTTTTAAGCCATATTGATGGTCAGGTTATCTTCTCATTTTGTCCATCTTTTTAATTACAGTTGAGAAAGTTTTCTTTTGTTCCTATGATTAATTTTGCTATAAAGAGAAAAAACAGCTATAAAAAGCATGTTCAGACGTCTACAGGCACCTAGCCTTATACTTCACAATGCATGAAAAACTATATACCAGAAGTTTATTAGTGACACTGTAATGTGACTTGTTTTTGACTGATGTGTTCATAGTCAGTTCTTGAAAAATGTAGTATTTCAGATTTGCTGTTTTGGTTTTCTGTCGTCTTTGTTTTGTTTTTAATTCAAAACATTACACTTTGGAAAGAGTGTTTCATCAGAATGTGTCTGTAAACCATTTAAAAAAGAACTGATTCCCCTGAGAGCAAAGTTAAATGTTTCATTCTAAGTTACATTGACTAAAGACTCTTCCTAACAGACTGATTGTGTGACCCAGATAACCTGTCTGATGGGGATGGAGTGGGTGCTGGCTTTACTTCACATAAAATTATTCACCCTCAGATGGAACCCCAGTTTGGCCTGCAAAGCAGCTTTTTACACCCTCTGGAACTCCAGTGTGTTATCAGACATCTTATGGTGGACAGCAGAAGTACATAGTGAATTAATGCAGTAGAAATGTGGCTGCTGTACAGCTGCATGGTCACTGAGGCCAGACATCTAATATATCTATTTCTTCATAAGCCATTTTCCAACACAGAACACACAAGATTAATGCAAGTATGTTCACTTATGTCTATGTATCTGTGGAAACCTTGAAGCCCAAGCCCAGAGACAAGCTTCATGTCAAGTTAATGAGGAAATTAGCAGCTGAACCTTGCTGCAAGCAGTTTCATGCTGTTCAAAGGATAAGCTGAAGTCATTCACTTCTAAGCTGTTCAAGCCTGTAAAGTGTGCTGACAAAAAATACAGAAGAAATTACTCCAGTTCTGTGTAGTTCTGTTGAATGACTAATTCTTCTGGTGATTTTGTTCCAAAACCTTTACTCTACTTAAGGGATGTGCTGGCAGTAGAAGCCAAGTATAATTTAAATGGGCCTAAGATATTCATTGAACCCTTGGCTTTTTCCTTTTGTCTCTGAGGAGGTGTGAGTGTGAAGGCTTGAAGGTCTGCTTCGGTGCAGAATCAAAACAGATTTAGGACATCTTGACAATTGTAAAGCCTGGTTGAAGTTAAGTTTACTTTTTCCATCCTGGTTTTCATTTCATATTTGAAAATGGATTTTCTGCTTTTTATTAAACTACCAAGGTGAGGAACCCCAATATACAATCAGAGGAATTTACTAAATTTAAACTGAAATTTGAAACCCCTGAATGTATCTTATTTACAGAGAAAATGACACTAGTGAAATAAGCTGAAATTGAACAACGCATAATGAAAGGAATTTAAACTCCCTGACATTTTTTTGTCTTTTAATGTATTTATGAAATAAGGGATATAATCTCAGCATCTGTTGCTGTGAACTAGTAACTATTGGTACTAGGAAATTTGTGATCTCAAGGTAGGTGTTGTATACTTTTAAGGGTTTGAATTTTAAAGGACTTCTGTACTCATAAAAGCACCTGAATATCTGTCTTGACTTTCAGAACAAATACTTAGCACTGCAACAGACTTCAGTGTAAAGAGAAGGAATTTTCTTGGGTATCTATGGTTCTCAAAATTTGGCCTCTTTTACATTTGACTACATATAGTTGCTGAAGTATTTTGAAAATTTGGCATTGAGAGCCATCAAGAATGATTGTTTTCAGGACAGATTACTCTGAAGAGCTTTTTACCTGAAGCAAACCAAAGTGTATTGTTTCTTAAATTTAGAGTGCAAGGTACAAGAATTTTCATGTTTACCCTGGCTGATGGCAAAGCTGTGCTAACAATGTAGGATTGTCTTCAAATTGTAGACAGAGAAACCTCTTCTGCTGAAGGTAATGGTAAATCTTTTCCTTTTCCCCTCAAGTAGTTACTGTGTTAGCTCAGTTTTAGGCCACTAGTAAAGCTAATTTTCAGTTTCTTTGGAGAAAAGAAACTTGCAGAGTCAGGAAACACACTTTAGACACTTTGCAAAAGAATTGCCTTCATTACAGAGACTTCTGAGCTGAGTAGAAGTTAATAAATTCTGGCTTTGAGGATAGTGTGGACTGATAAATGTAACAAATGGATTTCGGTAGAGGAAACAGGCTAGGATTGTTGTAGAGGTTGGAGTCAGCTACAAGACAAAGCTTCATCCAGGGAAATGGTTCAAATAATATGTCTTCAGTGCTATTAACATACTTAATTGCACATTCTTAATTTATAATCAGTATGACTTTCAAGCATTAAAAGAATTATATAAGGACTTTTTTTTTTTTATAATTTCTTGTTCAAGCTAAGTTCATTTGCTTAAATATAGATTTATTTTTCATATTACTGTGGGACAATATGCTTCTTCTATTGTGCAGAAATATTTTATTGCCCAGTGTAAAGCATTTGCATTCAAATTTTAGATGTAGCATAGACTGCAGAGGTGGCTCAATGTAGGGAGTAATAGGATTGCTCAGTTACTCTCATATATGTCTTGAAGGAAAATGGGAGGAGATAGCACTGTGTGACATTAAAGTGAACGGGCATGTCGAAATAGAGTGACTATGGAAATACTGCTTAAAATGCCAGTGATTGCTTCTACAGTGATTGTTTCTACCACATATGTAATTCCATCTTTAGTGTACTGTATATTGTAGTGGATGCTAATTGCAGACTAAGTCTATTTCATATCATCAAAAGAAAGTAATACAAGTATTTTCTAAGTACACATTTCCTTTCCATTAGAAATCTGTGTGACTGAAACATATTTTAATAGAATAAGAGCATTTCCAACTGGATTCCTTTGGTATTTCTCCCTCAGTCAGTATTATAGATCTGAGAATTTCAAGCTGTGTTCCATGTAGCACTAGTAATTTCTGTGAATTGCAAACAAACTTTTTGGTTAGGTTAGTGTAAAGATCTGATATTTCTATACAAGCAAATGCAGTGCTACTAGAATTGCACACAAGATGTAGGATATGACTTCTAAATGAAAGGACTTTTGGCAACTTCACTATCAAAAAATTCCAAATAAAATATCAATACTGCTTTTCTCTTTTTATCTAGACAGAAAGCCCAAGAATTAAGGTGATAGTCTGAGAAATTAGAATAGTGATACACTACCCAAAAGCTGTCCAAGGAGCCAAGTAATATAATAGCCCCAAACAGCTGTAAATGTTGACACTAAGAACACATCGTTAGTGTCCTCAGATAAAGCTTTAATAGGTTTTAAGTTACATTTATTTGTTTTATTTTGAAAAAGAAAGTTAGGATGATGAATAGAATTATGGGTGTTATGTGCCAAGGTATTCTTCTTTTTTCTTTTTTTTCTTTTTCCTTTGTTTCTCTCTCTCATTTTTTTTTTTCTTTTTGAAGTCATACAGGTAATCTGGCTTCTGAGTACTCAGTTTAGTTCCTCCACAAGGATATTTATGTGATTCCAAGCTCTCACATAGGCATTTGTCTGCAAAAGATCAGATAGCATATGCAACTGAAGATTTAATCCATGGAATATGATTATCCAGTTGTTGGTTTCTTTCAATTATCAGTCCTACCTCTCAGAATAACTTCTGAAAAAATTGAATGTTAGTGAAACAGGTGCATGTAAAACTTGGAGCACTTTCTGATTTCTTAAGTGAAGGAGGAAGTGGTGTTTTCAACGCAGTTAGTCATCAAATTTGCATTGATTTCAGTAGTACAGGATTTAACAGAGACACTTATTTGTAGTTCAGAAATACGCTGGAAGTCCAAGTAGATCAGTACCTTGCTTCTGAATGCTTGTAGAGAGCTTCCACTGGATTACTGAAATTCTGTATCCAATGCAGATAAAAGTACAGTGTTCTCTACTTAAGTTCATAGCTGGTCAGCTTTTCAGGTATTGAAAGTGCTTTAGGTCTTCATGGTATAGACCGTGTGAGGTTAGCAAGTTATTTACAGTCCTAATTTGATTCAAGGCAGAGAATCAAACATTTCTAGTGCATAGTTGGTCCCGTTCTACAGAAAATGTTAACTTCATTGGTCAGATGAATTGTCTTCTAGAAGTGACTATCTCTTCATTTACTGTAAAGTAAGTCTACACGTCTAGCTGAACTCTACATAGTGCAGATAAATTTGATCCTTACTAACACTTAAGACTGAGCTTGTTTTTAGTAGTGTTTCATACTGGATATTGCCTACATCTGTGTGGTTTGTTAGGGTAAGTAGAATGTCATATTCAAATGTAGGAGTGGGAGATCTGTATATAACTAGAATACTGTCATCACAATTTATTCTCTTATTTTACTTTTAACTGAATTAGTGTGCAACAATTATTTGTTATACTTAGTCTCTATTTGTCTTAACATTTTGGTGTCAGTGTTTGGCAAGGAATACCTTTCAAGAGCAATGGGTTTACCCAGCAGGCAGTTTAACACCACACAGCTACTTACTCTCTGCCCTTGTCCCATGGCATGGGGGAGAGAATTGTGGAAAATGGTAACATTCATTATTTGAGATAAAGGCAGATAATAGAAGACCAAATTATGGCCTGCACTCGGCTGCCAAAGAGATTGAGAAAAATGCATTAGTGGTATCAATTGTGGTTACTACTTGACTGCCTTTGCCCCTGGTTCATACTGAAGTTCTAGCACGTTTAGTACGGCAGCTCTCAGTGGCATGGCAGTGTGACTTCTTTCCGACCAAGGTAATCTGCTGTTAGTATCCACTGTCCCTTAGGATTTTGCACTGACCATATGGGGTTGTTAAAGGGTGAGTGGGTCCTGAGTACTCCTTTGCTTTCCAGTCAACAAGTCAGCTTATGGATGGTAAACAGAGAGTCTCGGTTGGTGCGATACTGCTGCTAGTGCAGCATTGTGGTAGTGGTTGGCATCTGTTGTTCTTCAACCTTCAGCAACCCCATAAAAGAAGGGTTCTCTGAGAGATATGACAAGGTAGACAGCTGTTTGATTTCCTCTGTCTCCAAGGCAGCTATACCAAAAGCCCACTGATACCCTTTAGGGTCTTTGACATACCCTCTCCTAAGATAGTCTGTGCCAAGGATGCATGGAGCCTCTGGGCCAGTCTCAAAGAAGTGCTTTTGCCATTCATTCCCAGTCAGGGTCACTTCAACCTCCAGTGTAGTCAGTTGTTGGGATATCCCTATCACTTCAGAAATACAAATGGGAGTTGATGGCATTACAATACACTGTGCATCAGTGTCTACTAGAGCCTTATCCTACTGCAAGCCTGATGTGCCTCATCCTTGAATCCACACACTCCAGTAAACCCTCTCCTCCACCTGGTTGCAGGCAGAGTCCCTCTAGCCCTACTAGTAAAATTCAATACTCACTTTTTGTAAATATAAATCAGAAGTCCCTTCAAACAGGAATAAGATCAGCCCTCCTAATCTAGGGAACTACCCATTGGAAACTGGAGCAGCAATTTTCCTGGAAGAACTCCCCTTTGTGATTGTTTTTCCTTGCAACTCACATGCCTGTGCCTCTAGGACTGAGGCAGATTTTTCAGCCCACTTCCTCATGTCCTCTCTGTGGTCACAGGGTGATGTGTACCCACTATATCCTCTCTTATGAGCAGAAGAAAGTTTACATCTAATAGCTGAGATACTGGTCCATACTGATGTGGAGTAGGATATTTGTGTTGTTGAACCAGTTTTTCTGCAGGTGAGGAAAGAAGAGAGATTTTCTTTACATTGCTGGAGTTGATCAACCAATTCATCCAACTCTAGCATGGCTAATTCCCTCAGGTACTGGATACCTTTTTCCATGGTGGTCCACTTGCCTGAGTGACATCAATTGTGTCCCTTTTTCAACCATTTTGTCAATGCTTCCTTCCCTAGAAAGGAATTCCAGCTGTTTGGCTTCCTTACCTTCTAATTCTGGGCTACTGTCTCCATTTTCCCAACATCAAAGCATCAAGATGACAGTATGCTTACCTGGACAACAGCTGAAATATTTTCAGACATCTCACAGCTCACTCAGGGACAGAGATCCAGTGGCTGGCACCTTGTTTATGACCTTTTCCTTTTCCTCCTCGCTAATCAGTGTCTGCCTCTCTTCCTCCTCCTGTTCTTGTGATGGCCCTGCTTTGAAGGAGTCTACCTTTTCCACTTTTTCCTCCTGCTCTGTCTTTCGTCCCTTACTAAATGACCTCACTTCTGCTCACTTGCCTGTACTATCCCACACACCCTGACACTCATCACTATCCAGCCTGAGGGCAGATCTATGTGTGGTATTATTAAATAGTTTAACCATAAACAAGAACTGAAACACATTCAAGAGACCTAGCAATAGGAACATGCTGGTTTGAAAATCCCAGGGATATTCAAAATTCTCAAACACTGTTGTAATTAGCCTGGAGGAAAAGGGCAAGATAGGCTTTCTGAGGAGTAACGGTAAAAGGCATAATGATTGATAGTTTCCAATAGATGGCTCCTGGGAGATGTAGGTGATGGAAGTGCTGAGTACAAATGCCAGAATAGTCTCATAACCCTCAATTTTATCATATCCTAATGCAGTGTGGCAAAGTACAGCAAAATAATGACCATAATCCAGCCCCCAGGTGTGATAAACAGGATGGCAGGGAAGATATGCCTCCATAAGATGTTACTTAACACAACTTTAAGAACATGCACAACAAAAGCACAAGATTGCCTTTTAAGGAAGGCCAGTTGTGTGCTAAGACAGGAGGTGATGGTTTTAATCTGAAAGAGCGTTAATTTATATTAGATATAAGAAAGAAGATTTTTTTACAATGAGATCTGTGAGAGACTGGAACAGGACGCCCAAAGAGATGATGGATGCCTCATCCCTGGAAGCATTCAAGGTCAGGTTTGATGGGGCTCTGAGAAACCTGATTTAGTAGAAGATTGTTCATTTCAAGGGTTTGGACTAGATGATCTTCAAAGGTCCCCTACAACCCAAAACATTCTATGATTTTACATTCTCATGGGTTCTGAGAGAAAATAAATCAACATTGTGATCAGAGACTAATAAAAGAATAGAATGAATGCTCATAACAAATTTTTTATAACACACTCTGGTCACATCTGTTATCTCAAGCCTTTGTTCCCCATTTTGGGCACCAGAAAGGACTGATGTGGTTAAAATGGTCAGGCAGTTAAACACCAAACTGCTCACTCCCTGCCTCCCCAACCCCCAGTGAGATGAGAGTGAGAACTGGTAAAAAAACCCTTAGGATTTGTGGGTTGGGCTAAAGACAGTTTAATAGGACAGAAAATAAAATAATAGTAATCATAATGAAAAAAAATTACAATATGCAAAACAAGTGAAGCAAATGCAGTTGCTCACCACTCACCAACTGATGCCCAGCCAGTTCCTGAGCAGCAGCCCTAGGCCAGCTTCCTCCCCAGTGTGTACACAAAGCATGACTCCATATAGTATGGAATATCCATCTGGCCAGTTTGGATTGGCTGTCCTGGCTATGTCTCCTCCTAGCTTCTTGTACCCTCTAGCCTATGCACTGACTGGGTGACATGAGAACCTGAAAAGTCCTTAACTTAGTGTAAATGCTGCTTAGCAAGAATTAGAATATCACTGTGTTATTATCGTTATTCTCATCCTCAACTCAAAACACAGCACTGCACCAGCCACTAGGAAGAAAATTAAGTCTATCCCTGGCAAAACCAGGACAGAAAGTTAGAATGACTTTAAGAAATTTCGAATTATGTCTGTTCTATCTGTTCCATTTTCAAGTACGCATTCTGAATTGCTAATTTTAGCGCAGAAACTCATGTGCGCATTGTTGGGAAGAGATACAGAGAGCAAGTGTGTAGGAGCAGGAATTCTTCCCTCTGCAGGGAATGAGTTGGAGAAATTTCTTGTGTAACAGCCCATTGCCTACGTGAAGTCCATAATTTCTGCTGTGTTGTTTTCTCTCTTTCTCTCCTTTCCCCCCCCCAAGCTGAGAGTTAATGTTTTTCAGAGTAAGCATTCTCCTTTAGCTAAGAAGAGATTTGGTCTGAAATCCTGAGAGAATATTCTTGCAGCAGAGTTGGACAGTAGTATCAGGAACCCTCTGTCCTGCTCTTTGATCACAGTTCATCATACCTAACTTCTCAGGCTTGACCTGAAGTTTCACAGGGGCATTCACTTCACATTTGTGGGTGTAACATACATTTAAGTGTTTGCCATGAAAAGAAAATGTTTTTGCAACCATTACATTTCACAGCATTTCTTTCCCTGGTGCTTTGAAGCAATAAAGGGATATATGTGTTCAGACTTCCCTCACCCGATGTTGTCTTTCAGGTTTTCTAGCTTGAAGGGGACTGTTCATGGCACTTCCCGTCTCTAAGAATGATGTGTAAATTATTTTCAAAATTATTAAGGAACCAGAGTTCCTTAATATCATGTTCTAAATCATGTTCATGATCTGTCATATCATGTTCTAAAGAACATGATATGACAGATCCAAATAGATGACAATTGTTTCTCTCTCATTTGTTCTAGTTCCTTTAATAAGT